>MU224279.1:4270392-4282106 GCA_018584345.1 Thuja plicata
CAAATTAGGGAAAACAAATGTGCTATATCAAGGATAGATAAATCCAGATCACAAAAAGAAATATTATTCCCTAGGATATACTGTTAGACCTTGGAGGTGCTAAGAATGTAGCAGAGTTTAGCTTTTCAGATACAAGAATAACACAGAATGCTATCATGAAGATAGTGAAGTTATAAAAAATACTTCAAGACATCCATGGTTACTCATTATTAAGCTCTGTAAAATGTTTACTCATGGTTAAATTTTTGTGTGAAGTAATGAAGATGTCTGTATGGTTAGGGTTTTGGGGTGGGTATATAATAAGCATTGACGGTATACTAGTGAGAAACTGTAACCATGGTCGTATTGTATCAAATAAAATGACAAGGGTCTCGGTAGATAAAGCAATATCAGAGAACAATGTTTCCATACCTTTCCAATGTTCACTGGAGTATCAGAAAGTGGTACCAAAAAAAGTCCACTCAAACTTGAAACCACTCAAATCTGCGTCGGAAACATATGCTGCTCCTTCATGCCATTCCCGTTTCCATTCCCAACATTCTTGCCCAATCACATTCGCAAACCCTCTGCAACACAAAAAACACAGACAATCGCAAACCCTCTGCAACACACCAAACACAGACAATCGCAAACCCTCTGCAAAACAAATGAAAACACAGACGATCACAAACCCCCGATCACTTCTTCACATTTGCAAACCAGGAAGACGACAGTGGGGTTAAAAACAACAAAACATTCGCAAACCAGGAAGACGACGGTGGGGTTAAAAACAACAAAAGAGGAAGATGGCAAACCTGGCGGAAAGATTAAATGGAGTTAAATCCTCCAAAACCTTATTTTAATTTTGAATTCCACCTATTTCGTGGGAAGATGGTGCCGCCCATTTTTGGGTCAAAATCGGGTTTCATCTTTATAACCGGAATTTAATTTATGGCAACCAAACAGTGGATTTGAGCAAAAAGTGGAAGTGACACACCGAATTCCGGTGCAATTCTGCCAAACAAACGGGGCCTAGAAGTTAGTTCATAGCATTCTCCATTAAGTTCATATTTATACGAATCAAAATTAGAAGTGCTATTATCGTCTAGATGTTAGATTCTTGCCTTCGTCCAAGTTACATCTGGAGGACAAGTGATTAACAAAAGAAAAAGGTAGTCTATGGGGATGTGACATAACCCTTCCACCACCATCTAGTATGCTATATGAATTACAGTGGCAGTGGTTGAGTCCTCCAGGTTGGCATATTATATTGTGTATGCAATCCACATTGTAGGGTAGTGGACTCTATCATCCATAAATGAGTTTATGTTCATGTTCCAACCATCAGGGGCTACTCTAGTTAGGATTTTCACCTTGGTATTGCTAATGACCTTCTTCACAGGGATATTTCCTACCATGCTTAATCCTGTAACTAACTAAGTTGTCTCCTTTGTAATCTTGTGTGTGTTTTCTTAGGTACATGAACTTATCATGTACCCTACTCAGAGGGATACACACCCTTGTGATTGCTCATGATGCGCACCCTAAGACATTGCACTTAACAATAAATCATTTTTCTTCAAGAGTAAAAGAACACGCTATTAATAAAAAGAATGCAATTTTAAATTTAATTTATAGCACATTGTATTGCATTTACTCAAGGAAGCTCTATAAAATACACCATACACATTCATTTCTTTTAGTCTGTAGCTTTTGCACTTAGCTACACAAATTTGTTAAGGTGTGTAGGGTATAATATGTTGAAGTTGAATACTTTCCTACTAATAGAAGGTAATAATCTAATTAATAAGAAACCCTCCTCCACTATTTTTTTCAAGTTGTTGAATCTCTCTTTGATAGGTTTTCAACAAGGGGTTTAAATTATTTTAATTTCTAAAAAATTCACATTATTTTTTAGAAAGGAAACATATTTTGTATGATAGAAACATCAATAAATATAAATCATATATTTATGTTTGTTTAAATAAAAAATTTGGAAAGACATAAGATCACTTGTACAAACTATAATTTTCCACTTTCACTTTTTCTATGACTTTGGTAAACGAATCCCAATGTTGTTTTCTAAGTTCATAGCTTGAAAAAATGCTAGTTATGAGAGAAATTTTTTAACAAACCAACGACCATGTTATGATTGCAAAAATCCTATAATGAGTGACAATTGAGATGACCACAATTCTCATGTCAAATATTACTAAAGAAAGTTTCATGCGCAATCATGATGTTTTAAGGTTGAAATATCACATATCTATAAAACTAGCACTTGCACCAAAAGGAGGTGCAATGGTTAAGCCGATAGTAAATATAAGTTAAATAATATATTGAACTGTACAAATCAAAAAATATGAGTGTTGAATTTCAGTGTTATGATAGTAATATCTCATATGGATTAGTAAGTTTACATGACCTCAAGATCACTAATCACAATAGGTTTCATTATATTTTCATAATATTAATTAGTTTTGGTGTGCTCTTCAAATAATATTAATTAGTTTTGGCTGCTCTTGAGATACTATAAGTTGAACTTGCTCAAGTATAGGGTCATCTTGTATGAAGTATATTATATTGAACATAGGAACCTCTTTTCCAAAAAATGGATTTGGAAAACTAATCACTAGGTGGACTTCTTGTTTAAATACAAGATCCTCATACTGCTTTTTTTGTGCATCCAACTCTTTCTCATATAGATAAGCTTGATAATCCAAGTCCACCTACTCCAATTCAATCTCTTGTGCGATGCACTCTTGAACTCATTAATTTTCACATTATCAACACTTTGAGACTAATTGAAAGAAGAAATTGCAGACCACAAAGGATTTGTCCCAACATGAAAGAAACCACATTCCACAAGATACACATCAGGAATAGCCCACATCGTAACGCACCATAACTGTATAGCCCCAACAATATAGTCATACACAAAGGGAGTGGGATGTCGCCGCAAGGGAAGGGTTCTGAAAAAAAAAACACAAGGAACCACTAGTAGGGCCCAACAACCCCCACACAAAATATGATTCTATCACAATCCGCCACATCTCTAGTCACCATAAATCTACAGTCCCCACCATCACTAAGACTTGCAAAAATTGGCCATAAGAGACCCTATCACAAGAACCTCTTGTAGAGAGAAGTACCAAATTTTGAACAACACTAGTGGACACATTGGGGAGAAAATTATGTTGCATCCTCACTAAAACTCCAACATTGAGTGCATAAATCACCTATCCCATAGTAGCAACCACAACTAAGCTTTGTCCCCTAGTAGAGATATACACTTTGTTCACAATAGTAGAAGCTACCATAAGCAAGGAGTAATTTGTAGCTGTCAGGTCAATGGGACCCAAGAAACTTTTGCAACCCTCATTGTGCAAACCATTCGAGAAAGATTCAAAATTACAACTGGGGTATCTCGAGCCCCAACAAACCACCTCTACATAAAAAAATGCCTCCATTGAGGAGGATCCCCTCATAGACATGATTGCATCTACCGATGTTCTCTTTCAAAAGATATTCCAAAATGCATTTAACAATCCATACAAAATTATAAGGAAAAAAGAGGAAGCTCGATTACAACTACTCTCGCTCTAAGAAATCAAGGTACACAACTCTCAACCATGTCTCCTTCACATTTCTCCAAATCATTCATACCAAAACAATTTCACTTTTACAAATTTTCCTTCCACAAAATAATCTACTATAAGCAGACGACATCAAGATTCAAATAGACATGTACGCAACCAAGAATGAATTCGTTCAATATAGCCAACCTCTTAAGGCATTTGTGTTTATACATTGTCAAACACATTTTACAACTATACTAATACTATATATTAAATACTTACAAATTACATCTAACAATACATAACTCACAAATTGTTTTTAAAAAAAGAAGAAATAAATGCTTAAAATCTCCTTGATTTTTCTCTTGAATCTTACTTATTGATTCAACCTATATAATTACTCCTTAAATTTGACACCTAATCATTAATATTGCTATATAAAGTGTAAAATAGAAACTAAAGTGTATGCAATTATTATTTATTATAAATTATTATAATGATTAAAATTCATATTTTAGTATAAAATAATCATTAATAAATTTTATTTAAAAGCCAATGTGAATCGCAAATATAACCTAGAACCCCCTCTTGTTTGAATTGTAGTCTAAGTGAAAATCTAATTGCACATTGAACTTTATGACAATTACAATTCTTATTTTTTATTTTTTTTAATACACATAAGATTGATCATCTCAATGAGATAATGACAATGGTGTAACCTCCTGACGGAAATTCATTATCTTTTTCTAGAACAATAAAAAATAGACTTTTTCTTGTGAACTTTTTAAAGAACTGAGAATACACATAAAAATGATCATTTTGATGAGAAAATCCTAATGATTTTATTACTCAAAAAAATATAATTTGTATTTTACTACTATAACATTTTTTTCTCTTTCCTTTTTTACCAACAATAACCCTCTATTTTCTTTACACCTTTTTGAAATCATCTCTTTATGCTCTTCTTCAACTTTTTTTAATCTTCTTTTCTTAAAAAGGAAGCCAAAGAGGCATGTAAGTAATGCCGAACAAAGAATATCCAAAAATAATAGAATGGTGTTGGGAACTAGATTTAAGTGTGTTAGATATCTTTGATACACTTATCTTAGTCACAAATAGCAATCATGGCTATTTTTTGGTCACTAATTCATCCTATAGCTACACTATCCTCATATCTAATGTACATTGAGAATCACTAACTTCACATTGGTGAACAATGGAATCAAATGATCAAAATGCTTTCAATTAAAGAAAAGATAATTTTTTTTCTAATTTAGCCTAGTAGATCTCTAGTTGAGCTTTTGTTTGCTTTTCTAGTTTTTTTTAGCTTTTCCTAATTTTAGAGGACTTGCTTTCTATAAAGAAATTATTTGTGTATTGTAATTTTTATCATGTGTCTTTTGCTTTTGAGGATTGTAACATATATTTCTTGATGTTCTTGTTTGGCGAAGGTGTTCTTTGTTTTCTATTTGATCTTGCAAGTGCTCGTGTTACCAATTTCAATAGTGAGAGTATAATACTAGTTATCAATTGTAAGCCACTAAATTATGAGTTGTAATCTTACTTGGATAAAAATCTATAAAAAAAGATCTAAATATGTTGAAAAAAGAAGTAAAACTTTAGGTTATAGATTTTCATGCGTATATGTTGCATGATGCAAAGCTTCTATAGATTTCTTCTTGGAGATAACAATAAGACAAAGATATAGAATGAAGATGGATGTTGTTGTTTTTGTGACACAAGTTTGGACAATCTATGATGTTGTTTTCTCAGGCCTCTCGTGATCAATGCAATTCGATCTCAGTTTAGATGGTGAGTGTATGAATGAGTGTGGCATCAATTGCAGCTACATCAACAAATTTTTTTAAGTATTTTTTATGTCAAGGGTGTATTAAGTAAATAATGACAACAATTTTTTATATGTACGAAGTTGGTGAATTTGTAAATCTGTGACAATAGTGTGTAACACAATTTTTTGTGTATGCAACCTCTCTATGAGGGTTGTGTTTTCTGAAGTTTCTACTTGTTCAAACATTGTAATGTATTTCCAGTTATTCTTTTTTTTCAATAAAAAAAATCTTCTATAGATTTGATATCATGTTAATATTGTTTATTCTCTAGAACCACTATAGTTACCACAAGGCATTACCCACTTACATATACCATTACACCAAATGAATAAAAGCTAAATAAATAATAATATAATAAACATTAAGATAGATTCTCGAGTACCATTGATGTTGAAAATTGTCATATTGGATACATGATGTAATTCTTTTATTATAAACTTAAAAATGTGATTTTGTTTTTTGGAGGTTAATGATTTTCCCATTATATATATTTGGTGTCCATTGACTATATGAAAAATGCTAAAATCTTGTCTATTATAATCCTTAGTTATTCTTATAGAGGGGCCTAATGGACATATAAGGAACTAGATATCTCTTTTAAATTCATCAATAAGGGTCAAACAAAATACTCATTTCTTGAGTCAACACACAACACACAACACACAAAGAGAGGTTAAGTTATTTCAAATTTGAATTGTTAAGGGATCAATTTTTAATTTTCACCAATACAATGCCATGGCTATAGATGAAAAAGGTGAACCTAAGGCCAATGCTAGCCTCTAAGAATAAGTATAGAAAAGAATAGTAAGGCTCAAGTTGTATATTCATTCACAATTGAAAGCATTCTATTTATATGCTTATTATTGAGTAAAAGTTGCTATATTCCAAGTGAACCTATAAAATAAAGAAAACAATATTATGAATACACAATTTTCACTAGATCGTTCTTAAACAGCAAGAATACAACAATCAAAAGCAATATTTTGTCAATATAAATAAAATAAATATTATGCATTTTAATGGAAAATAAAATGTTAACTACGATTGACAAGTTGGCTATTCAACCATTTAATGTAAATGTATACAGTATAATAGTTTAAAAGAATCAGCGCAGTCAATTTCTAATAAAATTTCTAATTTTCTCTCTTACCCTTTTTAAAGCTTCTTTTGTCAAACAGTTGCAATTAACTATATCTGACTGTCTATTAAAAGTGAAATATTCTAGTGTGAACTCAATTTTTTTTTCTGCTGTGGCCGTTTGGGTTGGCTGAGAATTAATAGAATTGTACACACCACCTGCAACACGTTTGTGGGTATATTTTGTGATTTGCAGAGACCAAATAATACATTTTATGATTTGCAGAGACCAAATAGAAGAATTTCACAAGCATTTTCATTCTTTTTGACAAGAAAATGGATATGGATGAGGCATCTGCTTTGGCCAGAAATGTGGCCAAAGGAAGATGGTTTGTATTATTCATATCTTTTCTTATCATCTCTCTTGCAGGAGGGACATATATATTTGGTATATACTCAGAAGTAATAAAAACAGTCCTAGGATATGATCAGGAAACAGTGACAACATTGGGATTCTTCAAAGATCTTGGAGGCAATGTTGGAATAGTGGCTGGTCTGATCAATGAGATAGCTCCACCATGGGTGGTTCTGGGCATAGGAGCCCTCATGAACATCACTGGGTATTTGATGATATGGCTCTCTGTGACCCAAAGGATTGCCAAGCCTAAGCTTTGGCAAATGTATTTATATATCTGCATTGGAGCTAATTCTCACACTTTTGCCAACACTGGAGCTATAGTTACTTGTGTGAAGAATTTCCCAGAGAGCAGGGGAAGTGTGCTTGGAATTCTTAAGGGTTTCTTAGGGTTAAGTGGAGCCATCTTCACTCAAATCTTCCATGCCATGAATGGTCATGATGAAAGAGGCCTAATCTTGCTTCTGGGGGTCCTGCCCACTGCTGTAACTCTGCTTGTAATGTCAGTAGTCAGACCCACCAAAGCTATCACAGAGAAGAATGAACTCAAGCGCTTTTACTGCTTTCTGTACATTGCTCTGGCCCTGGCAGGGTTTCTGATGCTTATGATTGTGGTGCAGAACAAGGTGGAGAATTTCCCCCAGTCAGGATACCAAGCTGTTGCAGTTCTAATCATGTTATTTCTCTTGTCAAATCTTGCTGTTGTTGTTAAGGCAGAGATGGACAATATGAAGCTGCAGAGGTTTTCTATTGGATCCCCAAGTTCCCCTGTTCCAGACTATATGAAAGTCAATGAACAACAGGCTGAGCTTGCAGACAAGGAAAACCATGAACAACCCAGATCTCTGATGGGCAATATGAAGCTGCAGAGGTTTTTTAATGTAACCCCAAGTTCCCCTGTTCCAGATTATATGAAAGTCAATCAACAACAGGCTGAGCTTGCAGACAAGGAAAACCATGAACAGCCCAAATCTCTGATATCCAGTATAGTGAAAATGTTCAAGGGCCCAGAAAGGGGAAATGACTTCACCATCCTGCAGGCATTTGCAAGCATGGATATGATAATCCTGTTCTCAGCAGCAACTTGTGGGATTGGAGCAACTCTGACAGCAATTGACAACATGGGTCAGATTGGGAGGTCACTAGGATACACCCCTGTTAACATCAGCACATTTGTTTCACTCATCAGCATCTGGAATTTCCTGGGCAGAGTGGCAGCTGGATTCCTGTCAGAGTTCCTCTTGCTGAAATACAAGTTTCCCAGGCCTCTCATGCTCACAATTGCACTGCTCATAGGCTGTGTTGGGCATATTTTCATAGCTTTTGCTCTGCCTGGTTCTCTGTATGTAGCATCCATAGCTATAGGGTTCTCTTTTGGAGCCCAATGGCCTGTCCTGCTTGCTATTATCTCTGAGCTCTTTGGCCTAAAGTACTATGCTACTCTTTATAATTTTGGAGCTGCTGCAAGCCCAGTTGGGTCATATCTTCTGTCTGTGAAAGTGGCTGGAGCTCTGTATGACAAAGAGGCCAGAAAGCAATTGCTGTTCCAGGCACCCAATTCATCTCACAACATATTGACTTGCATAGGACATGAGTGCTTTCGGCTTAGTTTTATCATTATGACTTTGGTATCCTTGTTTGGGGCTCTGATTTCTGCCATTCTTGTTGTCAGGACAAGGAAGTTTTACAGAAGTGACATATATTCTAAGTTTCGTGTTGAATCTTCACAGTGGCAAGAAAAGGTCTTGGAAGAGCACTGATCATACCATTATAGCTGCATAAGCTCTTTCTTAGTAGAAGATAATCTAATGATTTAGAAGTATGAAATTTCTGTAGTTCATCATAATATGTTCAGAAAGTTTTTGGACTTAATTATGTGAACAAATTCTTTTTCATGATGATCTAAGATATTGATGAAAAAATTGTTCACACAATTAAATCTAGAAACTTTCTAACCATATCTAACGACTTGACTTGCTCAGATTTCAAATAAAGAAATAAGAAAAATCATGGGCATAGTTAATTGGGATTAGTAATAAGTGGCAGAGTTGAAACCATGTGTGCTGCTGCCCAGATAGAGGTCAATTCATTTTAATAGAGACTTTACTTCTGGATTGGTCAAATTCCAAGAGAATTAATGTATTGATTGAACACAGTTTCTGTTAAAATGTTTATTTTAGCTTATGTATTAGAAATGCTTCTTTAAATGGAGCAAGTACACCGTTGTTTTGTTGTTTTTTTCGCTAAAATCTGTTCACTAAATTGCTTCTAAATGAAGTACAGTTTGGATCGTAATAGCAACACTTCATAAAGTTGAAGGCAACCAATTTAAACGGTGGCCTTAAAAGCACAGCGATACAAAAGAGGTTGTATTTATTTTGTGTTTTGTATTTCCTTTTAATGTACTTCAAAGCGCCTCGTAATTAAGGTGCTTAAATTCGGGCGGTCTATTTGTGGGGTATTGTCTTAGTGGTTAAGGAGCATACCATGTAGGTCACCTCAAAAGTGTAATTTTGTTTGCTTGTATTTGAATTTCTAATAGAATATTAGAAAATATTGTAACTTTATTGCAAAACTAAATGCTCAAGAAAATTTCTACAATGAACAAATTTGGTTGAATTGTGAGGGCTGAGGCCAGCTAATTTTCTAAAAAAAATCATTAAAAAGTTATATTTTAAAGGGTGTGAAAAAAGCATGGTTCTAGGTCTAAATATTTTGGGCTCTTGGATAGAACCAAAATAGATGCTTGAAAGACTCTAGTTGCCCTCTCTAAGTATGGAATTTGAGGGATATCGATCAGAGTTATGTATTCAAAAGATCTCTCTTGTTGTAGTCTTTTAACACCAGACTTAAATCTATTGAGACAATAAGGAAAGTATCCAGGATCCTATTCAAGTTGTAAACCAGAATGAATGATCACACATACAGTTCAAGCCCAAAATTTGATGTATTTGTATTCATATATCAATGCAAAATCTGTATATTTCTTATGTCTCATTTGTGTATCACTTCTCTATATCATCTCTATCGATTACCTTCTTTTGGTGAATATGAGGCCAATCTCCTATACTTATATCTCCTAAAGGGGATGTACCTTAGATAGTAACCATAAATTATATGCTACCTTCAAAGCTACATACTCTAAACCTTATTTTCAGTTTGTAATTTTGTAAAACAAGGTGAAGAAAGATTGCTATTTGAACTTAAATTGAAAGTTATTGCAAATCTGAAACTAAGATTAAACCTTAATAAAGTGATTGCAGAATCAAAGCAAGAAGAAGAAAACCATTATACATGAAACACCAAATTTATGTGGATAAACCATCACACGAAAAAGCTCCAGCATAAAAAGAGACAATTATATTACTAAGCAATGAAGATTATTGTTGTCAGGAGGATTGCACCCTTATACCAATATCAAAATCTCAACAATCATGTGCAATATGGAACGATCTTCAGGCCTGCGGATTGCCTATTATGAAGATCAATCTTCAGATTATAGGGTTGGTTCCTTTTTTAATCTCCTAAAACTATCTGCTTGACTAGGAAAAGGGGAGAAAGATTACTCTGAAATTAAATTATATTTACCTAATAGGCGATGCACCAAATTTGAAACCTATTTGTTGTCCTAAACTCACAACGAATGGAAGAAGTTTTTGTAGATTCACAACTCAAATTATCATGAAATTTATGTAAATACCTCACAAGAAGGTTATGTTTCAGTGTTTGCTTGAAGGAAATATAAATTTCACAACTTAAATCACTTCAACAAATTAACTCAACTTATAAGAACATCTACATGAAAATTTTAGTCTTTTGACTTCATAAACATGACATATTCAGAGGTTTCTTTAAAGAAAAACACACGAAATATACCAATATTGAACACAATAGTGAACACCAGATAAATTTAAGAAGGAAACAACGACTTCTTTATTGATCTTGAAGAAGTTTTCACATTACAAACTGAAATTTTTAATGAAAAGAGCTCACTACAATCTTTGTTTTCTTGCTGATGAAAAAAAAAAGAAAAAAAAAGAAAGAACTAAGAAAGAAAGATTACAAGCTTTGCCTTATAGAAAGGTCATAAATGCAACTAAGAAGAGAACAAAAGATGAACTTAGATCCAAGGTCCAAAAGAACAGAAAGGTGAACTAGATTCGCTTCCTTGAAATGTGCACGAGCTGGAGCTCCATCTTCTTGGGTCGAGCTTAATTGAAAATCCCCAAAATCAGGGGTCAAAACTGATGTGAACTTGATGGTTATAGTCTCAAGACTCGCCTTAAGTCATGTCCAGTCCATGTGGAACCTCTAACTGATGACAAACTGCCCATTCTCCTCCAAAAATCCTTATTTCATTGCTCTGAACTGATTTTGAACCACTGACTTGTAATGATGTCTAATCCATGATAGGTGTCTTGACTAAAAGAGGGGTAAAAATTTATTGACAACAAAAGAGAGCAGAACAAAACAAGACACAAAGAGAATTACAGAGCCTTGTCCTGGTCAACAAGTTGAGCCAGCCTCTGTGATAAATCAAAGGGAAGCATCGAATGGTCAGAAATGTTCCAAGGCGGCCCATGCTCAGAGGCCCATTTGGCCAAACAATCAGCCACACCATTCCACTCTCGGGGAATATACATAAAGGACACAGAATCCAAAGAAGTACATAACTGAATGATCTGCTAAGCAACCAAAGCCAAATGCCAGTCAACTGTCCCAAAGTTCCTTTTGTTCAATAAATGCACAACCACCTGCGAATCAGACTCACAGATAATACTCCGCCAGCCCCGATAACAACACTGTTGCACTGCA
>MU224279.1:4284793-4304924 GCA_018584345.1 Thuja plicata
AGGGAATACAAGATAAAACTGTATTAACTGCAAGCTCATCTGAAGGAAGATCAGCTGAAAAGAGAGCAGAGTAAAACCGAATAGCCTCCCTAGATATAGCTTGAGAAGAGGACAAACGCGTCCCATCTAAAGTATCAAGAGATGAAATGTAACTGCTGTTACGTCGAGCCTGCACTGATTTATGGAAAAAAGTAGTGTTCTTATCTCCTTCCTGAAGCCAGTCAACTCGAGCCTTCTGTTTCCAATAAATTTCTTCGCGAAGATCCCACTCAGCTAAATCAGAAGACGCATGGGATTCAAAAATGCGAAGAGCTTCAGACAGACCCAGATCCCGAATTTGTCTGGTAATAACATCCAGCCGTTCCTGAGCTCTCTTTTTCATAATATGGAGGTGACCAAAATGATTTTCAACATGATGTTTGTCTTCTAACTCTGCCTTTTCTAGAAATTACCGCTTCAATACTTTTGAAAAGAATCTCCTATCATGCTCCTTAGTTGCTATTACCTGACCCCTTGGTAAAATTTGAATATTTTAGGAGGTGGAGTCACAAATTGGCCTTATATTCTCGTATAACTTTGATTTTTTGTATTATCAGCTTGTTGTTGACCTTTATCATCAAGTGTTGTCCAATATCAACAACCCATGTCTTTGATTTTACATTGGTTGCAATAGGAACATAGCTCTTATTTTAACCTTGTGGGAAGTTTTCACCACAAAATTCTTCACCTTGCCCATTCATTAAGGCCACATCAGGAGTATTTTGATCATTTTGAGAACCATGTTGTTCATAAGTGTATCATTGGAAAATGGAAGCACTTCCATTTTGGACTGGTTTAGCCATTCGAGTAAGTAGTTTGGGGTCATGTCAAGCGCCTTGAATGGGTCTCTGACTTGGATTTGTCTTTTTCCCCTATTCTGCCCCATTTTCCACTTCTCTCTGGCTTGTTTCTGGCATTTTGGCCTACAAATCTGATATTCTTGACCCCAGGGTCAAAGTCGACCTTCTGGGTCAAGGTCGACCTCGACCATGACCTAGGTCAAGGTCAACCTCGACCCTGACCTAGGTCAGAGTCGACCTCGATTCTGACCCAGGGTCCAGATTTCAAGTTTCTGGGGTTTCCGGATGTCGGGCTTTGGAAAGATTTAATTCTTGCTTCCGGGTCGGTTGTTTCGGTCTCCGAAGTAACGACTCTTGAAATAATATTTAATATAGGTCCACTTCTATGGGTATAGGCCTAATTGGAATTTAATTCTCCTATGTCGGCCTCTCTAGAAGATTGTGCCCTAGATTTGTATATAAGGAGGCATTCTCCTCTCATTTTCATCGAAGGGATATCTAAGCAATTTCTAAGCATATCTAAGACTTGAAAGGATAAGCACTAAGCACTTGGAAGCAACCTAAGAAAGAATCTATTGAAGCAAGCATCTACATTCAAGCTTTCAAGGACCTTCAAGTATTTCATCCATCAAGGAGATCCATTAGAAGCCATTGAAGGATCCAAGTTCAATGGAGCTCTCTTGTTGAAGATCTCTCCATCCACATTCCTCCAAGCCTCTTCCTATTCAAAGATCCATTCAAGATTGGTGTTGAAGGTCTAAAGACAATTGATTTGAGACATCCTATATTCTACCTTCTACATTCTATAATCATTTGGAGCATATTTACTTGTAAATCTAAGGGTTCGAATCCGCCACAAGGGTTTCTATACAAGCAAGGTGAATTTGTTTATTTACTTTGTTTATTTGTACAATTTCAATTCAATTATAAGGTTAATTCCAAAACTGGGGTTTGACCAAGGCAAAACCCTTCCCCCCAACAAACAACCCATTTTTCTTGCAAGGACAGGTTCAGAATAGCAAATTGGAGGAAAGATCCGTATACCCTTTTCGACAAACTTTCACGATCCGAAAACATATTTTCTGTTGGACTGTGTAGGTCAAAGGCGACATTCATTTTTGGGTCAAAGGCAAAATTTATTTTTGGGTCAAAATCGGACCTGAACCAGATCCAAAAAAGATTTCTGGGTTTTTCCATCTAGTTGTGTTTCTGTTCCAGATCCGATTGCAGAATTTCCAGAAAATCAGTGCAGACACCCGAAAACAACATTCTTCAGATCTCTTGCATTTTGAGGTTAGTACTTGTCTTCAATTCATTTCAATTAAAGTTTTAGTCCTCCTAAATCTATTGCATACTCTTTTCTATAAAACAAAATTTAGGGTTTTGCTCTTTATCTTTATTCTTAATATATTGATTCACTTATGCATTGATCCTTTCTTTAGGGTTAATCAATTTGGATCTTCCCTTTATGAATTTAGGGTAAATGGGGGGGGGGAAATCATATCTTCCCACATCCATCACAACACATTCAATTAAACATTAATCAATCAAACATAATAATAATAATAATAATATATTTTATCTTTACATTTTGGTGAACCTGTGGTAGATAACTCTTTCTTTTTGGTGTTAGATTTGCCTTTTATGTTAGATCTTGCATGAATATTTGTTTTCTTATACATTCTTGGCAATTTAGTTCAATTGTATTGCATTGGCGTATGAGCTTTACTACCTCTAGTCCTACTTATAATATCTCGGTTAGAAGAAGTCGTGGACTTATGGGTTCCTTTGATCCTGAGTCTTCCTCTCCTTTCCTTAGGATCCTGGATGACAATCTAATCACTCATGATTCTAATCCTTCTATGGAGAAAAACTCTTCTCACTCGTCTCATGATGAGGATGAGGCTTTAAGAGTTCCTCCTAAGCAAGTTCAAAAACTTTCAACTGAACTTGATAAAATGGGAAATTGGCTTATCCAAGAAAACCATAATCAAACTGCTATTCAAGCTATAGAATCTCTTAAGAAAGTCCTTAGTGATAGTGATCAAGGTGTTAATCTCTTGTGTGGTATCACTCATCTTGTGTATTCAAATGTCAAACCTTTAGTTCAAGAGGCTCAAGATCTAGGACTTACTCCTCCTGTCACTAGTGTGAGACCTTCTTCCATTCCTCTAACTAGTGTTCCTACTTACACTCCTCCTCTAATGACTACAACTCTTCCATCTCACCCTGTGAGTATTCCACCGGTGTCTTTAACTACCTCACAATCTTCATATCATAGTGTGCATTTTACTTATTCCAACCCTCTTGCAACTGTGGTCCCAAGTGTTCCACCGGTTGTGTCTTCCATTCCTGCCGCTTCATATAGTTTTCCTAGTATCCCTAATGTTTCTGTGCCACCTATTTCTTCTAATGATTCCACAATCATTAGTTTGGCTCAAACTGTGTCATCTTTACAACAACAACTTGCATCCTTAACCCAAACCAAGTTTAGCATTCCTACATGTGACATGGGTAGTCCTTTATCCTTAGACATTATTTGTGCTACTATACCTTAGCAAGCTGATATGCCTCATCTTGAGAATTACAATGGTAAGGGAGACCCTGTTACTCATGTTAAAACATTTCAAATCCTTTGTAGTGATTATGCTCATGACCATAGGATTTTAGCCAAGTTGTTTGCTAGAACTTTTTGTGATAAGGCCTTGCAATGGTATCGTTCTTTACCTTCTTATTCTATTAATTATTTTCCTAAACTTGCTAATACTTTTATCCAGCAGTTTCAAAATAACATTGGTCCGCAAGTTTCCTTAACTGATTTAATGTATTGTAAACATAACACTAAGGAAAAATTGACTGATTTTATTGGTAGATTTAAGCATTTGTATGCTCAGATTTCTTATCATGTTCATGATATTGATATTCAACATATGTTTATTTCAAATTTACAAAAGGATATTAGAGATAAGATTCTGCTTATTGAATTTACCTCTTTTCAACAACTTTGTGCAGCACTTCATCATTATCAATTTCAAGTCATTCAATTTGAGAGCAACACTCCAATGGCTCATGTTCCAGTTGATAAGAGTGATGCTTCTCCTGATCCTAATAAGTTTCAGAAACCTAACAACCATGTCAAGATAAATAAACAGGTGAATGCAGACGCTGATCAAGTTGATGTTGCATCCAACAATGCCACTTATGCATCCACTACTTTCCGTATGAATCGTACATTTACTCCTCTCTCTGAATCTTTACATTCTATTATGAGTAGGTTGTTAAGTGCTAATATGATTACTTTGCCTCCTATTCGACCTCTTCTCCCTACTACGATGGCATCTAAATCTTTTGATCCTAAATCCTTTTGTCAATATTATCGTCAGCATGGTCATGATACTGAGAAGTCTTATTATCTAAAGCATAAGGTTCAAGACTTAATTGATTCTAATGCTTTATTTGTTGATAATTTTGATGGTAGTGGGAATAAATTTGTCTCTCCTCCTAATCAAAACCTTCAAATTTATACAAATCCTTTACCTACACATGATACCAATACCATTGTTCAACCATCTTCTGTGGATATTGTTTACGATTCAAAGATGGATGATCTCAATCATATTGTTAATCATGTGGAGTGTGTTGTTTCATCTCAACCTACTATTCAAGATCCTTCACCTACACTTCAACCTCAAGTTCCACCTAAAACTCAGAAACAAACTAAGGATAAACGACCTAGGGAAATCTCAATCACCTTTAATGATTATGAGACTATTAAGACTCCCGATGGTCCCCTTTATATTTATGCTAGGATTGCTAAGATACCTACACGTGGTTGTCTTGTTGATCCCACATCTTTAATAAATGTCATTACTGAGGAAAACCTTTTTCTGAAGAACTTACAACGTGATTTTTATGATACATCTGATGTGTGGATCCAAACTTGTAATGGTTTTCTCTATCCTTCACTTGGTTCTATTAACTTTCCTAATGAACTTTGTGGTAAAGTTGTAGATACTATCTTCATTGTCATTCCTACTTTTGATCAGTTTCAAGTCAAATTTGGTTTGCCTTGGTTAACTGCCATGCATGCCATTACTTCTCCTATTCATAAGTGTATTAAGTTCATTCATAATGGAGAAGTGAAAATGATTAATCATAGTTTGTATCAACCTTCTAGGCCTAGAGATTGTGCTACCCTTGATTTCTTTTGGCCTTCATTACCTAATTCATGTCCTCCTCGCCCTGATAACCTTTTTCGTTCATATCAAGCCTATAAACGTCGCAAGATTGTCGAGTTAAGGATGCCTCAAATAGATCTTAACCATGGTCTTTTTCTCACTCCTATACCTCCTTTATCCATTACTTGTAGTTCTATTAATCAACCTCCCAGTGTCACTTCTCAGCCTACTGAGAATCCTCCTCTCGAGCCTATGAAAGCACCAATTGTTGTTCCTCCTAGTTCTCAACATGTTTCAAACAAAGCAAAGCGTAACCGATCTGCTAATCAACATCGTAAGAAGCGTAGGCCTAAAGCTAGGGCCCGTGCCTCTGTTCTTCCAAATTCTTTACCTTCTTTTGACCAGCCTATGCCTGATGTGTTGGAAGAAGTTAATATTAATGATGATTATATCTGCATTCTAGATCCTATTTTAGTTAATCTTGATGAGGAAGATGCTCTTGATGATCCTATTGATCCTAGTGATGAATATGAGACCATTGATATTGATACTGATTTACCTCATATGCTTTCAAATCAATTGATAATTACACCTAGTATCAAACATCACAATTCTCAAGAGGATCCTTGTTTGGAACTGGCTATCATTCCTATTGTGTTGGATATAGTCCCTCTCGCGAGTTACCCACCTTCCCTAAATAATATAGACCAAGATGGGGAGAGTAGGCGATGCACTTGATTAGCTTGTCCTTCATGGTAGCCTTTTTTTTTGTGTTTGCATGTTGTATTGTGCTTCTCCTGTAATGTGTTTGCTAAATGTTTGTTAAATTCTTTTATACGACCCTTGTTACTTTTTTGGTGCAAGGTGATAAAGGAATCGAGCCTTTTTTACTATTCCTCTATATGTATCTCTATTCTTCTATATGTTTTTTTCATGTTATGTTGTACTTGTGCTATTGTTCATAAATTTTTTTTGTGTGTAGTCCGCTTTGATCTGCGACATGGTAGCACTGATTCTTTTTGGTCTCCATGTTGTGGTCCGAAAAGACTCTTCTTCGTAACTCTTGTGTCTTCTTTACTCCCTTGTGATTGTAGTTCTACTTTCTTTGGGGAATGATGTCAATTTACTTGCTATAATATCATACATATATATATATTATCTTATGATCATATTAACCCCATAGTAGGTAGATCCCTTCTGTGTTCTTTGTATGTTTATGTGGTATTTCCCTTGATTTGTCTTCGTTTGGGGGCATCTCGTAGTGGAAACGTAATCAATGGAGTTGTTTATGTTTCCGTTAAAGCCATTGCTCATGTTAAAGTGTTAGCAATGACTTTAACGTGGGGGCATATGCTCTACTCACTTTTTGCACACACACACTTTCAAAATACTTTCAAACTTAAATTTTTTTCCCTTTATGGATTAAAGACTGATCCTTAAAGCATGGATTTTTACCTTATAGGATCTCTTGATCCCTCCAGTTTAAATTTATACAGATCTCTTGATCCCTCCAGTTTCAATTTACAACGTTTTGATCCCTTAAGGTCAGAAGGTATCCTTAAGACTGGATCTCCCTGATGGGTTGACTAGTGAGTAGCCACATTCACTAGGCGGTTCAACTTCGTCTTTCCAGTTGTACTGTTTCCATGTGTGGTTCACAATGGGACATAAGTTCTCATTGGGCGAGGTAATCACACCCTCTCTCTCTTTCTCCTTTTCTTTTACTGGTGATGTCTGTCTTATTGTAATCTTAGGTTGACAAAGACTTAAGTCCCTGGAGGATTGAGGATTGTTGTATCCCTTTGATTTCAATAGGATTATCTTTTCTTCATGATCTCCTTTACCAAGATTTTGCATTGAGTCCATACTCTTGCTAAAGTGGGGGCTAAATGTATCGTTGGAAAACGGAAGCACTTCCATTTTTGACTAGTTCAGCCCTCCGAGTAAGTGGTTTGGGGTCATGTCAAGTGCCTTGAATGGGTCTATGAATTGGATCTGGCTTTTCCCCCCTATTCTACCCCATTTTCCACTTCTTTCCGGCCTGTTTATGGCATTCTAGCCTGCAAATATGAGATTCTTGACCTCAGGGTCAAATTTGACCTTCTGGGTCAAGGTCGACCTCGACCTTGACCTAGGTCAGAGTCGACCTCGATTCTGACCCAAGGTCCAGATTTCAAGTTTCCGTGGTTTGTGGATGTCGGGCTTCGGAAAGATTTAATTCCCGCTTCCGGGTCGGCTGTTTCGGTCTCAAAATTAACGAATCTTGAAAATATATTTAATATAGGTCCACTTCTAGGGGTATAGGCCTAATTGGAATTTAATTCTCCTATGTCGGCCTCTCTAGAAGATTGTGCCCTAGATTTTTATATAAGGAGGCATTCTCCTCTCATTTTCATCGAAGGGATATCTAAGCAATTTCTAAGCATATCTAAGACTTAAAAGGATAAGATCTAAGCACTTGGAAGCAACCTAAGAAAGAATCTATTGAAGAAAGCATCTACATTCAAGCATTCAAGCACCTTCAATTATTTCATCCATCAAGGAGATCCATTAGAAGCCATTGAAGGATCCAAGTTCAATGGAGCTCTCTTGTTGAAGATCTCTCCATCCACATTCCTCCAAGCCTCTTCCTATTCAAAGATCCATTCAAGATTGGTGTTGAAGATCTAAAGACAATTTATTTGAGACATCCTATATTCTACCTTCTACATTCTAGATTCATTTGGAGCATATTTACTTGTGGATCTAAGGATTTGAATCCGCCACAAGGGTTTCTATACAAGCAAGGTGAATTTGTTCATTTACTTTGTTTATTTATGCAATTTCAATTCAATTATAAGGTTAATTACAAAACTAGGGTTTGACCAAGGCAAACCCCTTCCCCCAAAAAACAAACCATTTTTCTTGCAGCAATAGGTTCAGAACAACGAATTGGAGGACAGATCCGGATACCCTTTTCGGCAAACTTTTAGGATCCAAAATTAGATTTTCTGTCAGATTGTGCAGGTCAAAGGCAACATTCATTTTTGGGTCAAAGGAGACATTCATTTTTGGGTCAAAATCGGACCTAAACCAGATCCAGAAAAGATTTTTCTCCGTCTCTGCATTTCTGTTCCAGATCCGGTTGTAGAATTTCCAGAAACTTAGCGCATACACCCAAAAACAACATTCTTCAGATCTGTTGCATTTTGAGGTTAGTAGTTGTCTTCAATTCATTTCAATCAAAGTTTTAATCTTCCTAAATCTATTACATACTCTTTTATATAAAACAAAATTTAGGATTTTCCTCTTCATCGTTATTCTTAATAGGTTGATTCACTTATGCATTGATCCTTTCTTTAGGGTTAATCAATTTGGATCTTCCCTTTATGAATTTAGGGTAAAGGGGGGGAAATCATATCTTTCCACATCCATCACAACACATTCAATTAAACATTAATCAATCAGACATAATAATAATAATTTTTTTTATCTTTACAATGAGTATTGTACAAAATTAATACACTTCACTCTAAACCCCTGCAATATCTAGAAGCGCTATGTAGCCCTACACACTAAGCAAGATTGGAATGCAGAATTCTAAGTCAAGGCCCCAATTGATACAACTTGTGAGGGTGAATACCACTATGGTATAAAAATAATAGACAATAAAACCACTTGGAAAAACTTCACACCCACCTCTCAAATTAGCCTCTTACAGATGCTTCTTACAACTCTCATATGGCATCTAGATAATTTGGACATACTTGGACCTATAATAGGATTTTTTGTCATAAATGTTTGTCATAATAATCACTAATGGTCATCATAACTGGGTAAAAGCACAAATTTGTCTCACATTTTAGGATGACTAAATATTTTCATTCGGATAGTTTTCGGTTGGGAGTGGTTTGGCCAAGTGGTTTTTGGCTGAAACCATGTGGGTTGTTGTGGCTGTTATTTTCAACCAAGTGGATTTTGGATGAAAGTGATTAGGCTGAAGCTAGATCAACCAAAGACCTGAATGATAAATTGAAAAAAATAAGGCCCAAACATTTTACTTGGGCCCACCTTAAAGTGGTAGTCTAAAGGTATGTAACTTCAATCGATACCCTTTAGTTTAATAAACCCTTAAATGATTTTATTTCTCATAAAGTAGCTTTGTTCATTCAAAATAATGGGTAGTGGAAATCATGAAATTATTCTTTTGGAGACAAGTTTGAATGATATATGTAGATGTTGTCAGTGAAATGTATAATTTTTTACTGTCCAGTGACAATTTTTTGAGTTTTTTACACTAGGAAAAATCATGATAATGAGAACTACATTTCATTTTGTTTTAGATAGACTATATATTTCTTCATGCCCATGTTTTGAGTTCTTGTAATTATACTGTGTAATTTATTCATGCACAAAGATGTAGTAGATCTATAAAGATATTCTCTTGCATTTGACTCTATTGTTATCTCCATTTCGGTTAGATGAGTTACCTTATATTGATGTGATTGAGGAGTGATGATGTTAATAAAAAAATCTAAACAAATTTATTTTCCACTTCAATGCTACAGTCATTGGGATTAGATGATCCCCATGAAAGCCATGAGTAAACTCTAAAGGCCTTGAGATTTCAGGGAATATGTAGCTCATGCCTAAATTAGTTCCTAGGAGACTTATCTAGGTGGTGATTCAATTAAGTCCCAGGTGAGACTTGATTTGATCAGTATCTAGACACAAATTAATCTACCATTAGCTAATATTCAATATTCTACAACCTAAAGCCCTTGCATTTGCTAGGTGTATCAAGCCAATTGTAATTGTCAAAGCCACTTTTGTTATTTTTTCTTTTTCTTTTTTTGTCAAGAACAATTTTATTGAAAGTATTAAGTCGAAATTAGTATGTTGTTGATTAGATCTCTGAATACTCTATAACTTAGATATCAAAATCTTGCATCAAATATTTGTTGATATGATTTTTCTATCTGCAACCCACTAGCTCATGTACATGTAGACTTTCAACAACCTTGTTTTTGTCACTAGAATCTAAATGTATTAATCGACAATGCTCACTTCTCATATCTTGTAGTCAAATAGAGTATTGTGAGTTTTATCTAAATTCTATATCATTTTTGTTTCATGATTCTATCTTTTTAATGCATTCCCCCCTTCATTATGTTATTTTGATCTTTGAACATTTGCTTACTAGAATGCATATGATCAATTACTAATATGAAATTTTAGTTCATGTTCATGTATCTAGTAACAATTTTTCAATTTTTATTCCAATTATTTATTTTATTTATAATTCAATTAATTCTCATTCTAAAATATTTTTCCATTTATTGTATATCCATTCTCACCCTTATGTCAAACTTGTAAATTAAACAACTGAATTTCTTCTCTCAATTATCAAAATTTAATCATACATAAAAACCACTTAACCACTTAATTGTTTCTCCAAATATCTTTAAAAATTTAGTGCAACAATAAATAATATAAGACAACTTCTTATTAATAGTTATTAATTGACAAAAAACATCCAACTTTAACTTCTTTTGTTCTAGAAACTTTAGAAAATGTTCAACCATAACATTCCATTGAAACCATAAAAAATACACTATATCACTACATAATATTTCATATAAGTTCTACAAACACTTTGAAAAATAGTGTCATTGAAGTACATGCAAAGATGCAAACTTAGTTCACACTTACTCTTACTTTGCTACTTCGACATCCTACATTTCCAAATTGTACACAGTTTCATCCATATACTTCATATTTACATAATCATAATCCACACAACTATTATCGAACTCTCCTTTGTATGCAACTAATCTATGTTTCGTATAGTATCCTAATTTATAGTTCATATCTTATAACCCACAAAGATTTTAACTTTAACAAATGGACAAGCTTAAATAGCACACTTTAATTTTTTATTTGTTTAGGTAGTTCATTTGAAACCATATAAAGATAAACGACCTAAATAAGCTAAATATTTTAGATGAACTACCCAAATAAGTGAAAGCTTAGGGTGTGTTGTTTAATAAAAAATCTTTAATATTGTATCGTCTTAAAAAGTTAGCACCCATAATTGGATGCTCTAGGACCTTTAGACCCCATTTTGGTGATTTTGAGGTCCGAATGTTCGTTACGCTTGATCACATCAGCTTGCTTTTTCTTCTCTCGCTTATTTTTACCTTCCCCAACATCCCCATGAAATTTGAGTTCATTTTTACAGGAAGAATTCGATTGTCCGACTTGTCCCTAGGCTTTTGGGCCCAAATTTTTCTCAGAGTTCGATAATGGGGTTTTCCTCTAAGATTTGGATTTGTGGTTGGCCTTGACGAAATTTGAATCTCAAATTTGAGGATTTACTATAAAAGGACCTCCTATCTCCTCATTTTGGAGAATACAAAATTGGATTCAAGTGCAAGATAAATCATAATCAAGTGACCAATATTTTAAGAAACCAAGAGAAATTGAGGATTTGGATTCAAGATTTGAAGGCAAGCATCCAATTCAAGATCCCCAAGTCTCCATTTCTTTAAGATCCATCAAATCAAAATAAATCTTCTCAAATTGATGCTAGTTTTCTCCCATGATGGCCAAGTAGAGGAATTCTCAATCAAGCAAGGAGATTCATTCATCCATCATTTTCTCCCTTCTTCTTTGCATGCGGTTATCACGCATAAATACATTCAAGATCTAGAAGTGACACTAATAGATCCATGCATTTGTAAAGGAATCCTTGATCTTGCATCTAATTCCAAGGTGAACTCTTTGGATTTCAAGCACATTAAAGCATCATCATGGATTTGAGTGATTACTACATCTATTCATGTGGGTTTCATACAAGATGAATAAGCAATTTACCTTTTACATTACTTTCCATTATGTAATTTATATCCTATTTCAAGGTTGATTCCTCAATAGGGGGTTGACCAAGGAAATCCCCTTTCCACAACCTTTTCCCTAATTTTTTGTGTGGAAGAATATTCTATGAAGATGCGGTTTTAGATCTGAGCAGTACATGTGGAGCCATAGGATTCATAAAAGTTTCATTAGTTTTTGCCAGGAACAAGTCGAATAGCTGACTTGTCCCCAAAAAGTTGACTTGTTCCCAAAAAGTAGAATTTTCCCTACCATTTTTTAGTGAAAATTTTAGGACAAAAATATTTAGGTCCCTGCCTTCTAGATATGAAGTTACAGTAGAATCTGGGATCCCAGCGACAGTCAAATTCAAATTCAAAGTCCTACATTCTCCATCTTGTTTCCAGGTGCACTTATTCTTCCTTATTTTCCTTTGCATTTACTTTATTATATTAGATCTATCCTTTATACTTTATCATATCATGTTTATCCTCTAAGGAGTCCAAAACCCCCGTGTTCATAGATCTTGCATTAGTACCCTTCCTCCTTTTGGATGTGCTAATCATATTTTTCTTAAGCGTGGGTTTTTATTCTAATGTATACCACAAGATATTGGTGAGTGATCTACATCTTAGCATCGCTCACCATTTTATTCTATACAAATACCATGTTAAAGATCTTGAGAAACTTCTTGGTTTTGGTTTATTGAAATATAGTTAATCCTCAAGTGAAGAGATTTTGTTGGGTCTGCCATAAATATTACACAGAGAGTGCAATCCTAGACAAAATGAAATATTATAATGGTCAACATTGCATACCTTGGTCTATTGATTACATTCTAATCATTGCACTAAGAAAAAAAATCAAGCCAAACCCAAAATAAAGGGAAATTTCCCTTTATCTTGGATTTAGTTTGATTTGTGTGTTCTTAATGCAATAATTAGAGTGTAAAATTGATGTATTTTGTATGGAAGTTGATAAATAATTTGATGATAATTTGGAAACCCATAAAGACATGGAATCACATTTGCATTTGATGTCAAACTCCTTCCTCCTAGCCATTTGGCAATATTGACCATTATAATATTTCAATACAATATATATATATATATATATATATATATATATATATATATATAGAGAGAGAGAGAGAGAGAGAGAGAGAGATATTTTCTCCTAGCCATTTGGCACATGAGCTATTCTATATATGCTTCCACATTTGGGTAAAAAATATAAGTTATTGTTTTATTGTATAATTTTTAAAATATTATAAATAATATGGAAGCATATACATGATAGCTTGTGGGTAATAAATCATGTATAGAGGGTCAAACCCAGGGATATCTTGAGAATTCACCCGAGAATTGATAAGTTTTAATACTAAGTTTTGTAATCAAATATTGAAAAACCGGTACATTAAATTGAATATTTAATGAATGCATTTTAGTAATTCAATCAATAAGATTGTGATATATTCTTTTTTTTAAAAATGATTTGATTTTCTAATTCAATCAACAAGAATTATATGATACATTGTTTAGTCAAAATGATTTGAAATCAATTATTTGAAATAGTAACCTTAGATTCTAACCATGTTAAATGTATATATACGTTATCATATAAATGTTTGTCCAGGAATCTTCAAAATTTATAGTTTTCTCTTTAGTTTAGGATCTAAACTTACTATTTCAATTATTTGATTTCAAATGATTTTTTTAATTAAAGAATGTATCATATAATTCTTATTGATTAAAAATTAGTAAAAGGCATTGATTAAATATTCAGTTTAAAATTGATATATATTCGATTAGAAAACTTAGTATTAAAACTTATCAATTTATGGGTTTAAAATATTGAAATCCATGGGTGTGACCCTCTATTCATGATTTTTACTAGGTATCTATATGCATGCCAAATGTGAAGGCATATATAGGATGTCTCACGTTGTTGAATAACTCATGTTGTTGAATTAATAAAATCATATGTACACCATGTAATTTGTATTGTTGTCTACATATACTGATGAGTTATGCCCATTTTTTAATACTTTGTTTTATGGTAGTATTGAAGTGTCATCATATTTCATGTACATTTTAATGGGCATAAGCCTAAATTTCATGTACAAATACTTTTAACATGATTGATCATAGTTCAAATCATGTATCTAAGCCTATCAATCATCTCTCCAATCTAGCGCCCAATCATGTAGAGAATCTTTTGTTGATTCCAAGGCTTAGCTTTATGGTAATACCATTGAGAGGTTGGAGTATGCCACACAAAAACTTGACCAAATGTTGTCAAACAACCCGAACGTACAAAATAGGAATAGCGTACAAAGTATTAGAGATGAGCTTATACGTATGGATGACCTTGTTCAATCATACAATCCACATATGACCTTAGCATTGGTAATTATTCTTCTTCTCAGGAAGTGTCTAATGCTAATGTACATAGCGTGTTCAAGCCACATATTAGGGGAAAAAGAGAGTAAGAGGTTATGCCATCACAAAGTGCACAAACATACTTGTGGGACAATTTATATATCCTAGGTGGTTGGAAACACATAAGAGATGGCACCACATTATGTGTTTCCCTTTTATTTTTTCAAATAATTATTTGTTGAGTTCCACTTGCATATTGATGTATATTATACATCATTTCCAAGTTATGTTGGACAGGGGAATGGTAGGTTTTGCAAAAAACCCGAGTATAGACTACATGAATTGTTGCATCGGGGCTTCACTTAGTGAACCTAAATCATAGCATGTGTGATCATGGAATACTAAAGAATCTAACTATTTTCAAGAAATATTTCCCCAAGATCCTTTTTATCACCCCCCTCCAATACCCACCCAATACCCCCTACCCATTTTCCTATATAAATCCCCACCCCCACCCCCCTACCCCCCAAAAAAACCCCTCCTCTATTTAGGAAATATATTGCCCCTTTTTTCCCATTTTAAACCCCCTAATATGAACACACATGGTATTGTATTTCCCCTTCAATGAAGACCCCATGAATTTCCATTGCTCGTTAATAAGAGGGCATTAGTTTGTCCAAACCTTATGGTTCTTGCAAGATGACATGAACTAGCACAAGTAGTGGATAGTGTAGTTAGCCATACTAGACATGATATTTATTCTAGTATTGCAACTCAAGTTGATCTGATGTCATCCGATTGTATTAAGAAATACTTGTTACATCTGCAGATGAGCATTTCTCCTACCAAGGCTACATCTACCAGCTATGATCCATACATCATTGTTGTAATCATCCAAAAAGGGTCTTCTAAACTATAGGCACCTAATCTTGATTAATTGATCTTTAATCATCAAAGTCCTAACCAAGGGTAATTCAGATCATCAATTCAACCTTATCTGATCACTAGGTTGTATTTAATCACCAAATAAATCAAAATCCAAATATAAACATTATCTGTCAATTAAATCATTCTTATCAATTTAATCCAATTTATTTATTAAAAATCCTCAAACAATATACAATTATCTAGGAGAATATTGCAATTGAATAGTATTGTTATCATGCTAGTTTGTTCTTAATTAATTGTGCATCAAATCATTCTAGTTAACTTTTATCTTGCACATTAGATTTTATGCATTGAATCATCGATTTCATCTAGCTTAATTTGCTTATCGTTTTGCATCAATTTAGATTAGTTTTCATCTTATTTTGATTCAAAAAAATCCAAAAGTATAGATTAATCATAGATTCATATTCAAATCCTCCGTCTTGGTGTAGTCAAGTCACTGGTAATGCTTGAAAAATCTGAGAGCAATCATACTTGCATCATTTAGGAGGCAATAGATCGATTTAGTATGGTTTATATATTGTTATCTAATTTCATTTATCTAACCATGTATGTAATGATCTATTGAGTGTTTGTGACAAATAGGTACACAAATTTCACACACATTTTTGGCGCCAACCGTGCAGGGGCTCAAAATCAAATTTTGGCCTCAGATATTAATTTCTCATATTTTGTTCATACATTATCTGTCAATTATCGTGTGAGTTTTTATACAATATAGTATGAGCCATAATCCCTTATTGTATCATCTGCTGAGAATTGTTGTATGGCTATGTGAGAATTTTCGTACGATTTTATGCTTGACTATACTTCATCGTATGAAAAATAGAGAGTGTTTTTAAGGGTTTTTTGATATGATGTAGTATTGCTAACCTTGATCCTTGCATGTTCGAGCTATTTTTCTAATTTTTTGAGCAGTCTAACAAGTTGTTTGTAGAATGTTTGTCCAAGAATATGCTTGTCAAAGACTGTATTACTAAATGAATTACTATGACTACTGACAAATCATCTTTACAGTTTGCATAAGTAGATACAAGAAAATATCATGTCTTCCTTAATCATCTTCTTAGGCACTTAATACGTTTATTTTTAGTGTTAGGGGACTATTCTCTTGTCTGTATAGACAATCAAAAACCTAAAAGCATTGGATTAATCATTGAAAATAAATCAGCTAAATGAACATGCATCCATGATGTGCTTGAGAAAAGTGTAGAGGTAGGAAAGTATGCTATTATATTTATAAAAAATCATAAATCCAAACCCTTAAAAATTTTCTAATTTTGTTGCATGTGTACCTCGTAGTGAACTTGTTGTTGAGGGAAAAAGTACTCACCTCACAGGAACAAATCAAGTGGGAACAAGGCAAAACCAAGCTATTCCAAACCACTATAAAAAAATTATCCTTGAAATTAAATTCTTGGAGGATGAGTGCGTCACTTCATATGGCTATAGGTCCCAGTCATGCTTGCATGACTATGAATGGTGTATTCGAACAAAAAACCTAACTATGAACTCTAGGAATAGAAACTACCTGATTCACCTCCAAAAGGTTGATAATATTTGTGCAAGGGAGATAGTAATTCCCCCAAGGCACTTTCCATATCATTCCCCCATTAGTGCTTGGAGTCGGCTAATATGGCATCGAATATCTATTACGTGATAGTCAGCGGCTGTATTCTGATTAGGTATTGGGTGTGTACCTAGTCAGCAAGAAAAGGTTTTCCTCCTACACCAAATTTCTAGGATAGGTTGTGTTTTGATTCCCCTTGTATTCTACATGTCTGCTATGTTTTTTATCATTGAACTACCTAAACACTAGAAAAATAACTCAAAACAATTAAAATAATCAAACTCAATAGAAAACCCTCCATCCTACATAAATTTGTACGATCCCTAATACTGTGTCGTATGAGTCATCATCTTTGGACTCTTATTTCCCATTTTGTCATATAGTCCGGTGATAATTATCGTATGGTATGGTGAGAATTATCATACAAATTAATTCTCTTTACTGTCATATTTTATCACATTTGACAATTGTCAAGATCAGCTCAAATGTGTTTTCAAATTTATCATCTGGCTATAAATCTGTTGTCATACGAGACTAGATCCTGTCATATGGGATAGTGTATTTTTTAATCCTAAAAACTTATGTGTCCCATTTCTGACATCTACAAACCTCTTTTATCTCTCCCTGATGAGTCATGTGATTAGTTTACATCAGACAATGAGCTTACACCTAGCTTTGATTACTTTGAGCATAGCGTTTGATAGCATACCCCCTCTACAATGATACTTGATTTTTTGATCTTGTCCTAATATGTGAGTGACTTTATCTTGTCCTTCAATCAAACATCAACATTTTCAGTCAATCAATCGATCCTTGTTGTGAAATATTGGGTCACGAGTGCTAGTTAACATTGACTCTGATTTGAGTCAGGGTGATTCGGTACCTCCTACTTAGTTGTCATCAATCTTAGCATCCAATTATCCTAAAGACAAGTGAACACTTACCTATCTTGGATTTAACCTTCACATCCATATCACTCCTAGCTATTGGTCATGTCAACTGTTAATTCCTGTCCAAACCAAGATCTCTCGTAGACATTCTGAAGAGATAAGAGAGAAGAATCATAAAATACTTGGTCTAGGGTATTCATCAAGTGACAACTCATGATCACCTTTCCGAAGTCATTTTTCACAAAGGAATCTCAAAGTGAATCCACTCTTTCAAGAAAAAATAGAAGCTTCAAGTCAACCAATTTTTGATATACCTTCATTTTCCAATTGGGGTAACTCGTCTATTCTCAACATGTCTGGAGAAAGATAAGAAAAGGAGATCTCTAAACACCGCTCTCGAGAGAACCACAGTACTCTTGCTACTAATAGTGGGAATTTATCTAGTGACTATGAACCTGATAAAGATATTGTAAATAAATGTCGAAAGGAAAAAGACTTTCATAAAATAATGAAAATTATTATGAAAGAGAAAAAAGAGAAATACCTTCTTGATCTAGCTAGACAAGGAGCTAAACTTCTTGTTGACTATAACATCAAAAATATCATTATCAAGGAAGAAGAGACACCACTATCACTTGTGAGTAAACAATTACAAGCTCTACAAGATGAGATGCAATAAATGAAAAGGGAGAAAGATAAACCTTCTATAAAGTATTCTCTTGACATGATCTGCCCATTTCCCTTTGACAAAGATCTTTACATGCCTCCATTTCCTTCTAGAGTTGAAATTCCTAAATTTGATAAGTATACTAATGAATCTGATCCTCAAGACCATGGCTGATAATTTTGTGCTCTCTGTACATGGAGTTTAAGCATGAACAAACCTATCTTATGTGTCTCTTCCCATGAAGTATCGGTGGCCAAGCGATTGAATGGTTTTCAAAAATACCTACGAAAATCAAAAATTTTGAGGAACTAATAAACCTATTTCTCCAACAATACTCATACAACATTCAACATCCTGTAACCATGGAAAAACTCTGTAAAATGAAACAAAAAAAGGAGAACCATTCCTTACTTTCCTTCAGCGATGGAGGAATATTTTCTCTCAATATCCATGTCTAATTCGTGAATTTGAGAAAATGGACATCTTTATCAATAAGGCCCACCTACATTTGACAAGATGGTGGAAAGTGCCCTTAAGATAGAGGACGTACTTGTTAAAAAAATGTGAAATTTATCTTTCTAAAGATACCAAGTATGGTTCTAGTTCCAACTCTAACAACAAGGATAAATGAAAATATTGGAATAAGAGCATAAATGTTTCTAATGATGGGGTGGTTGATGCTGCCAATCCAAATATAAAGCCAACAATCTTTATTCTGACTAGTGGTATCCAAGCCACTAAATTTGTTGAAAGTGCTACAACAAATTCTCCTAAGAAATCGAGCAACTTCTTGAGAGATAAACCTTGGGTTCCAATACCTAAACGCAATCTTAATCCTTTGGGAGGGACTCTTGACACAAATCTCAAGACTTGTTTATCCAAAAAAAACTTCACATTGCCTGGTAACTCAAAACCTTAAAAGCCTTAAGTTAAACCTAAATGGTGGAATGGCAACAGTTACTATGAATACCATCGAAACAAAGGTCACAAATTAATAATGTATGAAGCTCAAGAATGTCATTCAAGATCTTATTGACTATCATGAAATCGAGGTTCATGGTCATACAAAAAATATTGATCATAAAGCCTTTAAAAATCCCTTACCTACTATGAAAAGGGTGATCCCACAATATTGTGTCCCACTTTTTGGCCAACTTTGACACAAAGATCAACATTTTGAGAAAAAACTTCATTTTCAAACACCTATTGCTGGAAAACTATAAGGAATTTGAAGATAATGTAAACTAGGGTATTTTAGCATTTTCTTTCTAGTTTCTAAATATATTTAAAAAAAAAAAAATTCATTAAAATTCATTTTTCTTTCTCCTTCGAAAAGTGGTTCTTGTAAAAAAGTTGTGATTTTAAGAAGTGACTGTCACTTTGATCAACATAACTTTTTTTTAAAATATGATAACGATGTAATTATTTTGAAATTATATTTTTAACTTCAATATCTAGAGGATGTAATTGGTTTCATTCATTTTTGGTCAATATTTCATATTTTATTGAGTTCTAAAGTGACAGTAACTATAATTTAGACATAAGGTCACTTTGATCACCATAACTTGAAATGTATATATCAAAATTCAATTTTTCTTTATTTTTATAGAAAGGTAACACAAATACCCTTTTCCTACATATTTTTCATATTTTTTTTTTGTAATTTAGTATTTTTTCCTAAGCCTTGAAGAGACAGGTTGTTGAATCGCCAAACAACCTATGTTTAGTTAAAGTAATATTTGAAAGTGATAACAAACTCAATATGTATGAAAATTATATTCATTAGAAAGCTTGTTCCGAATCGCA
>MU224279.1:4315028-4347681 GCA_018584345.1 Thuja plicata
AACATTTCTACAAACTAAATATTATTTAAAATAAATAATTAACTAAAATGAATATAAAACATATAATTTACAATAAAAAATGAGAAAAATGCATGTACCTGATGCTAATAACAATCACAAAGAGGTCGAAAAAGGTCGGGAAGTGCTGACGTCATAGTGGTCGTCACTGGTTCGCTCTAAGCACCGAGTCCACAAAATCTCGCAAACTGAATAGTGAAAATGACATGACTTGTCAAAAATTTATAAAAGTTTCAGCCAAAAATGGCTTCGCATGAAGGGGGTGTTTGCGCGAAGCACCCTACTTGTGCCACTTCGCGCGAAGTGGCCTACATGGGGTACTTCGCGTGAAGCTATCAATTTTTTTTTTTGTTTGCAAATCTGAAATCCTTCGTCCCAAAAAGTGGGACTCACTATTGTGAGATCACCCAAAAGGGAGAAAATTCCAAATCGTAGAGTGGTGCTAAATTCAACTACACTTATACCAATGATGACAATGTCATTAACATGCTTGAACCATCCCATTCATAATATACCAATGTGATAATCATTAAGAAAAAGGATGAAGAGTTTGAATGTGCAAATGTCATAACCCACTCTCAAGTAAAGATTAGTCTTAAAGGAGTTGGTTCTTCACCTTCGAATCAATCTTCATCTTCTAATCCATCTACATCTTCAAAAAACCTACATCTACAAGAAAAAAACTAGTTGCAACTACTTCTAAACCATGTACATCTAAACAATTGGTTTCATCATCTTGTACCGGTTACAATGTCATGGAGCAACTACAATGAACTAATGCTCAAATTTATATCTTTGAACTACTTAACATTTCTCCTACTCATAGAGACATCTTGGAAAATCTCTGATAGCTGCAAATGTGCCTAAAGACATAGACTTAGATCAGTTTCAATCTATGGTAGGTCATCTGACCTCACCTCACTACATGTAATTCTCTGAAGAAGATATATATATATATATATGTGTGTGTGTGTGTGTGTGTGTGTGTGTGTATGTGTGTGTGTGTGTGTGTGTGTGTGTATCAATTTGAACATTCAAAAATAAAACTAGGTTGTCCATGGTAGAAATAAGCATCATTTATTCAAAGTTGACCATCATGAACACATACACTCAATGAGTTCCACCCAAGGAGATAAAGAAGACCCAAATAAATCACAACATATCTCCCAAAAATGATTTAATCATAGTTGAATAAATTGCAACACTCTCCAAGGTAGGCACCAAACATAAACATGTAGAAAAGAATAGGAACACGTTAACCAGTCGGCCCAAAAATAATCTTTGATGCACATAACACCATGAAAAGAACAACACATTATAGAAGGATTTATTTTAACCTCTTAAATATTCCTCAAAATCATATCAGGACCAATAAGTCATAAATTAAATCATCACAATCAATTAATTTGGCTAGAGACCAACATAGACAACAATATTGCACTCAACACAAGATAACTTCACTTGCAAAACAAACCAACATAAGATATATGAATTGGAACAATGTACGAATGTTAGGAACATGTCTACCAAATTGCACATCTTGAACCATTAATGTGGATAAATTCAAAGCATACTTCGGACCACTCCTGACTATTCTTGACAACCAGCCTCACTATCAACAAACAACAAAACACAACTCTAAACTCTGAATTTTTTTGGACCTAAAAATAGGATAGTGCGACATTCACAATCCTTACATTACAACACCAAAAATTCAAGTCACTAAATTCTCATGTAGATAAATGCAGTGCATCCCATAAGGACTTTAGATACTCTTTCCTGCATATACCAGCTTCTCATACTTGTCACCTTCCAGCTATATAACACACATACTTCTCATTATTACTAAACATTAGGCAAGCACATGAGGACAAGGGCTAGCACAAAGAACAAGTCTCCTACTTCTAACAAGAGTGTGAATGAAATCAAACCATCATTGGTAGGATGTAGGAGATTCAAGAAAAAATGGATGAGACCCTGATGGCTCAATCTGCTTTTGTTGGTGTCTGATCTGGGTCTTTCTCTGGGTGTCGTCTTTCCTACTGGTTTTTCTTCTATTTTTTCCACTGGTTGTGTTGCGGGCCTTTTTTAAGCCTATTTTTTGGATGTTTCTTGTTTCATGCTGGTAGTCTTTAATGCTTATTCCTCTTATGTAATGGCTTCTAAAGGGTTTCGGGTCTCTTCAAAACCGGCTTTTGCTTATTAATTAGAACATTAGAACATCATAAAAAAAAACAATTACCAAACTTCAAATACTCTCTCCTATATATCTAACTACAAATATTCTTTCCTATATATCTCCGCATCTCATAACTAGGTACATGACAACACTAAACATTTCTCTTATACTTCTCTACATCAGGTACAATATTAAACATATAAACCTCTTCATCAGGTTGACATCAATGCACATAGTATGTTGATATCAATGACAATGTTGAACACATAATGCTAACATAGAAGGGATCCTCAGGCAATAATTATGTACTTGAATAAAATGTGTCAATACTTATGGATAAATTTCCTAGTATTTGTTCAAAAATTGCTAACATTTATGCACGAATGTTTTAGTAATCATTCAAAACTTCTCACTACAAGGGTACAAGTGGGCAGCCATTGGTGCATGATATATTTATTAATGGGATTATAGTTATAATTTTTTGGTTTCCTTTAAGTTAGTAATTGAGAATTTGGGTGAGCAATGAGTGAATGAAAATTGGAAAATGGGTAGTAACTGATGCTCTTCACATAATATTGTTTCTATAACTAGCAGAGCTTCTATTGCTTGGAGATTTGAAGTGACTATCTAAATTGACATTTATCACAAGTAACATCAACCTTGTGGCTAATTTTTTTCAAACTAAAAAATAAAACAAATGCTATATTTTTAAAAAACATGTTGAAAATTTAAGCATTGCCCAAAAATATTAGAACCTGCAACCATGCATAAAAAGATTCATTGTTGGTAAATTTTATGTTAGAAAATTGCGTAGACTCACTTATTTTTTGCACAGGGTAACATAGAGTTGCAATATAGTTTAAAAACTTATATGCTTGTAAAATTTTGTATAGCTATGTACATTTTTATGGAAAATACGAGAAAAGATATAAGAAATTATTTAAGCACACCAAACATAGAATTTTATTTTTGCAAGTTTAATTATGGAAAAAATGTATGGCATTAGACAACCATATGAATCCCTACAATCATACAAAATTCATATCATATATTTTTTAAAACCTCAAAAAACTCATTGATTTTATTTGCTTGTATTTTAGCATTTGGACAAGAAATATTTCCAAATTTTTGGATTTTAGTGATGAATGGTTAGGTCTTTTTTTCTCCAAGATGCATTATTTGAAATGTCAAAACCAAATCTCTCAAAAAAGGTGAGGATTGAATTAGATCATGTATCCCAATTCTATGATTTGAGATGAAAAATCAAATTATCTAAGGAAGATTAAGTATGCTAGTGTAAAACGAGACCTAATAATTAAATAACTAAATAGGGAAATGTTGGGAAGAGATATTGATATGGAGGAGTTGTATGTTATCATTGATGGCAACTATACACTATTCTAGAGATGACTTTCTATGTTATGATGATACTGAAGGATAGACTATAGATTTGGCTAAGTATGGAATAATTAGCACAATTTACTGGGTTCAGTATATGGATCAGTACATGAGTGTATGATCGCATTTTGAGGTGCGAACCTAGGAGGAACTTCAGAGAGGTATTATCTACTTTGGTTTATGATTGCAAGAGTTGATACTATCATTTGATCAAGTTACAACTTTTCTAGTATCGAGTATATAGAGTACAGTGAAGAACATAGACAGTTGAGTATTGCATCGATCAATGATCCTATCGGATCAATGATCCCATCAATTTGATCAAGACGGAGATGATAGATTTGACATGTTTGATGACACTTATTCTTGTGTTCGAGATTAGGAACACATTTTGAGGACAGATCTAGCTGACACTTCACACGCTCCACATTTTGTTTATGAGGTTGACAGTGAGAGTTATAATATTTGATGATGGGTATATAATCTTGAGTTTTTGAGATGTTTTAGATGATGTGATGGTTGGATATAATAGTTTTATGTTGTGTATGAATGATGGATCAGTGATTAGAGATTCAACTATTAGATAAGTATATTTACTTGGCACTTACATGGAATTGTTCAAGTATTATTGATGTTATTTCTTAGTTCACTTTTGTAGATGAAATCTTTTGTATGGCAACGAGCCTCAATGTCTAGTTTGTATTTGAGAAGTGAGCTCTAGGTTGTAAGCTTGAATGCATGTGCATTCCCCTCATGTACTTAACACCTAACAGGATAACTTATTTTTGAAGAAGTAATTACTTGTGGGTTCCATCCCCTTCGTGGTTTTTCCCTTAACTGGATTTCCACGATAAAAATCATGGTGTTGTGATGTTGTGTATGTTTTGTTTATGTTTCAGTTGTTTGCTTTTCATTGCTTTCAGTTTATGATTAAAGAATCAAATCGGTAGACCTAAAAAATTTGGAACACTAATTCACCCCCCCTCTCAGTGTACCTTAATCCTAACAAAAAATTCATTTTTACTCTAACACTCCATCTTTTCTCCAATAGAGTGCAATTGGATCATAGTCACATTGAAAGCATTTAGATGTTTGTCCACAAAACATCATCCTCCCACCTTGAGTTTATACAACTTCTTTCTCAACAAAATCTTATTAATGAGGTTTTTGTCCTAACAACGCTCACCCAAATTCTTCCAAATGTTCATTGTGGCAATATCTTCATGTACATTTAGCAATACTAAATTGGCCAAATGGAGTATTCTAATTCTATCTATTTTATCCTAGTCATCTCATAACGTAGCAATAAGTGTTAATCCAAATACTATAGCCCCTTGATAGATATCAATGAGTGTATCCTTCATATTGAGCTTTCAAAGATCAAAGTTTGTTACCAACAACTTTTCCATTTTTATCATTCATGTGTTTTTTTATTTTTCCTAGAAGATATTTTTCTATGCAAACTTGCACTCAATCAAAGTTTGGTGTAAAAAGATATATTTTCTGTAACACACAATATTTTTAATGTAACTAGACTCTAAGAAATGATAGGAATATAAAAATATGGGAGTACAATTCTATTTGTAATATATGAGAGGAATTATGTACAAAAACTGAACAAATCATATGATTGCAACATAATATTCTACAACACATTGACTTACATGGGGAAAACCATTTTGGGAGAGAAATCCACACTCCAAAGAAATTCAATATCTTATTCAATTATCAAAGGTTACAATACACTTGCAAACTCTAAGCCTTTACAAGAGTATCGCTAACTAGAGATCTAGAGTAACTCTAGCAGCATAACAACACCTAGACAAAACTCACTATCAAAGCCTTCATCTCAAGAACCTAATAAATAATTAAAATAATACATAAAACCACCAAATGGTAAATACAATACCATGATCTATAAAACCACCTTAAATGTAGCACCTAAATCCCTAGATGGTTCCACAAGCTTAAAGTAACATGTTCCTTCCACTCGTCATAAGTCAATCATAATCCACTCACCAACTTGGGTATTTTGTTTTAACTCCATTATCTCCCTTCAAAAAGTTCTTATGACATTTCATAATACACATTACAAGTTGGTAAACAACTGTAACCCCATCTTATTGATGTTTTATGTGTCTTATATATTTTTATATTTCCAATGTGGGGGAAGGGAGAAGAGGAGAAACAAGGCACTTCTAGAGGCCATAAATTTTTATCTACTTGGGCCCCCTTTTCTTAAATTGTAGATATTAAAGATATCTATACATTGTGCCTCCATAGAAGTAATTTCAAACAACCCTATCCAAAATCAAGCTATAATATCCAAGCCTATTCTAAACTTATGAGCATAATTATCATTATTTGATTAAAAAAAACTTTTGGATAAAACGCAGTATGTGTGTAATATATTGATATAAAGAAAATAAATGTCTTACAAATATATAGAAACAAAACCCATAGGAACAAACTAAAGAAAAACAGTGGAGCGTTGAAAGTGGAGATCATCCAACCAAACTTAATATAAATGTTATATATTGGTTGATAAATGTTGTAAACTTAATATACCATGGTCAAACTTTTACTAGGGTGTTCATTTTGTTAAACAAATGATGTGTCTTGTTTATTCTTTTCATGGTTGCCATCCGGAGCATGAAGTCTCAGATAGCCAGCATGACCACGAAGATTTGAAAAGCCCTTTTCTTCAATTCAATGTAAAAGCCTTGCATTTATAGGTTTCCTTAGGTAACTAACTTTTTCGGGTTAAGCAATTTCAACAAGGTTATTAACTTTACAAATTTCACGCAAAAATAGTCAACTACCTAACTTTGACTAAAAGTGACAAAATCACTATTTACAAAATTATGACTTGAAACCTATACATTCTAAAAAGAAGGTTAAATAACAAAACTTGATGAATTAGCCACTGATCCTTCTCTTGATTTTCCAGTTACTAATTTGCCAATAACTTCACTTTCGAACACATTCATTGTAATTGTGTTTAGTGACCATTCTTTTCTTTCATGAACATTCCATTTTCTTTGAGTTTTGAAGAAGAAATCTTGAGTGGGTGCCAATTCCAAAAATATATTATTCCCCTTTAGCTCACTCATCCGGCTTTCATGATCATGCGACTCAAACAATTTCTTCAATCAGATTAAGACAATCATTGTGCAGATTGATAGCAACTTGACCTTTAGTGTTCACTCCTTAGCTAGATTTAATGAGACAATAACTTTAGACAGTAAAAGAGCATCTCTTGTAATATGATAGAACCCTCTGATGATCACACATCCTCTAGTGTTTTGTACACCATCTCCAATCACATCATTCCTGAAATAAGATCAAACTCTCTAAAACTTGGTAGCACTTTACACATTCCAAATACAAATCTACACAACTTTGAACAAGAATTGTCAACTCATACCTCATTGTTAAATTGGTCTTCTAGCAAATTTCGCACTTCCATAATCTTGACAATTTGTAAGGTATTCTATCAAGTTGAACACATACTTTGTCAATGCTTCATATTTTGTATGTGAGTTCATGATGATATATACACTTTGATGGATATCTATCTCACATTCCATAATTTCCATATAGATAGTAAGAATGCTAACAAGATTAGCAATTTTGGCTTTGGTCTTCGAACCCACAAATTACATTTGCTTTGAATTCTCAAAAGTCCTGCAATATTACATTTCTTGCATTGACATATATTTGCGGTATTCATGAGACACCATTGTTTTTGGGATGGCATTATTGAATAGATTGAGTGCCTTGCCTATTATTCGAAACTTTGCATGCATATCTACGTGGGTGCTAACAACTGAAACATCCAACGAAATTCTTCTGCACATTATTCCCAAGTCCTATAGCTGCACAAACAATGAGAATTCTGGTAGATGGTAGGAGAATTCAACTTTAAGCCTCCCAATTGTATTTGTTTGACAGTTTCTTGACCATTTTCAACAGACTTGTTTCATGTATTAACCACCATCATTTCATTTCGTGAGATGAATTATCTTTAAGTGTTGTACTAAACAATTCAGGTGCACTATGATTCCACATTTTTCACGCTTTCCATGATGGCCACTGCAAGATGAAATTTTGGAGTCTAACTTTACTCCAACCAATCACATTTGTTTGGAACTTAATAAAATCAATTCAACAATGTGATTCACTTTGCACACTTTCCGTAATCATATCATTTCATCACCTCACTTTATGACATTTTGTTAAACAAATGATGTGTCTTGTTTATTCTTTTCATGAATGCCATCCGGAGCATGAAGTCTCAGATAACCAGCATGAGCACGAAGATTTGAAAAGCCCTTTTCTTCAATTTATTTATGCACAACCTGCGACATAGTCTCATTTCATTCCTTGGGGTAGAATCCCTTTGCAGAATTTAATTAAACAACTCATGAGCATTTCTATGATTCTAAAGCATTTGCAACCATAATATCTGACAAAAATTTGTGTTCATTATGATTTGATGAAGGTCCATGTCTGTCATGTTGCCTCTACCTCATGCGAGCATGGGAGTTAGCACTCATGCAATCGGTTTAGGTACATTCTCCAATCATTTTATTGATATGAAATCCCTTTAAGGCATTTTTCAAAATAGTTCATCCACTAATTTCTTCAGAGTTGATTTTCATAACTGCCCCATCACTCGTTTGTTCATAGCTATCTCTTGGCTTGAACATTTCTCTTATAACCTGTTACTTTTCTGACCACTCTATAGATTGATTCCCACCATACATTACTCTAGTAGTACAACCTTGAAGTTCGATTACATCCTCACAACCATCCCAATCTGTCAAAATAAGAATATGGTCCTTACATTTGGAAACAAATTTCACCATTGAAACTTTAGATTCAATAGTTGTACCAGCTATGCCTCTATAGAAACCAGGTTCACAAATTTCCAATTCGTGTTCTATGCCCACAAGTGTAGCATCAACATACTCAAGCACACCCTCTAAAGCCAGTGCCAAAGTTTATGTGCCCAATCCACATCTTTGACCTTGTGGATGGTATATAAGGTTGTAAATTCAGCTGTATACCTATCGACTATGCTTGCTTGAAGGTTTTTTATGCCTTTTCAACAAATCTATTATGTGTATATCCCCTATAGTCATTACATTCATGAGATTGATTTCCACAAGGCATTCAGTGAAACATCTTAACTGCTGGCTTTCGATTCCAGACTTCCAATTCTTGTCAATAAGCGCAGTTGCAATGTTGTTTGTGATCTCACATTTTGCACATGTGTCTATCAGGGTGCTTCGAACTATAATATCTAACAAAAATCTACTTCTGTTTATCACCCGTTTTCCAATTCCAGATCAATTCCAGCAAATAAATGGATGAATATCTATACTCTGCTCCGCAGTACTAGTATTAGCATGGAAGGTTGTGGAATTTGACTTTACACCCGCAAATTGCATTTGATTGGTTGCTTCTAAAATCCATTCTAAACCTTTTTAATGAACATATGGATCGTTGTGCATTCACTGAGATGTCATTTCTGTATGGCATTCTGTCAAACAGTTATCATGCATTGTCTATGATACTACATTTTGTATGCGCCTTTACTACAGAGGTTGCGGTCTCAGTATTTGACAGACATCAATCCCCAACTATTCTTTGATGGAGATGTTTAATCTGCTTTATGGCTCCCATTTGTACACACAGGTAGTGAGGATGCGACTGAGGTTTTAGAATTTGGCTTTACACCCGCCAGTGCATTCTCATGAAAATTTTCAGAGTTCATTCAATAAATTAATTGTTGTTCCAACAAATCTGTTTGTGTGCATGCTCAATGCTGATGCCGCTATGATCTCCAAATTGTTTGAGGCATTTTGACAACAGATACCGTGCCACAGTTGTAATTTCACAGTTAGCATGCATGACAACCATGAGTGTTCTTCAGCCAAATCCTGCAAAATAAACTTTTCTCAAAGTTTCTAAAACCTCTTCAATAACCCGATCATTGCATTTATTGCAGACATTTTAAAACTCTCGGCAACAAATTCATCTTATGCAATTCTTCTAATCATGACACTCTTTGAATTTTGATGCATTCTTTAGTACTCTGCAATTGCGGCAAGCTACCAAACACATTTCAACATGGGCTTTTGTCAAATCATTGAAGGCTTCAAAAATAAAAAAGGGTTACACATTCTGGAAAGATTTCTTGAATGTTCAACTAGGTAGGTTAGGCTCGTCTACTAACAAAATGCTTAAGATTTTGGTAAATCCTAATCCTATAAAGGTTATAATTTTGACTTTTCAAAGTATTTTCAATGAGCATTCTGCAATTCTATCTCAGAACCTATTCTCAAAACTAAGGGTTGTTCAATGACCATTCTGCAAGTCTATTTTCAATTTTGAGAAGGGGAACTAATTTGTGTTTTTCAATCCCAGCAAACAAACAGACCTTTTTTAAAGTTGTGCATGCTCACTTTTTAAGCACGCACAACCAATTTGGTTTTGTGTCTTGTGATTTTGAGCACTTTTGCATTTTGAATTGTGAATGCTCATTTTTTGAGCATTAGAAACCTTTTGAGTTAGAAATTTTAATAATTTGAGCATTCCAAACAATAGGGCATAACTTGTGGAGCTTTTCACTGTTTTTCACTAAAATAGACTTATTTTGAAGGTATGAATGCGGGGAACATTTAAATAATCAAAATTATTCCAAAAAATAACTTTAGTTATTTATTAAAAATTAAAACTTGAGCCATATAATTTGGTGAAAAGGCTAGAACCAAAATATTTTAAAATTGCATGTGCAGGAAACAGGGCTACAATATTATATGATATCAAATTAAGTATTATATGAGTGTCAGGATGAGGAAAGAAAAGTTAAGATATGTATGCAATTGATTTCAAGTAATGAGAGATTGTGTAAAAAGGACCAATGTTCTAGCAATTGTAGCAAATAATCACTACAAGTAGACATATCAACTAAACAACTTGGCATGCCTCATAATCATCAAAAAGATAAAACTAATGATGGTGATAATATGGAACCATTTTGCCTCATTCTTGTAGGACTATTGTAGAAGTCATTTTATAATAGCCTAGCAAATTTCAATGTAGAGTTTGATAAAAGCATCATGCTTACAATAGATTCTACTATTTTACTAACTATAGAAGGGTATGTAGGAGAATATGTGAATACTATTTTATATGATCTTCTAATAAATATTAAGTTAAACATTACAAATGCTCAAGGAAATATTATAAATATTGATAGAATTGATAAAATCATAAAAGAAATTTGAAAAAAAAACAACTTGAATATTAATAAGGATATGTCAAGAGGGATTTCAATAAGAGTTATAAAAAATCTACAAGTTGTTGTAAATGCCTTAGACAAAATGCCTTGTAAAAATCACCATAATGACTAGAATCAAATAGATATAAAAAATATTCTCTTCAATTGTAATGGGGTATTTATGGACCTAGAAAGGTTAGGGAAACTTTGAGTTACTTTCAAACACCTATGCCTAAATCATTAGGTCATGTGACCTCACAAATACAACAATTACCTCATCCAAAAAAATTGTATTAAAAGCCATTAAAATCTATTGTAGTATATCAAGTTTTGAAAGTCACAAGATTGTTCATAAGGTTGAGCTTAATTGTTCAAATTCGAAAAGGACATCTAATATGGAATTCTAAGTGTGACTCTTAGTCTTTCATAATTGATGTCTAATATGAAACTGGTTCTAAATAAAGTAGATTTCTATTTTATGACTCTTGATCTTTCACAATTAATTTGTAGATTAATATGTAATATTTCTTATGCATTTAATATTATTTAAATATATTCATTATTGATTTAAAATGTCAGAAACACTACCTTCATGTGAATTTTGATTCAGTAAATTGTAATTGAGGACAAGGCTGCAGGAATAAGGTTGTCATTAATTTGATCTCTTTCCCTGACTACTTTACAAGCAATCAATGTTCAAACTTTGATTTTAATGCTCCCTGAGAAAGGCTGGTGGCTCTTGCTTGCCAGGGGTGTTGATAGAACACATAGGCCTTCACAATTAGAGGGTTTAACCTTAACTTGCATATCCAAACAGGGTTTTAAACCAGTACTTGGCTGCCACAGATTGAGGCCAAATTCAGACAGAGCCATTGTCTTAAGTTAAGAATCAATATGTGGGCATTTGTTTAAACAGTGCTCACAATGAAACAGAGGCACAAGGTTTTCTCTTTTAGATTATTTAGTGAAAGTTTAGTTTCTAGATTTACATGTCTACAAGGGAATAACTATAGACTTTGTGGAGATATCATTCCAATTGAGAGAATACTACTTTGACTGCTAACTGAGGGTAAACAGAGGAACAAGGTTACTCTAATGTATGTATGGTATTAGAATTTATAATGGCTGTTCATACTGAATATAAAAAAAAAATTGGTATAATGATTTTTTTTTAATCTGCCGTCTCTTTATAGGCCAAACAGTGAGTTGCTAAATAGTTTTCCTCCAAGGCTTTTGACCTGCAACGTCTTTAATCTTCTCACAACTTTTATAGTTTTCATATTAATGAATTTAAGTTCTATGTTAACGAAAAAGAAATTATGTACAAGTAAAAAAAATTATGATTTAAAATGATTTAAAAAGATATGTTTTACTGTTATTTAATGAATGCAGGGTTAGAATGTTCACATAAACATTTGCTTTTGGATTTATTTTATATATTAGAGCATTTAGTTGTGGAAGATAAGAAAGCGTAGGTTGTTCTTTAGTAGGCTGTTGGTCATTCTTGCTGTATAGTTTTCTTGTGTTTAAAATTTTGATCTCTTTTGTAAAAAATAAAGACTGAAATTTCATATATGTTAAAGAAAAATAAATATAGAATCATAAAAGATCTGTTATTTATTGTGAATAAGATGTCTTGTGTTTCTTGACTTTGTCCATCAATTGAAGGCCTAAATATAATTGTTGACTCTGTTCATCAAACAGTTTTTTATGACAATTATTCATGTCAAAATTAGCTTTCAAATACTGCAAGATACCTTGTTTTAAAAAATTAAATATAAATCAGAATAATCCTATTTAAATTTTGATGGTTTCTTTGTAATAACGGTCTTGTTGTTTCTTCATAAAGAGTAAAACAATGATTAGAAATTGAAGATGGAAACTAAAATGGATTCTTTTATAGTCCACAATATCAAGCAATATATTTTTGGGTCTGTAAACGACTTCTAATAATATGGGCCTACCCCATACTCCTTGTAGAAAGTACCTAACTCTGTTACAAACAAGACGTGCATACCTTATTGCCCACAGAATTTGAACTTATAACCTCTCTTTTAAAAACAAAAATCCTCAACCACTATATATATTTATAATAGAAATTATTCAGAAAATGACTCAGAGAACAGGGGATCTTATACCAGCAATACTAAAGAACAGCAATGCATGGGAATATCTGGCATCCAAGTCATAAAATAAGACTCATCACAAAAGACTAATACTATTCTCCATATAATTGGGAAGCTAAATGAAATATAGCTATCTTTTTTCTGTCTTCTGAGCGCTGTGATTCCAGTCTGGACATTGAGATCAGTGCTAAGAAAATACATAGCTGGTTCACATCTGAAAACAATAAACATTCTAATCTATCTCACATGTCCTCAATTCAAAACAGAATAATACCACAATTGCATTCAAAGTACAAACAAAGTTCATATCCATATCAAAATTGCTTCACTCATTTCAAAAATATAATTAATAATAAAAATGATATTATTTCAATACAAACAGGCTACATGCAAACTTCTAGTCCACCTCAAATACTTCGGAGCCATCAAAAGTAGTTATAAATCAATATTAATATGATTCATATCCAACATAAAAATCCCACATAACTTCTTTGCCATTGGCAGCCATGAAAGCCAAAAATCATGGCAATCTATTATTTCCCTGGTTTATGAAGAGCACAGGATCTGCTGCTTTTTCCTCCTTTGCAAGGCATGCAAAGCTTATCATTGATGGCCTTGATAGCCCACCCACATGTACACTCCACCTTCTTTTCCTCTCTATCTTTGTCTTTCTCATCTTCTGCAGAACCTTTTTTTGTATTAACATAAGCCTCTGCTAGCATACCTGTTGCAGACGCCATTACAGAGCTCTTCAATCCAAGCTTAATTGGATGAAACCTTGAATATTATCCTATATATTGTCCTATGCAAAGGAAAGATAAGAAAAAATATGGCAATCTCTACCCATTTTATAGTACTAGAAGTATTGACTTTGAGTGCATGCCTGACACAAACTGGCAGAAATCTCGTCCAACTACAATCTGAACTACCAAAATCACAAAATCTAGATGTGATAAGACAAAGTTAGCTCGAATGTTTGACTTTTTTAAAGTATGGATTAGAGCAGCAAATTCATAGACTAAATTTTCTTCCCCTTAATTTTACTGAAAGGCTAGATTTGTTTAAGGTGATCAGTACCAATCTATTTCATTTTCATGTACCAATGAGCGGAATCAAAGCCTGTGTTGTTTGACATTCAGTCACACCACTAGCTGTCTATGACGATTCAAAGATGGGAATTTGTGTTTGTCTGATACACAGGTGCCCATTTCTCGATTTTCGAAAGTTGGGAATCGTCCTTGGTCAAGAATCAAATAGTGTATACGTACTCTGCTCTACTAGAAGCCTTTGACAATGGTATTGGCTAAATAGCAATGCCCAGTACCCCCTGTCACCTAGTTTCCCTTAATAGTGAGGGTTTTTACACTTTTGCTATCTCCTATGGTTAAGCTTCTTTCTTGGGCTATGTCCTATGGTTAAGCTTCTTTCTTGGGCTATGAAGTTGATGTTGTTGTTGTTGTTTTTTTTCGTGTGTGAAGAAGGTAAATATTTTTAATCTGTAGCTACCAATCAATGATAAGAAAAACACAACAATATAACCATCACAACATGTCAATGTTCAATTTTTATTATTTTTTTAGGTTAAGTTTAATTTTTTATTAAACAAGTAGAGATTTTGAAAGGGTCAAGATTTTTTTCCAAAGAAAAGATTTAGCAATAAAAATGACAAGATAACAAAGGATAGTCAAGGATCAACAAACAAACTACATAAGACACACACTAGAAAACATTTCAACCCAAGCGTCTCTTCCAGTTCTATGCTAATTTAACCTCTTAATTGATTAAATCTTATTTAATTAATTTTAATTAACTGATTATGTTACTATATTTCTCCTGTGTAATTAATTAATTTAATTTAATTAATTATATCCACCTTCTTTTAATCCTTAATGTATTTTTTATTAAATGCATTAAACCTCGTTTTACCCCTTTATTCAAATAATCTTATTATTTGAATATTCCCTCTAAGTCTTAATCCTTGATTTAATTAATCCCTAATTGATTAAGTCTAAACTTAGCCTAAATCCCTAACCTACAACCATCACCATCATCTTTAAATCTACCTCTTTGGCTAATCATAATTAATTAGGACTAATCTTATAATTGTTACAACAATTAACCTCCTAATATTGATCACATGTGTGAGCAACCCTTCCCAATGTGGCTAACTACCTTCCCTAAATAACCACCTACATTCTTACATGAATGTCCCCTCTTTCCTCTTTAGGTTTTGTTCACACATTTGTGAGACATCTTTGCCACCTTCTCTCTTCCACTTTGTCTCCTCGCCTTAAAGAACCATCACTTTCAAAGGTCACTCACACATGTGGGTGCTAGCAAGAAGTTGAGTCCACTATTTGGCCAAAAAGTGGAACTGTTTTTCTATTTTTTCAAATTCATCTTATTTGACCTTAAGATTTGAGGCACTTAGACATGGAATCTTCCAAAAAGTCACTAATATAAAATTTTAGGATTCGAAGTCTACTTTCCAAATATGCGATTTTTTTAAATACCCAAATTTTAAATTTTGAATTTCAATTAGGATTACTAAATCCCTCATTTTAAAAGTCACTCTTTCTGGACTATACCATGCGTGTGTACGACATCTGAAATCAGATTCAAATGAAACTATTTATCTAAAACCTTTTAGAAAATGGTAAGTAACACATTTAAGATTGATGAGTATTTTTCTATATTTTTATGTTAAATATTGTTTTTATTAATTATATATTGGGCTCAATCGTTGTTTATAAAACCTCGTGTATGGCAAGCATACTTTGCCCTAAACATGTAATTTTTTAATAATTTTAATTTTAAAGTGTGTAGAATTATGTGTAGTTTGATGTCATATAGTTTATTTTTCAATAAAATTTAAAATAAAAAAGTTATTAAAATTACAAAAAAACTTGTATTCTCTTTTCTATAGACCTGTTTTAGTACAAAATGATTGAAAAATAAAAATATTAATCAAATTTAATAAAAAATTACATATTATGAATCTGCACTGTTTGATCTATACTGGGCTTTTTTTCGTCAAAAAATTCCTTAGAAAGCCCAATCCAATCTGTGGCCAAAGTGAGTTTCTTGTTTGCTGATTGGAAACGACCTTCAACATTCAGGTCAAACCAAATCCAAAGCCAAGGGTCAGTTGACCAAGCCTTTCCCAAAGCTAAAACCGAACCACTTTTGGCTGGGAACATTTCAATTTTTGAAAATAGGGTGATGTTACAAAACGGGGTGACGTTTTAAAAATGAAACATTGCCTCGTTTCATAACGTCACCCCATTTCAATTTATAGTTGTTGGATTTCAAACAAAATGGGGTGACATTATAAAACGGGGTAACGTTTCATTTTTGAAACATCACCCTGTTTCATATTTGACCATTTTTTTAAAATTTGCTGTGTTGTTTTTACTGCATCAACAATTTTGTACTTGAAGTACGGTTAATAGCGATTGATTCCGCAGGTTTTGGACATTTTTGTATTGTTTATTTACTGTTCTATTATCCATTTGAAAACATTAATGATTGGGAGCATATTGAGCATTTTTTTGCAAGTTTTAACTATTGAAGACACTCATGTGATTGATTTCAATTATTAATCATGGGATGTAAACAATGTTAGAAGAAGAAACAAAGGAGGGTTATGACTCATGAGGAAATTCAACTGGAGAAAGAGAAAGAGGCTAAACTTCAAAGAGATAGAACTAGAATGAGGATGCGCGAAATAAATAGTAATGAAGCTTCAAGATCCACAATAATTGAAGATTCAAACATTAAAGATACCAAGGGGGATACAATGGATGCAGAAGATGCATTTATATGAAAGAGGTGAATGCAAGCATGTCGTTGAATGCACCTTGTAGTGATGTTCCACGTACGTCTTTGAATTCACCTTTGAATGATACTCAACCTATGATTATAGATGATAATCTTTATAGAGACTTATTACTTGCATATTTTAGATATGAAATTGAATTAATGAGGCCTAATCATGTTTTTCAACTTAGAGAATTTGAAAATGAAAATCCCCCTATTGTTGTTGAAAATGAAGAGCCTTTTGTTGTTGTGAATGAAAATGCCCCTAATGTTGTTGAGAATCAAAATCATTTTGTTGATGCAAATGAAAATCCTCCTAATGTTGTTGAAATTCAAAATCCTTTTGTTGATGCAAATGAAAATCCTCCCAATGTTGATGCAAATGAAAATCCCCCTAATGTTGATGCAAAGAGCAATGAAATTCCTTTCCTAAATGAAAATGAAAATGAAAAATACTTTTTAAATATTGAAAGTAATATTTGGATGGTCTTTCTGGTAAGCTTTCTTCGAGGCAGATAGGAAAATATGCTAATAAAATATACAAAGAATTTTTCTATCGAAAAAAATTAACATTTCAATGTCAACTTGTGATTCAATTGATGAGAATGTGGAAAACGAGAAAAGTAATGAAAAGACTAGGCATTAAAGTGAAACAAAATACGAAAGATTCATATGTTAAACATGCTATATCTACTATTGCTAGTGTCATTCAATATATTGGAAAATGAGTTAATCAAAAGATAGCAATGCAACACGATGAGTCATAACAACTGCTATAGTCAATAAAAACACTTTGGATAAAAAAATGGTTAAAACTATTAGTGGAATTTTAAACATGCATCCTAAAACATTGGTAAGAGTAGCAAGGAGAAGATCAAATATTGAAAATGATCCAATTTATATTTGAATTTAAATATTGGTATAAGTTTATTTTTGCAATTTAAATATATGGTAATTTAAATATTGTCAATTCATATTTCAATTTGTAGGACATGTGTATGCTGTTGTTGCACCCGAGAACAATGAAGAGGAAACCAAGTATTGGTTGGCTAGATGCGTTGAGACCAAACATAAGTTAGTACAAACTAGAGAAGATGATGATGGCTTTCATTATCCTACAAGTTCAATGGTGGTTGTTGGCACCTGGTTACAAAAATACCCACAAGGAAGAATGGTTTGCCTACATTCGAAGACTATGAAAAACATAAGAAGATTATACACTACTCGAATTTGCTTTTGGAAACTAATATAAATCTATCGAGATATCATAGGAGACCGTTTAAGAAAGAGTTGTGGTTGATTTCTATGGAAGAACATGAGATGATTATAGATGCACTACAGAAAAGAGAGGATGCAGATGATACAATGGAATAAGTATACAGAGGTATTTAGATATATGCGTACTTCTAGAATTTTTGACAACTTCATATATAATTTATTTCATTTTTTACATCACCTTAACATGTCATAATCTTATTATGTATGCATTGCAGAAAATTGAGGCTTGTCGTACAATGGAATAAGTTTAAACACAAGTAAGTATACATGTGTATTTTTTAATTTTTTGATAACTTGACATATATTTTATCTATTTAAATACTTGCATTATCATACCCATAAGACATCCCCTTAATATGTTGTTAGAGTAATCATTAGTTTGCTTATTAATTAAATCATGTTGATTTAATTAGTTAAGTTATTACTCTATGCTTAAGTTATACTTAGGCAGCTTATATTTCTTTAGGGTTTTCCCTTTAGGGTTTCGGTATCCTTTTATAAGGATTCACTGCTTTCATTTCATTAAGGAGATTGTATTTTGTAATTCTATTGTTGATAATATAGAAGCTTTTTCTGTCAACATGGATTTTCAGTCTCTGGCTTTTTGGCCTCCATAGTTTCTCTCTTCTGTCTTTTGCTTCTGTCTTGTAACTGCCATGCATGCAGGTGATCTTGGGTAGATTGGTGTTTATCAAATCTAACAGATGTCCCCTTAATTCAACCCAATTTTTGCACCCCTTAAGATATCCCCTTAAGACTTCCCCTTAAGACGTCCCCTTAAGACTTCCCCTTAAGACATCCCCTTAAGATGTCCCCTCAAGTCAACCCAATTTTTGCTCCCTTTAAGATATCCCCTTAGGATATCCCCTTAAGACGTCCCCTTAAGACATCCCCTTAAGTCAACCCATTTTTTTGCTCCCCTTAAGATATCCCCTTAAGACGCCCCCTTAAGATATCCCCTTAAGACATCCCCTTAGGTCAACCCATTTTTTTTGCTCCCCTTAAGATATCCCATTAAGAATTCCCCTTAAGACATCCCCTCAAGACTCCCCCTTAAGATATCCTTGCAAGCCATCATCCTATCCATCCCCTTAAGTACATGTTCTTGATTTCATAATTATGATTTCTACAAGATTGTAGCTACTTATTAAATTGTTTTCCTACTATTGTATGTTGCTAGTTGAATTTTGCTTCAGGTCCATAGCAACACCATTTAGTTTGAAGAACTTATAATGAATGTTATATTTAAATATGGTAAGTATGATGGTATTACATTTACATACTCACAAACAATAATTTGTAGTTGAATTTTGCTTCGTATTTACTATGTTCACAAAATTTTAGTTAAATTTATTAAAAAAAATTTCCTATTATTGCATGTTGCTAGTTGAATTTTGCTTCAGGTCCATAGCGACACCATTTTGTTTGAAGAAATTTTAATGAACGTTGTTTTTAAATATGGTAAGTATGATGTTATTACATTTACATACTCACAAACATTAATTTGTAGTTGAAGTTTGCTTCGTGTTTACTATGTTCACAAAATTTTAGTTAAGGTTATTAATTTTTTTTCCTATTTTGCTTCAGGTCCATAGCGACACCATTTTGTTTAAAGAAATTTTAATGAACGTTGTTTTTAAATACATGGTAAGTATGCTGGTATTACATCTGTACTCACAAAAATTAATTTGTACATGCTTTTGGCTTCATATTTACTATGTCCACATAATTTTAGTTACTTATTAAATATTTTTCTATTGTTGCAGGTTGCTAGTTTAATTTTAGTTTAGGTCTATAATGACGCCATTTTGTTGATGACCTGAATCTTTTTATTATTGCACAGACCTATATTGAATTTTATTAAAAGTACCAAGGACATGTTCATTCATTCTATCTTGAAAATCAAGAAGCTTTTAATTTTCACATTGTCTTATATCTTGATCTTTATTTCATTTTCTTTTAATGTCCAAATTGTGTACAATAGATATATACATAAATTGTCCATCAAATAAAGCATGTAAATAAAACCCATGTAAATATCAAGTGTCCATAACATAAAATATCAAGTGTTCATAACATAAAACATCAAGTGTATAATATATAAAATATCAAGTATCCATAACATAAAATATCAAGTGTCCTAGTATCAAGTGTTCATAACATAAAATATCAAGTGTCCTAGTATCAAGTGTTCCTAACATAAAACATCAAGTGTATATAATATAAAATATGCATGAAATCAAGCATCCTTGAAGTCCAAAGTCCTCTTCAGTCCACGTGAATCAAGACCATGTGAATGACTCTGTTAAAAAAGCACCATAGTTTAAAAATTTAATGGCTCTAATATATATACGTGAATTCAATGTTTAAACTACTCAAAATTATCTTAAAAAATAACTTTAATAATATTTATAAAAATTAACTCTTGAGAAGAACTTATTACCATGTCATTTTGTGTGTCTCCTCCAATGTCCTGGTGGAAATCATGAACTGTCTCATGGTGTTTTCCCTCTTGGGACTCTATCTGTGTGAAATGATCAACACCAATACTATAAAAAATGATTTAAAATATTTTAATACAATTTATATTAAATTGAGAAGAACAATTTAAAATGACCACTTGGACATCCATTTCTTGTCTTGGTCCCTCTTGGGACTCAATCTGTGTGGTATCACCAACAACGACCAACATATACAAAGCCTCACAAATTTTATTATGTAGAAAATTGCACTAATTTGTACTAAGGGGTTAAATTGTGCTTTAATACATGGAAAGTCGTTGATAAATTTTGAATTTAAATATTAAAAAATATTACTAATACTAAATTATCTCTGGTGGCTTGGCATCCAGTACAAAGGACAATGGTGGACCACTGGGCATAGTGTGTCTTAGTGGATCATGACCCCCTATTTTACAACACAATTTTTTTTAGTTCAATGTACGGTTTTAAGACTTAATTGAAGGAAAAATAAAAAATTTACTTCACTAATCTCTTGATTTCTCTAATTATACCCCATGACATGTGCCAACAAGCGTTAAGGAAAAAATTATCCCATCTAGTGTTGAGCTCGATGGCTCTCTGCCCATAGTCTGTTCACAAGCACATACATACATGTATTTTCAATAAATTAAATTCATATTGCACATGATCTAAAAAAATAAAAAGTGTTTCAAATTAAATTAAAAAGAAATATATGTGAGAATGTATATGTACCTGTGGATCCTGGTGATCGAGAGGATGGTCTCTAGCAGTGAGCATGTCCACATATGATCGAAACTGATATGATGCTCCATGTACTGAAGAAGTAGCCTCGCCCTCCTAAGGCATAGGACCATAACACACCTCATTGCAATTCATGGAGAGATGAGGCTCTACTGCAAGACTTGTAATTTGTGTGGACCGCTCCTTGAGACTGGTAGTCAACTGGCTTAATGATCCAAGCGCTGAGACCATGGATTGATGATAAAATGAAATAGATAATATAGGGGTGGGAGGATCCAAGAGAGGTGCAGGTGGCACGAGTCTCCTAGGGTCAATCCTGGTAACCCTTACATACTTTGAGTCATGCCAAGACCGACCCCCTGGAAATATCTAATATCAAAGTAGTTGGTTTTTCTACCCAACACAAACTCAACATATAATTTTTTTCAAAAAATAGAATGGCACTTCTTATTTTGCATGGGGGGGTGATCAAAACACATCCACCAACGAATCCAAAAATTGTTGAGCATTCCGTCATGTCTACACCACCTCATGGATATGTGTTTTTTAATTATGGATGGGATTATGTATTTTTGGGTCAATGAAATAAGGAGAAATTGTGTCCTTTCTGATTTTTAACTCATTGATTTGTTGGTAGGAGATGCCATCAGCATAATACTGCCCCATCTCCTCTCTCCAAGCATTATGCCCATTAAGATCCCCATTAATGGATCTCACAGAATCTACAATGCATTTCATTGTAGCAATGTATCGATGCACATGTGGGGGAACAAATGGTTAGTTTCTAAGAGAATCTATGTGTCCAACAATATTATTTACATTCTCATCAACTAACATTTTGAAGCGTTCTAAATCATTGGGATTGGGTTGTGGTGGAGGTGGAGGAGGAGGTGGGGGTGGGGGGATGGGGGTGGGAGTGGAGGTGGAAGATCTGGACCATGATTGATCAAATCATCGATATTAAATTCATCCATGATGATGTGCACAAAATATATCCTGCGCATATAATTGAAATATTTAAATTTCAAACATATAACGACCATAATTGTAAAGAATAAATAACAAGATCATAATTGTAATAAAATCTACTCTATCCAACTCATATTTAACAATTTCACATATTAGATTGAAAACATCATTGCATTAATGCATGATAATAATTACATACATTAACCATCTAGATAATACATCCATCTAAACATCCATACATAAATATCTAAGAAACATCGCACATGCATCCATCTACATCATGTATATCTAGTACATTTGCATAAATTAGGGCCATCACATTAATAATTAACATCATTGCATTAATGCATGATAATAATTACATACATTAACCATCTAAACAATGCATCCATCTAAACATCCATACATAGTCATCTAAGAACCATCACACATACATCCATCTACATCATGTATATCTAGTACATTTGCATAAATTAGGGCAATTACATTAATAATTAACATCATTGCATTAATGCATGATAATAATTAACATCATTGCATTAATGCATGATAATTATTACATACATTAACCATCTAAACAATGCATCCATCTAAACATCCATACATAAATATCTAAGAAACATCACACATGCATCCATATACATCATGTATATCTAGTACATTTGCATAAATTAGGGTCATTAGATTAATAATTAACATCATTGCATTAATGCATGATAATAATTACATACATTAGCCCTTAGGGTTTGTAATAGGTTGTGGGGCTGACTAGTTAATATTAAGGGGTCTTAATGGGTATTGTAAGAAACTAGTTAATGTTAAGGGGTCATAATAGCTCGTATGATACCTTTGGGTTCCTTATGCTTCCTAGGGGGTCTTAAGGGGTGGGAGGACCCATTCATAGGTACTAAGGGGTCATAATGGATCATATGACCCATTAGGACCCATTAAGATACATAATAGGGCCTAAGGGGTCCAAATTGATCCTAAGTGGTCATAAACAGGTCGTAGAAACCCTTAGGGTTTGTAATAGGTTATGGGACTGACTAGTTAATGTTAAGGGGTAATAAAGAAACTTGTAATCCTTAATGGGTCTTATGACCCCTTATGGTACGTAATAGGTTCTAAGGGCTTTTAATGCGGCCAAAGTGGTCTTAAGGGGTGGTAGGACCCATTCATAGGTACTAAGGGGTCATAATGGATCATACAACCAATTAGGACCCATTAAGATACATAATAGGGCCTAAGGGGTCCAAATTGATCCTAATTGTTCATAAATAGGTCGTAGAAACCCTTAGGGTTTGTAATAGGTTGTGGGGCTGACTATTTAATGTTAAGGGGTAATAAAGAAACTTGTAGTCCTTAATGGGTCTTATGACCCCTTATGGTACGTAATAGGTCCTAAGGGCTTTTAATGCAGCCAAAGTGATCTTAAGGGTTGGTAGGACCCATTCATAAGTACTAAGGGGTCATAATGGATCATACGACCCATTAAGACCCATTAAGATACATAATAGGGTCTAAGGGGTCCAAATTAATCCTAAGAGGTCATAAATAGGTCGTAAAAAACCCTTAGGGTTTGTAATGGGTTGTGGGGCTAACTAGTTAATGTTAAGGGGTATTAATGGGTATTGTAAGAAACTAGTTAATGTTAAGGGGTCATAATAACTCGTATGATACCTTTGGGTTCTTTATGCTTCCTAGGGGGTCTTAAGGGTTGGGAGGACCCATTCATAGGTACTAAGGGGTCATAATGGATCATATGACCCATTAGGACCCATTAGGACCCATTAAGATACATAATAGGGCCTAAGGGGTCCAAATTGATCCTAAGTGGTCATAAAGAGGTTGTAGAAACCCTTAGGGTTTGTAATAGGTTGTGGGACTGACTAGTTAATGTTAAGGGGTCTTAATGGGTATTGTAAGAAACTAGTTAATGTTAAGGGGTCATAATAGCTCGTATGATACCTTTGGGTTCCTTATGCTTTCCAAGGGGGTCTTAAGGGGTGGGAATACACATTCATAGGTCCTAAGGGGTCATAATGGATCATACAACCCATTAAGATACATAATAGGGCCTAAGGGGTCCAAATATATCCTAAGTGGTCATAAATAGGTCGTAGAAACCCTTAGCATTTGTAATAGGTTGTGGGGTTGACTAGTTAATGTTAAGGGGTCTTAATGGGTATTGTAAGAAACTTGTAGTCCTTAATGGTGGGTCTTATGACCCCTTAGGGTACATAATAGGTCCTAAGGTATTTTAATGCATCTAAAGGGATCTTAAGGGTGGTTGGACCCATTCATATGACTAAGGGGTCATAATAGGAGCTAAGTGGTGTGAATTGATCCTAAGGGGTCATAATAGCTCGTATGATACCTTTAGGTTACTTATGCTTCCTAGGGGGTCTTAAGGGGTGGGAGGACCCATTCATAGATACTAAGGGGTCATAATGGATCATACAACCCATTAAGACCCATTAAGATACATAATAGGGCCTAAGGGGTCCAAATTGATTCTAAGTGGTCATAAATAGGTCGTAGAAACCCTTAGAGTTTGTAATAGGTTGTGGGGCTAACTAGTTAATGTTAAGGGGTCATAAAGAAAATTGTAGTCCTTAATGGGTCTTATGAGCCCTTATGGTATGTAATGTTGGAAATAATGGGAAGCGTGTACTAAGAGGGGAGGGGTGAATCAGTACCTCTAAATTTTTTATCTCTTTTAACCTTTATCCTTTGTGTAATCAATTGTGTAACCAACCATCTGTTCTATATTATCTTTGTGTAAGATATATCAATTCTTTAACTTAATCAAACATGTAAATATCCATAGAAACATTCATGAAAGTAATTGACTCATTACACAAGATATGGTAACACAGAAAACCCCTGTTAGAAGGTAAAAACTATGGTGGGGATGACACCCACAAAAACTTCACTATCTACAAATTGGAAGGGGCCGATTAAGGCTTACAATTTTGATCACTTCTAATGTTCTACCCTGTTAGGAGTGTCTGTGGAGACTTGTTAAGGTCCACTTTTTTAAGAGCTTTAGCAACACTATTTAGTGTGCACTCGGTTAAGACATTTGCAATAGGATTGTTAAATCCACCTTCCTTGAAAGGATTTCTTCTATTTGCTACACTTGTTAGAATGCAGACAAAAATACTCATTGACCTAAGTGTATGCAATCTAACTATTGTTGATTACAGATCCATTACAATTCACATGTATAAATGTATCACCTATTGTGATTGATTAATACCTCTATTGCTCGGTAGCCTCTGTTCTTGGTTCTTGATAACCAATTTTATCATTTTCTATTCCGCTTCTTGAAAATTTTAGTTTGATCCATAAATGTTCTCATTAGCTACATTCATCCTCTTATCCATGATATTGAATGATTACAATATATATTTATAAGATAGATTGACCTAATTAAGTTTCACGTATAACAAAACTAACTCTATGATCACGGGTTTACAACTTGACCTTGATATCCTAGTCTGCATGTTTTTAATCAGTTAGACTAATTAAAATAGAACTACAATAATGTTGCTTGTCCCTTAAGTAATGGTTTTAAAACAAATCAAGACTCTATAAATAGAATACAATTGTTTTATTTGATGTGGAAGTCAGACCCACTTTTTCTAGGATGCAACTGACTTTTGGTGACTGATGCTCGGTTTTCTCTAAAATCAATTTGACTGTCTTTTGGTGTTGTTGGTTGAACCGTCTGTTGGGTTGGTCTTTGTCTGTTCTCTCGGTTTGCACTGTATCTTCTCGTCAGGTTCCTCTGTCGGTTTCCTCCTGTCGGGTTCCACTTTATCATCTTCAGTTTGCACTTTTTGGTTAACACTTCAAAACTGTGTCATTGGTTTTCTCCTTGCTTAGCATTTTCCGTTTGAACTGAAATCTTGAATTTCAGTGTAGTGTAACCGATGGTTTGAACAACTTGTTTTCTCATTGCATACTAATGGAAAAACTTTATGTTTATCAATCTCCCCCTTTGACATTAGTATCAAAAACTGATATGTGCATAATACTATCAGAATTTATAGTATGAACACCTTGTATATACCTTAGTCATTTCATGACTCCCGCTATGCATATGTTGCTATAGTATAGTGTGTATGTACACTTTGTCTTTATACTATCTTTTCCTTTTCTCCTTCGTGTTATATTATCATTTTCCCCTTTTTTCTTCTTTGTACATATTATTTCACTTTTCCCCCTTTATCAATACTATATGCTCTGTCTCTGTACATATTTCCTTTCACCCCTTTTTTGATAGTAAGGGCAAAGGTGTATACCTATAGCTTATCAAAAATATGAGAGTGTGAGGACTGCATTTCCTCCATCATCTTCTCCCATTTCTCCTTTAAATTATCAAGAGCCATATGCTCTAATATTATCTATGCATGCATGCCATAGGTGATGTCTGCTATAGACATCTCGGGGTGGCAATAAGTTGCCTACTTAAACTTAGGTGAGTTTGTAGAAGTGTGAGGTTTGGTAATAGTATGGACTAGATCTCGGTAACCTCCTCTCTGAATTGTGACTCTGCTTCCCAAAGTTCCTGTCTTAACCATTTTATCTCAATGATCTTCTCATAAAGCAATTTGATTGCATTTCCATTAGTGGTTAGACTCTTTGCACTTGCAGTTAGATCGGATTCAATCTTTGCTATCTTATCATTGTTATCCTTAGTAAACTTTTCTAAAGTACATAGCTTTTTTACTAAGGAAATAGCTTTAGTTATGATTGGATCTAATTGATTTGATAATTATGAAAGCTTTACCTTATTCTCTTCCACTTCTTGGCTGATTTTCTCTGTCAGTTTCGATTGAAATTTTTTCTCTACTCGCTCCTCAATTTCCTTTTCTACATCAATATTTTGCGGTGTGATTATTTCGGTGAGGACGAAAAGTTGATCTAGAATGGGGGCATTGTGATCAACATCAACTTCAGGTACAATCTGACTCAAGATGTCCCTTGTGTTCTCCAATACTATGGAGTCTCGGTGTTGCTTCTTAATCTTTTCTTGCAAATCTTTCCTTTGGCAGATTTCTCTATATTCTTGGACTAGAGATTCAAAGTCTAATGTTGTTGGGTCACATTTTTGTATCTCTATGATTTCATCTAATGTGACTTCCAACTTCTTCTTCTTCTTATGTTTTCCACCTGTATGCAGAACCATAGCCAACTTCTCAGCTTGGTTTGATGTGCTACTAGATGGATTTTGAGGAGTTGTACCTTTATCCTACTGCTCGGTATTTTCCTATCGGTTGTTTGAGGACATCTCCTTGTCAACCTTTGGTGTTTCTATAGTGTTTCCTTTTGTGTCCTTTGGCGTGGTATCAACTATCTTTTCTAGCTCATCCTTCTCTTTTTGCACTTCATCAACATCTTTCATCTATGCATCTTTCTCGGTGGTATCTCCATCTTTTTGTTCTTCACCGATGACATTCTAATCATCGGTTGTGTCCTTCTTTTCTTCAGATGTATATTTTTTCTCATCATTATCCTTGTCCTTGGGTATGCTTGTATTAGGCTCGGGGGTCTTCTCCTTCTATGAGATAATATTGATTGCTTGAATCAATAGTGGCATTTGGCCCAGTTTATGAACTTGTACAACATCAACCATTGTGTCACATTCGTCAGTATGGCCCTTGACAACAATGACATCTTCATCTTTCTAATTTTCATCTGAAGGATCATCGGTGATGTCTATAATAATATTATCCATAGTAGTGTCCGACCATGTCTCATCTGCAACATCCATATTCTTGTTGCCTGTAGTGTCCAATTCCTCTTTGTCCAATTCTACTATTGTGACATCTTCATCATTGATATTAATGTGCTCGAGGCTCTGTGTATCCTGATTATGCTTGGTCTGTTGAGTTTCGGTAGGAGATTTTTGTTGCTCGGGACTTGTATTATTTTTAGGAATATCAAGTATCTTTCTCCATTCTTCTTCACTCTTTCTGTCTAGGACCAGTAAATGTCCTTGAAGCACTTGGTAAGCTCTCAACTTTGGTGAGAACCATTTGGAGTGAATTTTCATCATTTCTTTGATCTCCTACATTTTTTATTCAGGAGGCATGATAGATACTAGGGCTCTTTCCCTGATTTCTTTCTCAGAGTGCAAGGCAAATGTCCATCTTACCGATAATCTATCTTGTAGTTCTTTTGGCATTTTTTATGCCAATTGGATTGGGAGGTATTTGAATATGCACATCATTTTAATGATTTCCTCCTCAATCTTATTTTTATCCAAGGGATCCAATGTAATCCATTTCTTGATCTTTCTATCATTGACTATTCCTAACTTAATGATTAAGGCATGTACTTGATCAATAGTTTCAGGAATCTTCTCCTTTTCCTTTTGAATAGCATCATCCTGTTCGGTGTCCTCAATGTCCTCCATGTATTCCTTGTTTAGGATTAGCTTCCTTCTTCTATTTGGTGCTTTGGATTGTTTGGTTAGAGGATTTCTCTTATAGGTCCTTACTTGACCTTTATTTAATGGTTAAGGACTTATGTCCTTAGCTGTTTGGCTCCTTGTCCTTGTACCAGCTATAGTCCTAGGTTTCTTAGTTGGTGGAGGTAATGGTGTATCTGACTCTATAGAATCTGTGTCACTCTCCTTCTCAACTTCACTGATGGGTGACTTTCCCTCAGTTTCTTCTGTCTGTTTGGTTTCTTCTTCTGTAACCGACAATATTTTCTTTAAGTTCTTGACCATCTTATCCTTCTTCCTATCTATCTTCTTTAAAACCAAGCCAATTTTGATTCTTTCTTTGGCTTCTTCATATGTGCCAAACTTGGGTTGTGATTTATCTATTGGCTCATTTATTAATGCATCAATTGCATTAGATGCTTCATGTTCACCTCATAGTCAAGTGGAGATAGCCAAGCTATCATTGGTACAACTAGCTTGTGTTAGTAATAACTGAGAGGGGGGGGGGGTGAATCACTGGCCTTAAATTTTTATCCAATTTAAACTTTAATCCACCAATTAGTACTTTCCAATTATTAAGTCCCTACAAGATGTATGCCATTGAAATAATTGAAACAAATAACTGTCTGTCGGTTTACCTTGTCTGTCCTTATTCTCCTTGATAACCAATAAGCAGTAAACTATATATACCGATACTCAGTAAATATGCAAAGTATACCAGTTAATCCATAAATGCATATGTAGAATGTAAAACAATAAAGTAATAAACCATACACACATAACACAAGGATTTTAACGTGGAAACCCTGTTAAGGGAAAAACCACTGGGACTAGTACCCCAAATTTTCACTCTTCTGAAGTGAGCCCTGTTAGGAGCCAACCCTGTTAAAGGTTGCAAACACACTGTTAAGTGCGACCTTGTTAGAGGATTTTAAATACATAGGTTGTCACTAAGTATCTGGCATCTACGCTACCATCCTTGAATCAGTCTCATGACTGTCAATAGGGTTTATGCAAGTCTTACTACCATCCTTGAATCAGCCTCCTTCTTAGACTGTCAATAGGCTTTAGGTAAGAATGGTGCTACTATCACGAGTCAACCTTCTAGTAATCTGTTAGGATATACCTCAGTTATAAAAGATTGTTAAGTCCTACTCTGTTAAGAGACTTAATGCTTCAATGGTTAAACTGAAACAAAATGACCTGTTTCTAATGCAACTTAATTGCAAATTTTCAGATCTATTTACTTAAAATATCTTTCTGATCAATGTTTCAATACAATTCCTTCGTACTTAACTCTTTCTGCTCTGTGATGTTGTGTTTTTCTGTCCGTCGGTGTCTGCAGAATTCTTTAGCTCTCCCTCAGCTTGATTGATCAAGACTACATGAAGTTAATCCTTCACCAGTTTCTCTTCAGTATCTTTTATCAGTTCACTCCCCCGTGTATCTGATTTCTTGCTCGCCTCCTTCTGATAGTGAATTATGCTTGTCTCTTATATAGACATGATTTTCCTTAATTCTAGGTTCTTGATTCTTGATTCTTGATTCTTGGCGTGAAAAACAATCCAACCAAATTGATTTATGGCTTTAACTCCTGATTTATCTTGTAGTTATCTTCTTGCCAACTATAAAAATCATTTACTTAACTATGGTTGAATAAAACAAATCAAACAACCAATTAAGTCTATCTTTTAGCTCTGCCAGCTAGATATTTTGTCACTTTTTGATCTCTCTATTCTGTCGGTCAATTCTGTAGTTCGTCGCCGGTGACAACTGCCAGTTCCATCGGTGTCACTTTAGTTAGCTTCAGGATATCCGTCCGTCGGGCATCATTGGATCGTTCTCGTCAGGTAGCACTATTTATAGCTCGTCGAGCATCCTTTGATTCTACTTCGTCGGGAAACACTATCTTCTGCTCGTCGGGCATCACTGTGACTTTTATCTCTATCTTTACCGATGGTGTGCACTCTGTCGGTGTAGTCTGTCACTTAGTGAATACTTGACTTTTATGCATTGCTGAAAGTATAACCTTTATTCCATTGATTCTCTGAAGTCTTTGGTATTATGTATATGACCATACAGAAGATATCAAGTTGACATCAATGACAATACAAACCATTAACTGATTCAATGTCTTGCATCATCTTCAACTTAATATAGTCAACCATTTAATCAGTTGCATGTCATCAATCTCTCCCTTTGGCATTGATGGAAATATGCTATATTATCACACTATACTATTTCTAATAAAATATGAAATACAATTGTTGAGATTCATCAAATTACCAAACAGTTTGTTTTGATAACTGATAAAATGTCTGACCGCCGGTAAGCTCTGTGTAAGCTTAGATTTGATTCTTGCAGATTTCCTTTTTCTTCTTCTGATGTGTTGTGACCTCTGTTGGTGTCAAATTTATCTTTGCCTGTTCTGCTTCTTTGATGTCTGTGTCTTGTATTTGTAACTTTTATATCAATTCTCTCCCTTTGGATATGATCTCTCCCTGTTTGGAGTAATCTGATGATGAATAGTTTCTGATGATAATATAGAAACATTCTCTCCCTTTGACAATAATGCCAAACCAATATTTTACAAATATCTGACATTTTGTCAACCAATGTCTTCTTTCCATAATATATTCCTTGAATTTCCCTTATCCATCATCAATATAACAATCTGGTATGGTGCTTAGTTATGATATATACCTTGTTGTATATAGATGTAGCTTTGAAGTTCAGATTGTGCTTGCATCAATCATGAATGATATTCTGATAATATATTGCTGATGCAGCCATCAGTCCTTTTACTGACTGTTAGACATGGGCTTGACCCCTAGTCGCTTTCTCAAGTACTCAAATGTATCTTTGGGCAGTGGCTTGGTGAAGATATCAGCCAATTGTTCTTTTGATTGCACATATTCAAGTATCACCTCTTTTTCTTAAACTTGTTCTCTCAAATAATGATACTTGATGGAAATGTATTTAGTCTTCGCATGCATGACTGGATTCTTGGAAATATTTATTGCACTGGTGTTATCACAATAGATAACCAGTGGTTCTTTGATCTTCATATGCATCCCGTCCAGCAGTTGTTTGATCCATGCAATATTTGAGCAATTTGCAGCAACAACAACATATTATGCTTTTGTAGTAGACTGAGAGATACATCTTTGCTACTTGCTAATCCATGTGACAAGTCTGTCGCCCATAAAGAATGCTCCTCCAATTGTGCTCTTTCGGTCATCAAGATTTCCAACCCAATCAACGTCGGTAAACACTTTTAGTTAAAATTTGCCTTCTCTTCTATACCATAAGCCAAATTCCTCAATATTCTTTAGATATCTTAGAATTCTTTTCACAACAGTTATATGTGATTCCCTGGGGTTAGCAAAAAATCTAGCAACAATTCCTATTGCATGTGCAATATCTGGTCTTGTGTGTACAACATACATGAGTTTTCCTATCATTGATCAGTATATAGTCTGATTTACCTATGTTGTCTTGTCTTCCTTTGTTAATTTGCATCCAGTAGCCATCAGTGTTCCAACAGGTTTGGAATCTTCCATCTTGAATATTTTCAAAACTTCTTTGATGTATTTGGACTGAGTAATGAAAATACCTTCATTTTGTTGAATGATCTGCAGACCAAGAAAGAACTTGATCTCTCCAAACATAGACATCTCAAAATTCCTTGCTCATCTCATTAGCAAATGATTTGCATAGCATATCATTGCCTCCAAATATGATGTCATCAACAAATATTTTAACAATCAAAGTGTTAGCATTAGTATCTTCTTTCAAATAAAGATTATTGTTCTCACTAGTCCTTATGAATCCAATACTTATTAGATAGGAATGAAGTCTTTCATACCAGGCTCTGGGAGCTTGTTTTAA
>MU224279.1:4350448-4374061 GCA_018584345.1 Thuja plicata
ATCATCAAACTTTCCTCTAAGGCTTTCTGCCTTGGCTCTCAGAACATTTGCATCACCTCCATGTACAAGTTTCAACTTGTCCCACATTGTCTTTTCATTTTTGCAATCTTTGACATCCTCAAATTCAACATCAGAGAGTGAGGCTGAAAGCTCTATAACCATGCAGTTATGTTCATGATTTACTCTCAATTGATCCGCTATCAATGGTCCTATAGGCAACACATATTCAGTATCTAAGTATTGAGTAATATCATTGCCAATACCTGATAAGTGAAGCTTTATCCTGCTTTACCATGAAGCAAAGTTGTCCTTGTTCAACTTGGGCACATCTCGTCTATTCATCTTGTGATATTTACTTAGGTCTTGAAACCTTCCTTTTAAGCACACAAGCTCTGATACCAATTGTTAGTAATAACTGAGAGGGGGGGTGAATCAGCGGCCTTAAAAATTTATCCAATTTAAACTTTAATCCACCAATCAGTACTTCTCCAATTATTAAGTCCCTACAAGATGTATGCCTTTGAAATACTTGAAACAAATAACTGTATGTGAAGTCAATGTCTACCATGAAATATATATCAGTCTTGAATTTCTCAATTAACTACTTGGGGATCCTTACTCTCTTCTGCATTCTGTCCTTGAATCTAGCAAAGTATTCATCCATGACTGACTCAAAATTATCTCCTAGTGATTTTATAAACTCACTAATATGTAAGTTCACTGGTTTAGTTGTGTCCCATTGCACATTTCCTATAGATGGAAAAGATGCTTGGAAGTAGAAGAATATGCACATGATAAGTGAACCAAAATTACATGAATTTAATTTTGCATTTCTGATTGTCTTTGAGTTCTCTTCTAACTACTTGAGTAGAAGTTATGATAGATCCAATTGAGTTCCTTTCTTGACAATCTTTTAGGTTGTATCCACTGCTCCAAATGCAATGTTGTTCATCTTGCTAGCCTGAAAGAACTTGTAACCTAAGACACATGCTCCAAATTTTAGTTCATCATCATTGATGGTGGATATTCTTAGTCCTCTTCCATCCCATGTAGCTCTAGTATTCTTCTCAATTTCATCTTTAGGCAGGTGCTTCAATGCCTTTACCTTGTCGGTTATGGGGTATCCAGTGAAAACATGTATCACATCCTTGGTTATATGTTTAGGCTCATCCAGCCATAGCTTTATGTCATGTATCCTGCTTAGCACTAACTGAATCCATTCGGTCTTGAATTCCTTCAGGAACCCTAGGGCATTTGTGAGCCCTTTTACCTTGATTTTCTTGTGCTCATCCTTGATAGTACCATCATCTTTGCATAGCTTCTTGAAAGATTTCTCAACCTCCACATCACCAATCTATGCAATCTTGCAGTGTATGTAGACTCATATGTTTTTTACAAGAAAAAACCTAGCTAGTATTCTTGAGAATGCTCTAGCATTGTCGGGTTATGAGGCAAATTTTGGGCATATTTTATAATGTGGTTCCTCACATGTACTATTTTTGATAATATTGATCATGTTCTTCTTATCATTCTTTAGCTTAGAGGTTCTTGATGTTGTTGCCATTGATCTGAAATTAGGGCTTTCCTGTAAATGATAAATAGAGTTCTCAGTTAATGTAGGAACTTAATTTAACCTCTGTAGCTATAACTGATCTGCTTGGAGTGCTTTGAATTGGGTTGGAGTCATTCTGCAATGCTGTCACTTCTTGCTTTGGTTTCTCTTTGGTTTCTTTGCTCAAATCGCTGGTGAAGAATGAAACCCTTCCATCGTCTATTTATAGACTTTTCCCTAAGTTGAGTCATTAATTATCAACCACTCCTTGTTGTGTGAAGATGGAGTCATCAGTTGAAATACTAACTTCCCTCTCGGTGACAACACGATGCTTCGAACAGTCTTTTAAACTTTCCTTTTTATCGACGGGTTTTGGTGTATGGCGAAGACAACTTTGTCAACTTACATGATTACCAATGGATCTCGATTTACACTAGCAATTTTAGATTTTACATGTTAACTGAGGATTCTTGGTAATTGTAGACAACTTAGCTTCATATGTATACCGATGCATTTTAGTATTAACCAATGAAATAGTTTTCACATAATTTTACAAGTAATACCATCGTGCATCTATAATCATGCTAATTTGGCATTTCAACTATGTATAATGGAACTGATGCAAAATATAACTTGGTATAATGCAGTTCCATACTTACTTGTTCTACTTAGGTGGGGGTGGTGATGTCACCAGATCCATTGGATAGGGTGTCACCATTTGCATTGCTCGGTCCATCTTCATTAGTGTTTGTAGCTTTCCTCCACATTTTGTTTATCATCTTCCTGATTTCTTTAATGGTGTTTCCATTGGCAAAGGTGTTGGTCTCTGTTATTCGGTCTCTGCGGTCTTTCTTGAGATGAATGACTTCATGACAGTGTAAAGATGCCATTCTGGGGTTAGTCTAGCGTCTAGGCTTTCTTGTCCATTGTCTCATATAGTTTGCAAAAATGTGACCAAATATTCCACATGCTGTACAATTTTCCCAAGTATTATAATCCCATACATATTGATTACTGACTCTATTCGGTTGATAGGAAGATTCTTGACCCTTTGGCTTCCATGCTTTCTCTTTCTTCTTCCAGCATTCAAGAGTTGTGTGCCCATGAATTTTGCAAGTAGCACAGTATTTGTCCATGTAGGTTTCCTTCTTTGGTTGTTTCATCTCAGATTTACATTCATATGCTTTATGTCCTTTCTTGTTACATTTATAATAAATTCCTATGAATGAAGATGTAGATTTAGGAATACCTTTCATTTTTCTCCTGCAAACATTTGATGTGTGGCCTTGCTTTCCATAGTGATTGCATGTTAGCTTTCCTTGTCTTGGATTTTCATAGACATTCTTTTGATCAGCTTGATTAGGTGATTCTTCATTCTCAGCATAGCCTAGTCCGCTGTTGTTGTTGGCTCTCCTTTGTCCATCAAGAAAATCATCCATTCTTTTATTGCTTTCTTCAGCTCTCTTGATTATGTCATTGTGTTGCTGCTAAATTCTAAGTTCTTGTTTCAGCTTTTCATTTTCTTCCCTTAGCTCACCGATAGTTTCTATTCTTTCAATGAGTTCAACATTCATTCTGTTTGCCTCTTGACTCATAAGAATAATCTGATTTTTAATCTCATGGTGATGTTCTATAAGTCTCTGTATTTTAGACTCTTTTTCTTGTAGTTTTTCAGTAATCTTCCTCCTATCATCAATAGCTAGTGTTCTCTCTTGTTCATCTTGTCTAGAATTGTTCATGACATCAATAATTTTTACCATTTGTGTCTCTTGACCTATTTTTAGAGATTTCACTTGTCCATCCAGATGTTGATTGATTTCATTTAAGCTAGTGATGCTTTCCTTTGATGTATCTGATGCTTTTCTTGTAGTAGACCCTAAAGACTCAAATAGATCTGGTATTTATTCTTCTTGGTAATCTGTTTCATTACAACAAGATTCCATAATCTTTCTTTCATCTAACAACTGTCTCATTTTGATTATAGCTTCTTTATACTTCTCATAGAAGATCTGAATTTCTAGCTTCTGATTCTCAATACTTTTGTCAAGTCTGTACTTCTCCATTGTATGATCTTTTCTCTTAACTATTTAAGCTTTCCAAATAAGAGTTCTAGCTCTAATACCAATTTTTGGAAATAATGGGAAGTGTGTACTGAGAGGGGAGAGGTGAATCAATACCTCTAAAACTTTTATCTCTTTTAACCTTTATCCTTTGTGTAATCAATTATGCAACCAACCATCTGATCTATACTATCTTTGTGTAAGATATATCAATTATTTATCTTAATAAAACATGTAAATATCCATAGAAACATTCATCAAAGTAATAGACTCATAACACAAGATATGGTAACGCAGAAAACCCTTGTTAAAAGGTAAAAACCGCGGTGGGGATGCCACCCACAAAAAATTCACTATCTTCATATTGGAAGGGGCCGGGTAAGGCTTACAATTTTGATCACTTATGATGATCTACCCTATTAGGAGTATCTACAGATACTTGTTAAGGTCTACTATTTTAAGAGCTTTAGCAACACTGTTTAGTGCGCACTCGGTTAAGAGACTTACAATAGGATTGTTAAATCCACCTTCCTTGAAAGGATTTTTTCTATTTGGTACACTTGTTAGAATGCAGACAAAAATAATCATTGACCTGAGTGTATGTAATCTAACTATTGTTGATTACAGATCCATTAGAATTCACATGTATAAATGTATCACCTATTGTGATTGATTAATACCTCTGTTGCTCGGTAGTGTCTATTCTTGGTTCTTGATAACCAATTTTATCTTTTGTTGTTCTGATTCTTGAAACTTTCAGTATGATCCATAGATGTGCTTGTTGGCTACATTCACCCTCTCATCCATGATATTGAATGATTATAACATCTATTTATAAGATAGATTGACCTAATTAAGTTTCACGTATAACAAAACTAACTCTATGATCACATGTTTACAACTTGACCTTGATCTCCTAGTTTGCATGTTTTTAATCAATTAGACTAATTAAAAATATTACAATAATGTTGCTTGTCCCTTAAGTAATGGTTTTAAAACAAATCAAGACTCTATAAATAGAATACTATTGTTTTATCTGACGTGGAAGTCAAATCCACTTTTTTTAGGATGCAACTGACTTTCGGTGACTGATGCTCAGTTTTCTCTGAAATCAGTTTGACCATATTTCGGTGTTCCTGGTTGAACTGTCTATCGAGTTGGTCTTTGTCTGTTCTCTCAGTTTTCACTTTATCTGCTCATCGGGTTCCTCTATCAGTTTCCTCGTGCGGGTTCCACTTTATCATCTTCGGTTAACACTTCAAAGCTGTGTCATCGGGTTTCTCCCTGCTTAGAATTTTCAGTTTGAACTAAAAACCTGACTTTCGGTGTATTTTAATGTGGCCAAAGTGGTCTTAAGGGGTGGTAGGACCCATTCATAAGTACTAAGGGGTCATAATAAATCTTGTGACCCTTTAAGACCCATTAATATACATACTAGGGCTACAATATAGAGTCTCTAGAATGTAAATATTTTGTCTTAAGATCTAGTGGAACTGGTTTAATGCAGATTACCTACTATTTCTACAAAACATCTTAACTAGGGTTTCTATTATGTGTTAAACATTTAAGGTTATAATTACAAGTTATGTGTTTCAGGTATGTGGTTTGGGTTTCTCATTTATTTTAATTTTTTATTGTACATGTTTGGTTTATACATTTTCAGAAAAAATACAAACAAAATTACATCTATATATACTAAATACAAGAAAAAATTAAATACATTTATTAAACTAATTTTAACATTTATGTACAATAATTTACTAAATAAATTTGACATACATACATTTTTCATAATAAAAATAACAATAAATACTATTAAAAAATAATAAAAATAATAATTAAATCGAGTATATTAAAAAAAGGACCTACGTGAAGGTGGTGTAGACGGTGAGCGAAGAGGTGCAGGTGGTGTAGATGACAAGTCAAGAGGTGCAGCTCTGAAGGGAAAAAACAACAAATTCTATTAGAAAAATAGTTAAAAATAGTAAATAATACTAAAAAATAAAAAATAAAAAATGGTAAAAGTAAAAAAAATTGAAAACGTCATCACCTGGAGGGATTTAGCCTAAAACAGAATTGGGTAGAGCTCTAGAGCAGGATCGCGCTTGGTGAAAATGACAATAATAGTTCCAAAATAAAATTTATGGTTTTCGAAATGGGGTCACGTTTGAAATGTCACCCTGTTCTGAAATGGGGTAGCATTTCAAACGTCACCCCATTTCAAGTGGGACCTCATTTAGCCTCGGGATGTTGTCTCCTATGTGGTGATGATTTAAATTATGGCTCAGGGTCTCGAAGCGTAACGTAACCCCTCTTTTTGAAAACGTCACCTCATTTCCTAAAGTACGATTTCAGGAAAATGACTAAGTTAAAAAGTTTCACCTCAAGTGGACCCATCTTATTGCTTTCACCCATGTGTGAGCAACTCATTCCCTTTGCATGACCAACCAATTTTCTTACATGGCATCCATGTGGCCTCCACTTGGCATCCACCTCATTGATCCTATTGAATCCTAACCCTCCATTCCATTTTAAATCCCAACCATACAATCCCTCCAAAATCCTATAAATATGAGCATCTCCATGAGCAATTGATCTATCTCTCATATGCATTGTTATCGTGTTGAATTCATTTTAGAGCTTAGAAGATATTTGATCATTTTTAGTGTTATTTTAGATTCCATATCATCTCATCTCTTAGTTTAGGAATCATGCTTAGTTTAGTTTGTTTTATCATCTTCACAAGTTGCTAGTATCTTCATTCACTTGCTCCATCATTTCTCCATTTAGTTTCATTCTTAGAACTTCTTTTCATCCATATTAGGCTTAGTTATCACTTGGGGAATATGATAGTTGTGTTTGGAGAGCATATCCACATTCATCCACTAAAGATAAAATCAATGGAATGAGGGTGTTTTCATTCAAGCTCAATCGGAGATATGTGCAAATCTAAGTTGGTTGAATACTTTATTTAACTTTTTTAGCTTATTTGCATTTGACTAATAGGTATATTTTCACGTAAACATTCTGGCATGCCCGATGGGACCCACATCCCTTGGAATTTAATTATTTTTTGAGTGAATTTGTAAAGCTATAGGTCGGACTTGCGGATCGACGCCTATGCTACATGCAATGATGTTTGTGTCTCAATTGGAGTCTCTGCTAGCATTATTTAACCTTTGGTTTTATAGGTTTCTAAGATGATTTAATTGATGAACTGACTTGGTTTTGTAGAGATACATTATTTAAGCATCATTTCTAGCATTTTTAGATTATTAGCTCTCAAGTTTTCATTAGAAATTAACTTTTATAGAGCTATATTCTGCTAAAAAATTGTTATTTTGTTAACCATAGGCAGACCTGATGAACTATAACTGATTGAATGTTTGAAGATGTTAATTTGATGATCATCGAGCTGCAGAAAGTTAATGCAAGACATTAAATCAGTTAATGTATTGTATTTTCATTGATGGCAACTTGATATAATCTGATTGGTTATATACATAGTGTCAAAGACTTCAAAGAACCAGAGAGATAAAGGTTATGCTAGTATCAGTAATGCATAAAAGATGAGTATACACTAAGTGAAAACAAACACTGATGGACAATGCACCCCAATGGATAGAGAACCCCGAGAGAAGAGTCATAGTTAAACCCGAGAAAGCTACCCAAGCAAGCATTACTGAGCATAACCAAAGAGTAACCCGAGTAGAACTGAATGTCGTAGTGTTGCCCGATGGACAGACAACCCTGATGGATAGATATGTCTGAGGACAACTAAAGTCAGGACTGAACTAACAAGGAGTTAAACACCGAAAAAACTAAATTTTAGAAATGAAAAAAGACTTAGCTGGCAAGAGCTAAATATGGAGTTAACTGGTTGATCACATTGTTTTCATCGACAATTTAAAAGCAACAGATAAGCTAGAGTTTTAAAGTTGTTTTATTCGAGTTTTCAAGGAGAAATCTGTGGGATAAAACTAAAGTATGCTTTAAAGAAAGAATGGCGAGAATTGCGGAACACGCCAAGAATAAGAAAGAAAAAGACCTAGAAATGGTGAAATCATGTCTATAAGAGAGACAAGCTAATTCATTATGAATTAGGTGGGTGAATAGAGAAGAATATGCTGAAGAGAATACTGGTGAAGAAAGATTCCATACAGTCCTAATCAAACAAGCTAAAGAATAGAGCTAATATTTCTGCAGACACCGAGCAATAGAGAAGCACAACATCACCGAGCAAAAAGAAGTGGAGCAAAAGGAACATAAAAGAAACATTGATCAGAAAGGTATTATGAGCTTACAATAAATCTGAACATCTGCAAGACTAAGTTGCATTTATGAATAGATCATTTACTATTTCAGTTTAACCATTGGATTAGAAAGACTCTTAACTGAGCAAGATCTAACCATCCATTATATATTGAGATACATCCCAAGGAGTAGTAAAAGTTTCATCATGAAGATAGCATAGTGAATACCATATATCAAGTGATAAAATATTAGTGATAAATCCTCTAACAAGGTCGCACTTAACAGTGTGTTTTTAACCTTTAACATGGTTGGCTCTTCACTGAGCTCACTTCAGAAGAGTGAAAATTTTGGGTTATCGGTCCAAAGTGGGTTTTCCCTTAACAGGGTTTCCACGTTAAAAATCCATGTGTCAAATGTGTTTATGGTTCATTATATTAATTTTTTTCTTTACACATTACTAACATAGGATGATCGGTAAACACTAAGTTATTTACTATATTTTGGTAAATGCTAGACTACTAATCGGTAAAGATTAAGAATAAGGTTTAACAGTGAGCTCTAAGTAGTAGTTGTTAGATAAAATTATTTAAGGGCATACATCTTGTAGGGCTGAAGATAAATAGAGGCTTATAATTGTGGTACTAATTTTTTGGGTTGATTTATTGGATTATTTTTTAGGCCATTGATTCACCCCCCCTCTTAGTTATTCTAGAAAGACCAACATTTTTACCTCAACCAACACCTGCATTTTTCAGCGCCTTTGCCCTGAATTAGAATTTTCACCCTAGTGAGTGTAGGTATACTCCAGCAACATGTGTCTTTATGTGTTATGTTTGACTAGCATCTGTGTTGATCGACATTTTTGTAGATCAGTGCCTCTTCCTATCAATCAGTGTCTACATTTTGTTCAAGATTTTCTTGGTTTTTCCTTACCACTAACGATTGGTGCAGGTATTCATGTGTGTCAAAGATTAAAAAAAATAAGAATAGTGACATTGGTTTTGCAAGGTTTCTACTTTTCTTTATTTTATTTTGTGTCTTCTTTACTAAGTTGCATCTAGATTAATTAATCTTCAATTTGGAAAGAACCATGTGTCTTGTGTGTCTTTGAGAGTCTTGCAAGTAGAGGTACTCCTTGCAAGATTTATCATTTTTGTGTAGTTTAGCATCTCGCGGTTAAATAGATGATGAAAAGGTAGAATAAGAAGTATCATCTCCCCTCACCTTTGTGGACCTTGGGTGTAAGAGAAAACCACTTCTATCTTTTCTTTTAGAGAGGCCTACTTGGAGCTCCCATTAGGCAAAGGAACTACCTTAAACTGGTAAATTCTCTGGACCGATATATAAATAAGACTGTGAGAAACTCTAGTTTTACACCTAACCAAGATTGGGAAAGATGTGTTGATGATATCTTGGATCGAGCGAACAGTGTTTAAGGAGCCGATGTGGTCAACTAGAGACTTTAGTGTCTCACTCTTGTACAAACTGATCGGGGAGGATCTATGGATCTTACTACACACCTAGTTTAGAAGCCACTATTTTTTCCTTGGTGTCTCATTTTTAGTGCATAAGGATTGTGTTATCCTTTGAATTTACCTACCATTTGTGTTTCCTTGGAGTTGAGGTGAAGGTCTTGTTCTTGGCTAGCAATAGTATTTTCCAAGATTGGGTACTTGCCACCTAAATAGGGATACCCTAGTCATCAAACTCCTTCTAGATCTATTGAAGTGTTTCAAGCTCCCTTATTCTCCACAAGGGATTGCTTCTTTTTCTAAGAGGGACAATATACACAAGAATCATAAACATCAAGTTTGGAAAGCAAATTTCATGCATGTGGGCCTACAAGTGTTGCATTGAAACTTTCTCCTTATGTAGAAAATGCTTGATTATTGATGAGACCTGTGAAAATGATTTTTGAAAACTCTTTTGAAGCAAAAAAATTTGATGATTTTTAGTTTCTACATGGTGTGTGCATTCTTTTCATCAAACATACCTATTTTGACTAGTCAAACCTCCAAAATTTGCTAAAATTTGACAACCCAGATCGACATTTCCGCCTGCACATCCCTGCTAGTGCTAATTGGCACCTACGCCCTAAGAATCAACATTTTTGCCTCTCTAGATTGGGATAAAATTTATTTCATTGGTAAACACATTTTTGAATAGGTGTTTGTGCTTCCAAATCAGTGCTTGTGCTAATCAAAACCTCCGATTGGGATCGGTATTTCTGTTATTTTGTAGAGAGTTAATCCATCATACCAGTATATATCATTTTGGACCCTCTTATCCACCATCAAATTAGAAGCTCATAGTTGTGACCTTTTGACCTTCATTCAACATGTTTGACCTATCACTTCATTTCACCATCGTCTTTTTGAATTTTATCTTTGACCATGAGCTTAAATAGCAATTATATTCATCGGTTGGCCTAGTAAAGATCACATTTTCTGAGAATAAGAAAATGTGTTACAAAAATTAGGTCAGGGCCCAAAACAACTGGATCAACCTCCAATGAAAATAATAAGATATGTGATCAAACCAATTATTCAACCTCAAAATTATCACTGAGCTGGCACAACCGTGCTCAAAAAAACCAACCGAATGATTGGGAAAAAGATCAGAAACCCAACCATTGATCGATAACATGAATAATAGTATAGTCTCATAAAGAAACTGCAAGAAATCTCGCGCAATGAAATCAAATGAGGTGTGATCCTATAAAATTATTGAACATGAAGCCATGAACACAACCACAACCAGAACCAACAAGAACAAGTATAGATCTATCACTAACAGAAACACCAGACTGAAAGAAAATAGGCTAACAACTAAAAGAAAATGTTTTTGGTTGATGCAAGATTGCTTAGATCCCAAGATGATCCTACATTAGACACCCGGGGTAATTGAAAAGTGAGCCCCTCACTTTTCTAGGGCCAAAGAAAACCAAATAGGTCAACCTCAGCCTAAGAAATCCATGATGAATCTTCATTTGGTCTTTCCTTCCACTTAACTAGATATTCCATATACTGCTTACCTCTTGTACTTTGACCAACTGTACTATCCAAGATCCTCTCTATCTGATCCATCTTCTTCTTAGGATATTTTTGTCCAACATCTGATCCTCCACTACTACTGCAATCTGATTCATGATACACATACAAATCAACAACATTAAAAACTAGTGATATATCCATATCCTCTAGTAATTCCACTTCATAAGCATTTTCTGAATCAAATCTCCTTAAGATCTTACAAAGACCAAACTTCTTCATCTTCAACTTATTACAAGTACCAACTAGAAATCTACGCTTCCGTAAGTACACCACAACTTCATCTTCCACTTGAAATTCCATATGTCTCATCTTCATGTCATCTCTCCTTTTATAAACTTGGTTCATTTCCTCTAAATGATGTCTCACTCCATGCAGTGACTTCATAACATCAGAAAAATCCTTTCCTTCAACACTCTTCTTAACTTCATGACTAATATCCCTTAATTCTCTACTCCCTTAGGATTAAACCGAGTAACCACTTCAAATGGTGTCTTTCATGTACTCTTGTTTACTAAATTATTGTAAGGAAACTCAGCTTGAGGTAAAGCTAAATCCCATCTTCTAGGCTTATCTCTAACCAAACACCTCAAGAAGTTCCCTAGACTTATATTTTCAACTTTTGTTTGTCCATAATTTTGTGGATGAAAAGTAGAACTAAACTTTAAATCATCTTTCAACTTCTTCCAAAGTGTCCTCCAAAAATAACCAACAAATCTATTGTCCATGTCTAATATAATGCTCTTAGGTAATCCATGTAATCTCACAATCTCTTTGAAAAACAAATCAGTTACATGCACTACATCGGTAGTCTTCTTACAAGGAATAAAATGTGTCATCTTATAAAATTTATCTACAACCATAAAAATTGAGTCATAGCCTCTCTGTGTTCTAGGAAATCCAAGCATAAAATCTATACTAATCTCCTCCCAAGGTCTGACCGGTTGTGTCAAAGGTGTATACAACCCCACATTCTAAATATTTCCTTTTTCAACTTGACATACCTTACAAATCTATACAAAATTCCTCACATCCTTCTGAAATTATGTCCAAAAGTATTTCTCAATCACCAAAGCAACTATCTTATCAATGCCAAAATGTCCTACTAAACCTCCACTATGTTTCTCCTTGATCAGATTATCTCTCATGGAACTCCTAGGTATACATAACTGATTACCTTGAAACAACATTCCATCCTGAATGAAATAATCTAACCACTTACTTCTATCGACAACAAGAGGTTCTTTACAAGCCTTCCAAGATTCAACAAAGCTTGGATCTTCCTCATACAAGGTCTTCAATTCATCAAAACCTAATATTGCAATCTTCATCTCAATCAACAAAGTCCTTCTATTCAAAGCATAAACAACTTTATTTTCCACACCACTCTTATGTTTCAACACAAATGTATAGCTCTGCATAAACTCAACCCATCTCATATGTCTATGATTCAACTTTCCTTGGCTACCCAAATACTTGAATGCTTGATGATCGATAAGCAATACAACTCCCTAGGTAACAAGTAATGTATCCACTTCTTCAAAGCTTGAATTATAGCATAGAATCCCTAATCATAAATTGAATACCTTCTCTTATCATCATTCAACTTCTCACTAAAATAAGCAATAGGTATCCCTTCTTGAGTTAAAACAACTCCAATTGTATTTCCACTAGCATCACATTCTACTTAAAATACCTTATTGAAATCAGGTAAAGCTAATACCGATTGTTCAGTCACCATCTGCTTCAACAACTCAAAGATCCTTTGTGCTCCAAAATCTATTTGAACTCCTTTCTATCTCCTCTCATATTTTTAGTCATTAGTCCACAGATTGAACTAAAGTGTCTGATGAAGTTTCGATAGAAACCAGATAACCCATGAAAGTATCTTACTTCTCCAACACTCTCAGGTGTAGGTCACTTAACAATGGCTTTCACTTTCTCAGAATCCATCTTCATTCCTTCAACTGATATTACAAATCCCAATTATACTAACTCCTCTTTCATGAAAGTACACTTCTTGATGTTCATCAACTTCTCTTCTCTCAACGTCTACAATACTTTTCTAACATGCATCATGTGTTCCTCTTTTCTCTCACTAAAAATAAAGATATCATCCAAATAAAAAATAAAATACTTATCCAAGAATCTCTTCAAGACTTCATTCATCAGTCTCATGAAAGTACTAGGTACATTAGACAATCCAAAATGCATTACCAACCACTCATACAATCCATCATTTGTCTTAAATTCAATCTTCCACTCATCACCTTCTCTCATTATAATATGATGATATCCAATCTTCAAGTTAATCTTGGTGAAATACTTAGATCAACTCAAATAATCCATCAATATTCAAGTTAATCTTGTAATCTGATTAATTGCTCTTGAATTAGTACACATTCTCCATTTTCCGTCTTTCTTAGGTGCCAATACAACAGGTACTGCACATGGATTCATACTTTCTATGATCAACACTCTCTGCAACAAATCTTGCACTTTCCTATCAAGTTAATCATTCTTTATTGGTGTCATCCTATATGCCTAATTATTTTGTAAACTAGCTCCTGGTATCAAATCCATGCAATGACTAATATTTCTTACCGGTGGTAATCCATTGGGTACATTCTCAAATATGATGTCAGCATACTCATTCAACAATCCAAAAATTTCTTTAAGATGTTCTTCTACCAAAAAATTCTTCTTAGACTCCTTAGGTATTAAATAAAAACACACATTATTATGCTTCATGACATCCAAAAACTTCCTGTCATCCACTAAACAGATTCTTACACTGGTACACACTTCACTCTTAAGAGGCTCCTCCAAAGGTAACAAATTTAGTTTCATTCAATTATTAAAAATAGTATAAACATTCCTTCTACAATAATGTATGGTTTTCCTATCATACTACCATGGTCTACCCAACAAGACAAGGCACACATCCATAAGCATAATATCAAAAAAAACTTCATCATAATACTTCCCAATCTTGAATTTAACTAGGAATTGTTCAATTACCAGTACCTTATGTTCATCTTGAATCCATTCAATATGATAGGGTTTAGGATGCTTCTTCCTCTGCAAATTTAGTTTGTCAACCAAATCCTCTAAAGCAAGAATATCAAAACTGCCACTATCTATGACAACATTACACACCTTGTTTTTCACCTTATATCTTGTTCTAAACAAATTCTTCCTCTGTATACTCCTTCTCTTGTTCTCCATGATATAGGATCCTCCTAGTCATCAGGGTTGCACCTTACTCTTCTTGATTTTTGTTCACTGAACCAGTGGACTCTTGATCAACAAATATTGATCTCCTACTGCTCTCTGATTTCTTCTCAGAGTTACTTTGTTTTCATTGAAAGGTTTTATGACCTAATTCACCACATTTGAAACAAGTGCCATTGAACTTCCTTCTTTCACCAATTTCTTTCCCTTTATTCTGATAGGAACTCCTATCATTCCTTCTATACTGATCGGTGTCCTTAACTTTAGGCTCATGTTTACTCTAATCTGCAACAGATCTACCTCTACCTCTTTGAAATATTCCACCTCTGCCTCTTTTTTTTCCTCATACCTTCTATTCAGCTTCTCCTTAGCCTTCAAGGCCCACTTGTAAGCCTCTTCCACACTCCTAATCTACATTAGACTGACTTCATCTTGTATGGACATCCTCAAATCATTAAGGTAGAGAGAAACATGTTCAACTTCATCATCTTCATGACCATATATGATGTTCAACTTGTAGAGATCCTTAGTATAACCCTTAACACTTAAATTTCTCTACTTCAAGTTCTACAACTTTCTAAACAAACTTGCTTGATAGTCCTTAGCCAAAAACTTGGCTTTTAATTTGGTCACCATCCTATCCCGTGATTTGATCTTGTCTTTACCTCTTCTTTTTCAATCTATCTACAAATGTTCCCACCATAGGGATTCATGTACTTTCAACTTGGTACAAGCATACTTAACCTTCCTTTCTTCATTAGTTCCTTCAATTTCAAATTACTTATCCAGCTCTGTGATCCAATCTATCAAATTATCAGCATATAGGTTACCATGATAATTAGGTGGGTTCAAATGAGGTCTCTGATTAACATTAGTAAATGCCCTAATTAATCTTTCCTCTCCTTGATCCAACTCAGGTTGTGCTTCCTGGTTATCTCCTTCTATTTCTTCATTCTAATTATGTTCATCTCCTTCTTCATCACTTGCATCTTCTATATGTTTTCCTATCCTATGGGTTATGTCTACTACTTCTAATCCTGCATATATTTGTCTTAAAAAATCCAAAATAGTTGGATCTACATTTTGTGATCCTCCTCTAGCATTTCTCCTGGTTGTCTTCACAATCCATGTCATCATAGGTCAAATCCTTTTAACTGTCACCCCACAATCAAACCCTACAGATCCAAAACCTTGCTCTGATACCGCTTGATGCAGTCAAGGATGGAGAAACCCAAAAAGATCAGTCTGGTCCTTGCATCCAACTCAACACAACAACAATATCAAGAACAACAAGCCAATAATGAGAAAATGAGAGATCGGGCTTCAATTATGATTGGTGAATCAATTACAATAGATATGCAACATGAAATCTCACATGTCATACATACATGCTTGATTAGATTGGAAATATCTTATAAATCCTATCCAAGCTATGCTAGATAATCTTATGAAAAATCTCTTCTCCCATAGGAATAAGTACATAAGATTAAATAGAAATTACAATCATTGGCCGACCTAGTAAAGATCATATTTTCCAAGAATAAAAAAATGGCCAACAACAATTGGGTCAGGACCCAAAACAACTATATCAAACTCCAATCAAAATAATGAAAGATGTGACCAAACAAATAAGTCAACCTCAAACTTAACAATAAGCTGGCATGACCGCGCTCGGAAAAACCAACAAGATGATCAAGAAAAAGATCGAAAACCCAACCACTGATTGGTAACATGAAGAACATTATAGTCTCATAAAGAAACTGCAATAAATCTCATGCGATGAAGCCAAATGAGGTGAGATCATATAAAATGATCCAACACAAAGCCATGAACACATGGCCACGACCTTAACCAACAAGAAAAAGTATAGATCTGTCACCAACAAAAACCCTAGACTAAAAGAAAACATGATAACAACTAAAATAAAATGTTTTTGGTGGATGCAAGATTGCTTAGATTTCAATATGCTCCTGCATTAGACACCTGGGGTAATTGAAAAGTGATTCCTCACTTCGATAGGGACAAAGTAAAACCAAATAGGTCAACTTCAATTTGAGAAATCCATGATGGATCTTAAACTGGTTTGTCCTTCCACTTGAATATATATTCCATATACTGCTTACCTATTATACTTCGACCAAATCTACTATCCAAGATCCTCTCTATCTGATCCATCTGCTTCTTAGGATATGTTTCCAACATCTGCTTCTGCACACTGAATCAATCTCAGTCACCCTGTCAACACTGGGAAACAATATCTTACTAGTTACCACACATGTCCTCATAACTTTCTCAAACATCATGTGCACCTCTATAACTTGACATAGACCAAGTGCAAACTCCCTTCAACATACCTTAACATGCACAACTATTTATCTGCAGTAACAAAACCTCCACGAAGCTTTGACAATACTGCACTACTATCCAAGCTACTGAATAGACATGTTGACATCAATGAAAATACATCCAAACTTTCCAACAATCTCCCTCTTTGGAACTGATGGAAAAAGTGATGAGAAAAACAAGTAATGAAATTAGAAACCAACACAATCTTCATCTAAGATGAGAAATAAACAATACTTCCAACAATATCCACTATATTCACCATTATCTTTTAGAGTCTCTCTAACTCATCTACCTTCAGGATCTCTCTATCTCTACTCCCCCTGGAAGAAAGCTTACCTTGGTTCCAATCTTATTACATACTCTTCTCACCATTAATTTATCCCCCTTAGATATGCACTCTTCTCCTTAGCTAAATATCTTTCTTATGTGCAATTATATATCTTATTTTTTACCTATTGTTCTTCCCCTTTGACACTAATGACAAAGGCATCTCGATGCTCTGATGAATTATGCTCTTCTTTATTACCATCAAACACATCTAAAAAACTCACTTACCATGTTGACTACTCCCCCTGAGTAATAGCTAGCCTCCAAAATTATCAATCTAGCTTGAATGATATCTCCGTGAAGTCCTTTGGATTGATGCAACTTTCTGCATCTTAGTTCTGATCAGGAGGGGAAATCACCCCTAACTTGCCTCTGAGATATGCAAGAGTAGATTATTTTTCCATGCTATCCTCACTCTTCTTTCTCTTTGACTTATTTATACACTTCTTTCCTTTGTCTATTGTTATCTTCTCTTTTTCTTTGTCATTTTTTTGCATTTTTTTGACATTCTGACCTTTCTTATCCATTTTCTGCTTCTTAATTTGATCATTCTTCTACCCCTTCTTGTCCATCCCTATCAAACCACATTTTTCACTTTGTTGCTTTTGCAATATTTAACAATGTGTTCAAATATGTTACTGTTACCCAAATTTTTTACATGCAAGATAGTAGTCATAACATTTAAAAAATTTGCATAAAGATACATCCCTTTAACATTATTGTTCAGCCAATATAGATGAATACATTACTATTACATTCATATTATTAGATTTTATTTGTACTCTAAGTTTTGATCAAATTCACACTTTCATATTCATAAACAATCATTACATTGTGCATTCATACTGAATGTATTAGACAAGTGTTCCTTTAAGGTCATGTCTTGCATATTGAAACTCAAAGGACATATGCAGAAAAGAAAGTAAAAGAGAAGCATGATGAAATATAAGGGTCTATGTATTGCCTTTAAGAGGTCTTCTAGTTTCTGGAGTTGTTCATCTGAGGTCTTTCATTTCCTGTCTTGTCTTTGTCTATCCTCAATCCTAGGTCTTCTGTGGTCCTGTATCCTACATCATGGTGTGAAAGAGATATTAGATCCAATTGGATCTAAGCAATACATAAAAGCCTAAAAGATACCATGCATCAATCAAACTCCCTGAACTACATATTTAATGATGATATCAATGTGATAGAAAGATATGCATTTGCATTGACGGAATAATAACATCAAACAAACATATCTTTATGAAATCCTATGCTATATTTGAAAGATGTAGTGAGTGTCACGAGCCCGTGCTCAAAATTCACAAATATGCATTATTAAAGAAATGTTCAAATGTAGATTTCAACATTAATGTGCAAGAAAATGATTGAACTATAGTGTGTCAATGTAAGTTGTGCATATGAAATGCAGTACATAACAAGTCGCTACAGGGTGCATACATACTGTTACAGATTCTGACACTAAGGATGCTAATATGCATATGCCAGTGTTAACAATGATTTCAAATACTGTTATGAAATATGCATATGCAGGGGATAGAGCCAAATTGATAGTAGTCAGAAAAGATGCTTCCAATTCGAAGACACATTCAAGCATGAAAAGACAAAGTGCATATTACATGCAATTCTTCTAAACAACGGTATTGATAGCTTGAGCTTCTAAAAGCTATGTGTTAAAATGCAGAGAATTCAAATAGTAATGCTATTATATGCATATACAAATGGCATGTAATGATAGCCTACAATAATATATGCATATATATAAATAAATTGAAGTAAACAGTGCATTTATATGCTGTTAAATTTTATTTCTTGCATAAAGGACTACATATTTAAAAGTAATCAGACAATAATGGCTGGAAACAGCAGAGGAACAACTAAAAGAATTTTAGATTAGACACCCATGGCTGCCGATAGATTCCTCATTAATGAACAACATCCATCAAAAGACATAGGGATCGGTCTATTTTAAATGCACAAAAGCTTATCTCAATAAAAGCTATGGAGTAAACAGCATGTTCGAATAAAAGAAGACAGAAAAATCACAAAGAAAGTAAGAGTTAATTATCTGGAGCAAACTATCATAGCATGCGGGTGAAGACCTGTTGAAGTGCAAATGGTATACAAAGTTCCAGTGGAGTCCAACTTCATGTTCAGATAGAATGCATAGTTCTTAGTGCCATATATTATGCCAGATTCAATTTCATGGCATCTTCAAACTGATGGTGAGAGCCCAAGTTCAAATGATGCAAGGATAGCGCCATATCATATGGCATGAAAAAATATACAAAGGAGAGCCCGCAAATGGATCCCAAGAGCTAACTGGAGGTGGAGCCCGAGTTCCATAATAGAGCCCAAGTTTTAAAAGAAAGCTTTATAAGAATGTGCAGAGTGCCATACATTATGGCCTGATAACTCGTTGTTTACATAAACTAATGACAGGTCTCAGGATGACTATGGAGGAACCCCAGCTTGAGCATCAAATGGTGGAAGAATAGCAGCATGGCGGCACAACCAGTGAACTAGGGTTTTTGAAAGCCCTTATTCTTCTCCCAATACAAAGCTACATATTTGCAAAGTGAAATGGCCAAAATGCCTATGTCAAATTCAATGGAGTTTTGGAGTCCACAATGCATAGGTAGTAAAGACCCCATCAATCACATGCCATGACAGCTACTTAGCTGATGAATACATTTGTATTTTGTGGGAGATTGGTTATTGTTTAGAAATAGGTTATGTTGACCATGCTATGGTGTCGGCTGTGCTTTGGGAGTTTGTGTTTTTATGCAAATATAGTGGGGGTCCATGTTGTGGGTTAGGATCTTGATTGGGTTGGTAATATTATTGCAAAGATATAATTTAAAGATGCCAACATTAGGTGAATTCATTTTTGAAATTTGAATTTAAGGCTAAGTTTAGGCATGTGTCATGCCTCAAAGTTAGGGTTTTGATCCTGTTGGAGAGCTTGTTGGAGGCTAATTTGTAGGCATGATGTAGGCCTTTAATTTAGCGCTATCTTTTTGTTTGAGAGGGTATTTTTGGAGGGAGATCTCATTTTCAAGATTAGCCATGTGGGTTATTTAGTGGACCTTCATTTTCATAGTTAAGGGTTCAGAATTTAGAAAGCAGGTGCTTTCAGTGAACTGTTTGTTACTGTAGACCCTTTTTATGCATTTTGTATCCATTTGGGTTTAGAATCTGGAGAAGAGGCTCTTCTAGTGAACCATTGATTCCTATAGACCTTTTTACATGTTTTTGTAACCATTTTTTAGGTTTTGAAGGATAATAGAGAAGGCTTCTGATTACATTATTTTTCTTAGTATCAAATCCATTCTTATTCTTCTTTTCTGCATTAAGTGTTTCATATTTTTGAATGATCTGGTAAAGTGAATTGTTTTCAGATTCCTTTCCTATGCTGTCAAAAATTAGGCCTTTTACACAATATGTAATTTTGTTGTCAGTTTTACTGTTTGTGGTTTAAACCCTAATAGTTGAATGCTAGTCAACCTTTATGTTGAATAAAGAATGATAAATGAATCTCAGCGATCTTGCCATTGTGAATCACGGTTTGAAGATCCTGATAGATCTGAAGCAAGTTTTGGTGTATCACCCCATTTTCCCATTTAGTTTTAAATCCTTCTTCCCTTTTCCCATTAAGTTACAAATCAGGAGGTGATATCCTAAATTCAATAGGAACAGGCCTAGAATCCGGAGACTCCTTCTCAGACATAGTCTACCTACAGCTAGAGGAGGTTTCCATTGTGAGGATGGAATTGTCGTGTAGCCCTAATGCCTGAGTTAGGGTGACAATTCTAAGCCTAAATAGTTACATCTGAAATAAATAACAAACTTTTGTCCACTTTCTTCATTCTTCTTTGTAGCACATTGGCATCTAACTTTTTCCCTTTTGACTGTATTATTATTCTTTCTCAAACTACTACATATACTTGAGTCATGGTCATGCCCTTTACAACTTGAAAAATGAATTTTCTTTCTGCGATCCGCAACTTTATAGCCAAACTTACCATAAACAAAGCACTTACCACTGAATTTATGAGTTTTAGGTAGTCTTGCCAAAGTGTTCTTATTTTCGTTCATCTATTTTTTAGTTTTAGGCTTTTCTTGACCAAATCTAGAACTTTATCCTTTCTCAAATCTTAGACCACTCTTGTCTATGGAATTCCTCTAACTTTCAAGAAATGAATCAAGTTTGGTTTAACTAATCATGAGCTTCTCCTTGTAGTTATTTTACAACACAATGTCTTCTTCAATAGCTTTAGCCCAATTATCATCTTTTGGTTCAATATTTGAGATTAGGGAAATCTTATCTTCAATAATCCTTCTTCTAGTTTGAACACCCTTGTTCCTATCACCTATTATCTGATCTTCAGTGTGATTTAATCTTACATACCTTAGTATCTTTTGTTTTACCATTGATATTTTTTCTTTCTCTTCTCCACTTGTGTAGGTCTCATCATCTAAAATCACCAGACCCCTTTGGACTTGGTTCTAAACTTGATGTTGTTGTCATTGATTACTACTGACATTTTGACCATTAGAAACATATCCAACAGGTCTAGATAGATTCTCAAGGCTTTCATCGACTCTGATATTAGCATTCTCCACTATTTTCTTCAACCTCTTTTTATAGAACCTATATGTTGGAAATATATTACATATAATGTGATTGAGAGGGGGGGGGGTCAATCAGGAACCAATAAAAATTATCCTTCTTTAATCTCAATTAGATTATATAATCTAATTGCATGCATAGAAAATAAATAATCATTCAGAACACATAACACAATATTTGGTTACCCAAAAAACTTCCAAATAGAAAGTAAAACTAGGGTGGGGATGGTACCCATAATATTTAGTACTGCAGTATAAATTTATCTTGTTAGAGCTTACATTGACCACTTCTGATGGCCTGCCCTGTTAGGAGCAATAAGGACTGTTAGGTCCACCTTGTGAAAGGATTTGATACAATACAATAAGTAATGCAACTATGTTAGGAGATTTACAAAGGACTGTTAGGTCCACCTAGTTAGAGGATTTTGCTGATCCACATGTTAGAATGAACCAGTAGATGATCTGCTTAGGCAACTCAGATTTGCTGAATAAGATCCTTTGATTTATAACTAATCACCTGAATATGATAGATTAGTCTCTATTGTACTTTATACTTATGCAATCTTCTAATCAATATGTCACTTCATATTCTCATATATACACTTCTACAACATATTTTGGATAAACAAAATGTCTTATATATCTTATCCAGAACAAATAACTTCATAAGTTGGCTTCCATTAGATACAATGATATAAAACAATATATGCAAAGTCAACCCAATACTGTCACTCAGGTCCAGAAGTCTACTCGAGTGGTAAATTGATACTCGGGCAATATGCTGATCACTCCAGTCACACTGATCATTTGGGCAATGCTAGTTACTAAGGCAATACTGATCACTCGGGCGATGCTGGTCACTTGGGCAATACTGATCACTCGAGCAATACTGAATGACTAAGTTTTTTGACACTAATTAACAACATGTCTTTCCATAAGGTCTACAAGTTCCCCCTTTGGCATTAGTGACAAAAACACTTATCATTGTACTCTAAATCTGATAGGTCAAAACTCCCCCTTACCATCTACTTGAGTTTTGACACTTGATCTGTTGCTCAGGTCCAACTGACTCTTTTTTTTTGTAATGTATATCTTCTTCTCTACTCAACTGTACATGTATTTCCTCAATGTATATACAATGACCTTTCCCCCTTGTTTTTGACAAAAATGCCAAAATGTGTCTACAAGGTAATTCCAATGTAGGATAGGAAATCACAATGTACCTTAAAAATTTGAGATAGAATGTTGTCCCAATTGTCGTGTAGCACCTTCATGATGTGCAATTATATCTGTAGCTCAGCTGAAAATTCTATCATAAGTTTTGCAACTGTGAAATTATTGTCATGAATGAGTGTCTTGGCATGTGTGATGTGTTTCTGCATTGCATCCATATGCGGTAGGAGTTGGCTCTGGATGGTTGTGAGAGACTCTCTAGTCCTTACTTCTTGTAGACACCTAAATCTGATTAACCTAATTCAATCATATTTAGTGCCTTCTAGGACATATCAGCTAAGTAATTAAGTATTACCTAATTGACCTATATCATCCTCTAGCCCTAATTAATTTAATTAATTAGCTATAGTCCTAATTAATTAAAACCTTATTCCCCTATTATTGAAGGAATATGTTATTTATGTAATTCAATTCATTAATATTCCCTTTAACCCCTAACCTAACCTATCCCAACCACCTAACCTTGAGTTCTAACTCAACCCAACCTCTTCACACATGTTAACCTAACCTATCCCAACCACCTAACCATAAGTTCAAACTAATCCCAACCTCTTCACCCATGCTAATCCTAATCCTATCCCTAATCCTAATCCTAAACTCTCCCTAATGATGTCACATTCCTAATCTTTGGATTAGGAATTCAATCCCTTCCCCAAAGTCAACAATCTCAAGCCATGCTTATCCATAAGCATAAATATCCCTTACACCTTCATAATTGCCTCTTACATCCCTCATTAAGGCTCTTACACCCTCTTTATGAGCCTTATCTTCTAGAGGCTTCTTGGTCCATTTCCGTAAATGGTCATATTCCTCCCTACTTTCAACCCAATCCCCTTGTGACAAGTGTCACAATTTGATGCACTTGAAGAAGCACAATCCATGTGCTCTCTTCTAGTGGCATCCTGACCTCTCTTCAGCTTTG
>MU224279.1:4380825-4404849 GCA_018584345.1 Thuja plicata
AAGGTAAATTAAACCAGATAGAGGTTAAGTTGAGCCTCTTTTCAAATGATTTTAATAAGTTTATTCCTTCCTTAAGGGGAGATGATGATCAAGTAAAGGCTGTAGATGCCTGGAAGAATGAATTTGATAGAAAGATGCTTGGTGATGAGGCATTTCTCTTGGGCGCAGATGTTGATATTGAAGGATTCAATAAAATATTGGATGAGGCTTTTAAAGCAGAGGCTGACATCAACAAATTCCTACTTCATGTCAAGAATATCACTAATGCTAGATGGGATAGACAAAAGGTGCAAGTACAGAGTACTCAAGACTTTAAGTGCCATCAGATGATGAAGTGAAAGCATGGGAGTTGATGACCATGCCCAAGAAAAAGAAGCCAGAAGTAGAAGAAGAAATCTTGGACGAAGAATAAAGGTGAACACTTGGCACTGCAAAGTTCGAGATAAGGGGAACATTTATTGCAAAAGGAGAATGTAGATGAGTATGCAAGCACGGCTATCCAGACTCAGCATAAATACTACCAGCTACCATCTATACAAATCTGATTGCAGTCGCCAGATCGGGAGAAGAATAAAAAATATCTGTTTTCATTTTGACTTGGTCGCTCCATCGCTTCTTCTTTCTTTTGTTTTCTTTATAGTTTTAGGGTTAGGTTTTCTATGACTATCCTAAGCTTGTTGCATCCTTAAGGGATTCCAAGATGGTCAAAAACCTATATATAGTAAAAGAGTTGTAAATTGTAAATGGTCTTGGAGGTTGGAATTTTTTGGAAAAGAGAAAAAATATATTGTAGAATTCAGATATTCTGAACTTCTGTCTATCTTCTGAAGTTGCAAAAAATCTTTCATGTATGGAAGCTGGATCATATAAATAAAATATGGTGCAATTTTACTCTCTTCAATTGCTGTCTCTTTATTCTCTGTGTATGCTCTTTTTTGTTTAAGTTTGCAAGGCAGTCTCAAGCATTTTGGTTATTAGGTAACTATCTAATTGCTTGCAAGTTTCTTTTAAGGAAAGAACTAAGTTTTGTAAGTAGTTTCAGGGAGCATAATGGTTTTTTAAAGATTTGATACAATAGTTTAGAGGTGACAAGGCAATTTGTAAGGCAACTTATCTGAATTGCATGTGGGTTGTAAGGCAGCTTACTGTATTTTGTTTCTATGAGATTTTAGTTTATTGACTCTGTAACCCAAAGGATAGGCACTGGTCCAGAAATTGGTCTGATAACCCACTATCTTCCAAGTTATTCCAAGGTATCAGAACCAATTCAATCAAAATACTCTTGTTACTAAGAACAAATAAACTAAACTCAGTAAGGACTAATGTCAGCAGGACAGTGTCCATTTTAGTGATTCCTTGGAGAGTGAATCATTAGGTTATCCCTCTTAAAGAAAAGGAAGAAGGATGAAAGTCCTTATCTCACTGGTGTATGTTGTTAAAACCATAGCCTGGATTATAGTACCCTGTTTTAAATTAATTATTGCAATCTCTCGAGTATTATACAAGTTATTACAGTGAGGTTTTTAGCACATAACCCATGAATGAAACAATCCACTAAATACATAGACTGAGATATCAGTAATCTTTAAAAGGTAAAACCTGCTTGAGTCTATGGAGCTCAAAAATGAAGAAGGATCTTATCCAATCCTTAGAAATTAGTCTTTCTCTTTCCTAAAAGAGGTTGCAACTGAGTATACTAGGTATACTGTCATCATTAGGTAAGTGTTGCAAGAAAAAGAGCTAACACAGTATATAAATAAGGCGCTAACCAAAAGAGCGTCTATATCCTTTCAAGCTTGGGTGGGTCATATTCAATGGTATTCCAGACTGGGTGAACTCCCCAACATATTGACATGATTGAACTAGGCTCTTAAGTGAGCCACGTCGTACAAACCGATTGCAGGGACAACACAAAAATACTATCAACTTATCAATCTAGCAACCTACCTGATCCATCCCTGAAAGCTTGATAATCGGATGGGCAAGGAAGATAGTAACTTCCCCAATAAATTTGCACATTCATGCCACCTTGAGCATTTGGAGTCATCTAATACAACATCATAGAGCCATAGCATGCTTGATGGTGGTCATATTTTGATTAACTCTTGTGTGTGTGCCTATGTATGCGGACAAAGGTTTTCAAGCTCACCGCATCCTTAAGGTACAAAGTACGTGTACATGTTTTCAGTGTTACAAACCTTGTGCAAAATAGTTCTTGAACATACAAAAATCTAAAGTTTTTGAAAATCCTTTTTCCAAGGAGATTGACATTTTATGCTTCTTGTAAGGTTGCTTTGCCTCTTGCAAGATTGTTTGCTCACAAATTCCAAAAGTTCATCACTTGTTCCAAAAGAAAAAACAATCCAAGGCACACTTGTCGTAGTCACTGCCTACAAAAGTATTAGATTGAACTCATGTCCCATTCCACCAAGCATCTGAAAGTGAAGACTCCTTTGCCACATATCTACTGAGAACAAAAATCCATAACCAAAGAGGCCAAGAAATATCAATATATTACTGAAATCATTAAGGCAGAAAACCACAAATTTGAGGAATATGAGAGGGTCCAATACAACTACAAAATTCTTTGTTTTCTATAGAAATTCCCCACCAAAAATGCCTTCATTCACTTTGAGCGCTCCACCAATCTGGCCTATCATCTAGTTGTTCATGAAAACACACATACTTGATTTCACATAGTATGCCTAGCAGCTTCATCACTACAATCGGTCACTCTTCCTCTTCTTAGATCACTTCACCTACATTTAGGACTTCCCTAGTTGTCATCCCTAGAATCACATCACACATCATCCAAGGCATAATCCTAGCATAAATCTGCATTCAATCCTAAACCATCCCTTAGCAATCCTAAACCAATCCTAAACCATCCTAGTTAATCCTAAGCCAATCTTAGCAAATCCTAGATCCATCCTAGCAACCTTGCATCAACTTTTAGCAATCCTTATCATCCTAGAAAATGCATCCTTCACTTGATATCCTAGCCTCTTTTTGAGTTGCTTACCCTTCATCCTAAGTCAAGGATCATCATCTTAGGTATCTTTAGAATGACACACTTTTCTAAGATAACCCCCTCCGTTTGTGAAACCTCATCACCTTGAGCAAAAGGTTGGTTCACATTGATCGAGAATCCTGTCAAACCGAAGACCACAAGTCTGTCCTAGGTTTTGGAAATTGTATCCACCTTGATCATACATTAGGAAAGAAATCCTTAATCACTCTTTTTTTACCAAGTCATCCTTATTCTTTCAAGAAGCATCCCCGTCATCATAGATAGCATCATCTTAGATCGTCATCTTAGCATTGTCATCCTTAGTCTTTTTTAGAACAATCCTTGAATTTTATCTTGCATCTTGTATCCAACTCTTTAGGACATTCATTTCATGCCACCCATCACATGAGCCACTAAGAAGAGGAAAGCCATGGCCCTTAATCAGTTATCTAGTTCATCTAGCCTAACAATAGATCACTCTAACGCGATGGAATCCTTTAATCCACAACAGAACCTACCTATCCAACACATTTGGGTAGACACTAATGAGATTCCCACCGTGAGTACTATTGAAACATTCATCAATCATCCAACGCATGTTCGCATGGTAAGAGCCATGAGTGGACGTAATAGAAATCAAGTACTCACTAATATTTAGCAACAAGGAATCCAATTCCCACCTTGGATTATACCCATGCTTATTACACAACCTATGGGAATTTCAAGAGCAAGTCCTTATACCATTCAAAATGAAGTTGTTGATCCCCTTCAGCGAGCCTTACGGGTAGGATCTCTTATCTCATAGATGATACAACCTTCCATCCTACCTTCCATCGTGCACACAACACCTCCATCTACCTCGGTCGCAGTCATGGGAGCCCCGCCTCCTAATCCACCATCTATAGTGCAAATAATACATCCCATCACTATGCACATGCCTGAGCCTCTTCAAAACACAATCACTCCGCTTTCCCTAGCAATCCCAACATTTTTCATACAATTCCCACCACCACCAGTCAACACTCTGCAAACCAACATTCCACCCATCCCAACTCAGCCCATTCAAAATACAGTAACCAATTCGCAACATCAAAGCACTCAAATCTCCATGCCTGTTCCTCTCTTTTCTTCCATAGCATACCCACAACAACAAGCATACTTCACCATAGGCATGCCACCTACCAACACTTATAACCAACCCTTAGTGCCACAAGGGCCCACTTTCCCCGCTCCGCCAATAACACACTCACAATGTATGCCAGCAGTTCTTCCGCAAGCACAATTCAACCCAATTCCTCCACCACCACTTCCTCAAAATAGTCAACCAACACAAGGTGCTTCCTCATCCACTTGGAATAACTACCAAGCCACCATACAAGCCTTGGGCATACCTATACAATAGTAGACCACCAATCCATTTACATCCTATACATAGTAACCATAATTCAACCCCTTCACCTCAACACAAATTCCTATCCCCCTAATCCTGCAACAACAACCAATCCAACAACAATAACCTCTTCAGTAGCAACAACCCCAACAATCCCAGCCATAAAACACAAACCCCTTTGCTTCTCATGCACATCCACAATATAGCCCTTTCACCACAACACCACCTCCTATTCAACCTACCCAGCAACCATAACCATCAGCGCAGAATCCCAATCCACTCATTGCATAGGTGCTACAACAAATTGCAAATCCTTTTTCAAGTACGCACTCCACCACCCTATCTACCCAGCAGTTGTAACCCAACTATGCCAACTACCTGGCTATGCTATCTTCCACTGCCTCAGAACCGGTCCCTCCACCACAACAAACCAGTGCCCCCATCAATCCAAACTACTTCATTCCACCCACTAGGGGAATTCCACCTCAGAACACCTATCTACCATCCTTCAAAAATATGGCACCACCACCCAATGCAATTGCACAGTCACCTCAACTCACTTATCCAACACCTCAGTAGATACAAGCCTACTTCAAGCAGATACAACAAAAAAAACATGCATTGCCACCCCCTCCACCACACTATTCCCCTCAGTTATAGTTCTCATCACCCCAATAACCTATCTATATTGACCAAACACCACAATACCCTCCACAAAACCCTCTATATTCACTAGCTCCATTCGAACCCTATCTCATGAGCGAGATCAACATGCCAACAAATAACAATCCCCCACCAGCCAATTTAGAATTAGAGGAAATGAAGAATGCTTTAAAAGAGCTAAGTGCTGGAACTGAAGCAAAGACCTTCAATTTTGAGGAAGTTTTTCCTTACCCATTTGATAGATCTATCAATGCCATACCCTTCCCCAAGCACTTTGAAACACCCAAGTTTGACAAATATCAAGGAAGGGTGATCCTGTGAGCCACGTGAAAGAATTCTACATGGCATGCCAAGAATTGGCCTATAGCGATAACTTCCTCATGAGATTTCCCAAAAGCTTAGGAGGGACCACTCTTGAGTGGTTCTATAAGATCCCTTATGACACACTCTCTAATCTCGCCAAAATATTAGAGAAGTTTGTGGCCCAATACACACACAATGTTAAGAATGAACTCTCCCTGCTTGATTTATGTAATTCCAAATAGAAGGGAGGAGAAAGCTTGGTAGATTACCTTCAGCGCTAAAAAGGACTTACCACAAGGTTGTCCTATCAACCCCCTGAGCAACATCTCATCAATATCTTTATTAATAACCTTCATCCCAAGCTTTCCTATCATATGCGCACGAATTGTATACAGACCTATTAGGACATCGGAATCAAAGGCATGGATCTTGAAAGAGGTCTTGTAGAAGATGGTGCCATAAAGAACTATAAATAATCACAACCTGACAGAGGCAATAATGATCACTCCAGATATTGGAACAAAAACAAGAATTTCATAACTGATGGAGCCACTAACACTAAACATGTCCAGATTGTTATGGCAGGTCCTCAAGCACCCACTCCCACATACCAACAGCCACAACACTATCCATAGAATTCCCATACGTAGGCATACTGACAACCACCACATTATCAATAGAATTTTCCCACACTGACCTATCAGCAACCGTAGTATCAACAAGTTCCACCCCCCCAGCATGTCACCAAGCAACCCACCACCAACTCACGTCACAACAAACCATACGTCCACAACAAGCTAACCAACCTAATTATCAACATAATCCCCAGCATTTCCAACATCAGACTAATACAATATCAGTCTAGCAGGGACAAAGCAGATTGAGAAGAGATCAAAATGCACCTAAGCACACATTCACCCCTTCGGGTAAACCTATCAATGTTATTTTTTGAAGAATGGCAGCAGCAAACCTGGTAGTATATCCTTCATCGACGCAACCTTTTGATGACTCTTCTCCAAAACTGCAATGGTTCAATGCCAATGAATATTGTGACTACCACCATGTTAAAGGACATACCACAATAAAGTGCATGAAGTTAAAACCCTACATCCAAGACCTAATTGATCACAAGGATATTGAAGTAGATTCTACAAACAAAACCTCACCCAATAGCAATCTGAAGATCTATCAAAATGCGTTCCCAAACCATGACAATAACACAAGACCTACCAATGCACACATTGATTCAACATCCAATCGAGACAAAGGAAAACAAACCACCCATACCAATAATAACACTATCGCTCATGTTGAGTATGGTAGCATCATCGGTTGTATATCCCAAGTCGAGCAATCTGTCAATGTCATTCATGTGAAAGGTGCTGATACCAATTGTGCTATTACCAAACACCATGGACACATAATTGTTGCCATTGCTAGTACTGCCTCATCCTCTGGAGCACAATATAACTTATTAGAACATCTAGGGAATACACCCACCCAAATATCCATCTTGGATCTCTTGCGCACATCACCAGTCCATCAAGATATCTTGAATAAAGCTTTGCAAGAGTCATGTGTTCCCAACAACATAGATCTCAGCCAGTTTCAAAACCTTGTGGGTCACTTATCCACATCTTATGCTATCTCTTTTAAACCCACTGACACACCATCTATTGAGTGTGATCATATCCTCCCTCTTTGCATTGCTGTCATGGTCCAAAACTTTGTTGTTAAGAGAGTCATGATAGATAATGGTTCAACCTTGAAACTATGTACTTTAAAATTTTTAAAGGAAATGGGATACACTGAAGCCGATATCATGAATGATGTCATCACAATCAAAGCCTACGAAAATCTATAATGAACATCAGAAGGTACAATCTCCTTGCCCATTCAACTGGGCCCGACAGTATAAGAGACAATTTTCCATGTGGTCGATCTTGATCTCCCATACAACATCCTCCTTGGACGCCCATGGATTCACTCTATGCAGGCCTTTCCTTCCACCTATCATCAGTGTATCAAGTTTCCACACAACGGAGTTGAGATCACTATCCATGTAGATCCCAAGCCCTTCGCATACTGCCATGCATTGGAAGCCTCCCATCCAGATTCAAATCATTGTCCTAGGACTGACCTTGGCACATCTATCGCCAGTTCCTCCACAACCCTTCCAAATCCAAACACCATCCTTGCATCCACTCTATCCACTATCAAGATTGGCCACCAAGGCTATGGAGAATATAGTCTAACTGATGCCTTCATTGTTGGAGCCCTCCCAGCTGATCCACATACCCATGGGTGTCCATCTAGTTACATTGAGCAAAATCCACCTAAACTAATGCAATTGGGTCCTACCACCTTTATTTCTCACAACATTCTGAATAGCCATGAAATAACACGTGATATCAATCAATGGCTCTACAAAGAACCCACACCTCCTAACAATGGCCTCTTGAATCTCTTCAAAGATAAATATCCCTCTGCTCACAAATTGGTCACCAAAAAGTGGAACTATCAAGGAGGTGGACTAGGCTCTGAAGAACGAGGCATGAGAGCCCCCATTGTGCCCTCCAAAATTCAAAAGCACATTGGTCTGGGATTTGAACATGATACATCTGGCCTTAGCCATAACATGACTGGGGGCACTAAGGAAACCAATCTAACCTATCACATTCCCCTAGGTAACATAAGCGAATTCAAAAATATCCCAGAAGAGAAAATTGTGAGAGCTTATGACGATATTGATGATGAAATTTTCCTTAGTAACTCCATCCTTCACCAATTATCCCTCCACTTCATTGACCTTCCACTCCTCCATCTAGAACTCATTAACTGGGACCAACCAAGTGTCATCCTGATATATGAGTTTGAAAGCATGGCCATGCTCCTAAAATTCATGGGAGCTATAGATCAACAACTAGATTGGGGGTAGACTTCCACACATGTATACACCTTGAACCTAGAAGCATAATTTGGGGGAGAGGAGGACTCTAGCCGCAAAATTGAAAAGAAAAATAAAAAAGAAAAAAAATGTATCTCTTAGTGAAAACCCTTATGGGCAACTATTAGATCAGAAAAAAGAAAAAAGAAAAGGCGTATCTCCTAGTGAAAACCTTTTTGAGGCACCAGGAGATGGATATTCTCCTCTCCCTATCATCCATGATTATAGGTTAGAACAATCATCTATTCTCATCAAGGAAACCCAGCCTATTAATCTGGATACAGAGGACCAGCCTGACCTCACTCACATTGCAGCATCCTTGACAGAAGTAGAAGAAATGGCCTTCACAACTCTTTTAATAGAATATCTAGACATATTTGCATGGTCCTACTCTCACATGCATGGATTGGATCCAAAACTTGTAGTACATCATTTATCCGTGGATCCTAACATTAAACCTATTAAACAAAAGCTCTGGAAAATGCATCCCAAAGTTGCATTAATGGTTAAAATAGAACTTGAAAAGTTCTTAGCAGCTAGAATCATTAGAGCGATAGATTACTCAGAGTGGATTTCAAATATGGTCCTAGTCTCTAAGCCAGATAACTCCATCAGAACCTGCACTGACATCTGGGATCTCAACAAAGCATGTCCAAAAGATGACTTTCCATTGCCTAATATCGACATGATAGTGGACCTCACTGCCAGACATGAGATGTTGTCTCTCATGGATTGATTTTTAGGGTATAATCAGATCCGTATAGTAGAAGAAGATCAGCATAAGACAACATTTACAACCCCATGGGGTACCTTCTATTACAACATGATGCCATTTGGGCTCAAGAACGCTGGAGAAACATATCAGAGGGCCATGACCATCGTCTCTCATGACATGATACATAAGATCCTTGAAGATTACGTGGATGATATATTGGATAAATCAAAAAAAAGAATGGATCACCTAAATGATCTAGAGGCAGTATTTGATTGAATTTGACATTATGGTCTCAATCTAAATCCAAATAAATGTGTCTTCGGAGTTACATCAGGAAAGCTCCTTGGCTTCATCGTATCATGATGTGGCATCGAGATAGATCCTAAAAAGGTTAAAGCAATCATGGAAACACCTTCACCAAAGACACTCAGACAACTACACAGTCTACAAGGAAACCTTCAATCAGTATGCTACTTCATATCACAACTTGCAGACAAATACCAACCTTTTACTCATTTGCTAAGGAAAGATCATAGTTTCAAGTGGGATCCTATATGCCAAAGAAGCTTCAAAAAAATCAAGGAATATCTAGCAAATTCACCTATTCTAGTGCCGCCTACACCAAGAAAACCTCTCATATTATATATGTCTGCAACAACAATAGCACTAGGGGCACTCCTGGCCCAGTTAGATGACAATGGAAAAGAGTGCGTTATCTGCTACATCAGCCGCACTTTAGTGGGTTATGAGCTAAATTATACACCAATTGAAAAAGCATGCCTCGCAGTGGTCTTTGCCACTCAAAAGGTTCGTCACTACATGCTCAGTCACATAGTCAAGCTTATATCAAAAGTAGACCCACTCAAGTATCTGCTATCTAAAACAACTCTCACATGCCACATGGCTAAATGGGTAATTCTTCTCAATGAGTTTGACATCCAATATATCGACAGAAAAGCCATCAAAGGTCAAGTCATCGTAGATCAGTTAGTAGAGGCACCATTGATCAATGCATATCCATTAGTCATGGAGTTTCTTGATGAACATCTATGCATGATCGAAGAAAAACTGGCCTGGAAGTTATTCTTTGATGGTTCATATACATCTCATGGTTCTAGGGCAGGAATCTTGTTTGTTACCCCACAAGGTGACTACATCCCAAAATCATTCAAACTGGGATTTCCTTTCACTATCAACATAGAAGAATATGAGGCACTGATTGCAGGACTTAGCATGGCCATCTAGTGGAACATCACAGATATCCAAGTCTTTGGTGATTCTCAACTAATCTAAAGCAAGTGTTTGATGAATTCCAAACAAAAGATGATAAGTTGTTACCTTACAAAGAGATGGTAGATAAAATGAAGGAGCATTTAATCAATCTATAAATCACCTAAGTGCTACGTCTACAAAACAAATCTTCCGATGCAATGGCTATGATCGGGTCTCTTCTAGAAATACTGCGTGATGCAATGCAATACTAGTTCTTGGTTGAGCAACTTCATGCGCCAGCTTATGAGAGTGATGACATTAATCGGGTCTGTGTCTTGGTTGGTCCTCAGTCCCCATGGTACCACGACATCCATGCTTATCTAAAGAATGGTATCATATCCCCCCATCTAACAAACACCCAACACCAAAACCTTATTTGAAGATCTTCCTGCTACACCATTGTAGCTGACACCTTATATCATCATGGTTATCACAATGTTCTCTCTAGGTGTTTAGATGAAGTTGAAGCTGCCCAATCATTATGAGAAGTGTACACTAGAATCTGCAGTACCCACATGAGTGACATGGTCCTAGCTAAACAACTTCTTATAGTCAGGTATTATTGGCCTACTATGGAACATGATGCTTGTGAATTTGTAAAAAAATGCTTACCATGTCAGTAGCATGCAAATATGATCCATGCACCAGCACAAGAGCTACATCCTATTGCGCCTTCTTGGCCATTCTCATGTTGGGGTTTTGACCTCATTGGTAAGATCACTCTCCTGTCCTCTGAGGGACACAAATTTATCATCATAGCAACTGAATACTTTACTAAGTGGGTTGAAGCAATCCCACTTACCCTTACGACAGGCATCCAAATCTCCAATTTTATCCTATACCACATCGTTTGCCACTTTGGCATTCCATCCACCATTTTCACAGATCACAGTTCACCATTTGAAAATCAGTGTATGGTTGATCTGTGTGAGCGCCTCCACATCCATCATCACTTCTCTAGCCCATATTTCCCATAGGGTAACGACCATGCTGAGGCAACCAACAAAACACTTCTAAAAATCCTAAAGAAGGTTGTCAATGATACTGGTCATGACTGGCACCTCCAAATTAATCCTACCCTTTGGGCCTATCGCACTTCCTTCTGCACTCCCATAGGAACCACTCCATATTTCGTTGTTTATGGTGTCGAGGTTGTCTTACCAATTGAGGTAGAACTACCATCCTTACGGGTATCTCTCAAAGACCTAATCACAGATGAAGACTACAGAGTAACAAGACTCACATAGCTTGATCTCCTTGATGAAAAGTGCCAACAAGCATATGACCACTTGGTCATATATTAAAACAGATTAAAGTGAAGCTATAATAAGAAGATTCACCCATGCCAGTTCCAGGTAGGGGACTTTGGGCTCAAAGAGAATCAGAAAGTGGGCGCTAATCTGGAAAATAAGGGTAAGTTTGAAGTTACCTGGCAAGGCCCATATATTATCACTACATGCTTTGGTTTTGGGGCATATCAGTTATCTACTCCTGAAGGAGAACCCCTGAATGATCCAATCAATATCATTCATCTTAGGCACTTCTATGCCTAGAAGTTGATCAGTTATTCCAATTAATCTGATAAATCCAAAAACATTGTAAAACGTCTTGAAAAACTCATTGTCTTGGTGAAAATATGGTACATAGACACCTTGATGATAGAAAAAAAAATAAAAATAAAATAAAAAAACAAAAATAAGAAAAAGAAAAGAAAAAAAAAACATCAAGAGAAATCACTCATCTAATGGTGAAAACTTGGCAATCAAGCGCCTTGGACAAGTATGTGTGGTGAAAACCTGGAAATCGGGCATCACACATAGTAGGCCATATCATTATCTATCAAACTCTCAATCTCCTCCATCTCATTCATTCCACTCCACTTTGGCCTAATCCTTACCTATATTTCCTAGATGTTCCATTATTGCTCGCATCAATCATCATTGATCCTCCTATCCTACATCCTGAGCTTTTGTACATATCCTTCCTATATATAATCATCTATCCCATTTGTATATATGTTGTCCTATCCTAATCCTTGAGCTTCATTCTTGTAAATATCATGTCTTTGTTAGTCTAGTCTTGTATCTAGTCCCGCTTGTACATATCTCGCATCCTTGGTTGATCTCCTTGCAGAAAGTGTACCAGTTCCATTCTGAATCCTATGCTTTAGCAAGTTCCTTATGACAAAATCTTGTTTCAGAAATTTATGATCATCACATCTTTTGGCCAATCATCTACACACATGACCTCTCCATGGAAATGGGTCCTTGAGGGTGTATCCTTCCTCTCGTTGACCTAAATCTAATCATCTTTTTAGAAATGGGTCCTTGAGGATGTATCCTTCCTCTCATTGACCTAAATCTAGATCATCATCATCACTGTGTTCTTGTAGGATGTATCCTTCCTCTTGACCTAATCTTAATCCAATCATTATCCCATATCGTTGATCTCTTTGGCAAAAGGCATCTTGTTATTGAATTTTTGATCTTGAAATTTGATTTTGGTTCTTGGTTATCATTCCTGATTCTTTTAGTTGTTCTCCTCCTCAAAGTTGCCACGATTTTGTATATCATGGTACACTGTGAATGGATTCACCTAGGATAGGGAGCTTGATCTTGTTGTTTTCTACTTGTGAGTCAGCTGGATATGACCCTTGCACATATGTAATTTGTTTGGGTTTGCATGCTGCACTTGGTAAATGTCATTTTCTTGTAGGCTTTTCCAGCATCATTTATGCCATGGTTTTTTCTGGGACCCATGTGTGATGTTGGGGAAACCCTTGCATGTCTATTGTGTTAGTCCTCTGCAACACCGGTGACAAGGCATCATGTTCTTAGTAACCTTGGCATGGTCTCTAGCATTGCTATATCAAAATAAGTACTCAACTACATGGCGGTATTCCATCCTAGAATACCCCTCGCTCAAGCTTCAAGAAAAAAACTCCCCATCCCCTCCCTAGCATAGCATTTCCTTTTTAGTGCAATCAAACCCCATCTCACACCTAACCCTTCATCCTTGAGGCAAACCTGACTATCCAATCCATCATTCTTCTATCCCCCCCTTCCTTTTTCTTCTATCCTATCTCTCCTGGCCATCTCTTTTTGAGATGCCGCCAGGGCTTCACCTTTTCTCCCAATCGCCCTCTTGAGGGGGTATCATCCTGGTCATCCTATCCCAACTCTATCCTAATCATCACTCTAGGGAAACTTCATTTCCTATGTCCACTTCTTCGCATCATCTATTGTTTTAAACATCTTCAAAATAGCATTATTCTAACACTATGTCGAAGAGGGGCAAAATGTAGACACCTAAAATTGATTAACCTAATTCAATCATATTTAGTGCCTTCTTGGACATATCAGTTAAGTAATTAAGAATTACCTAATTGACCTATGTCATCCCCTATCCCTAATTAATTCAATTAATTGGCGATAGTCCTAATTAATTATTAAAAGCAACCAATAGCTTAATAATTAATTAAAACCTTATTCCCCTATTATTGAATGAATATGTTATTTATGTAATTCAATTCATTAATATTCCCTTTAACCCCTAACCTAACCTATCCCAACCACCTAACCTTGAGTTCTAACTCAACCCAACCTCTTCACACATGTTAACCTAACCTATCCCAACCACCTAACCCTGAGTTCAAACTAATCCCAACCTCTTCACCCATGCTAATCCTAATCCTAAACTCTCCCTAATGATGTCACATTCCTAATCTTTGGATTAGGAATTCAATCCCTTTCCCAAAGTCAACAATCTCAAGCCATGCTTATCCATAAGCATAAATATCCCTTACACCTTTATAACTGCCTCTTACATCCCTCATTAAGTATCTTACACCCTCTTTATGAGCCTTATCTTCTATAGGCTTCTTGGTCCATTTCCCTAAATGGTCATATTCCTCCCTACTTTCAACCCAATCCCCTTGTGACAAGTGTCACAATTTGATGCACTTGAAGAAGCACAATCCATGTGCTCTCTTCTAGTGGCATCCTAACCTCTCTTCAGCTTTGCATCTGAACCACTCATTTTCAACCCCATTTCCTATAAATGTAAGGCTCATTCCTTCACATTTCATCCATCTTTTGAAGCAACATCATAATGTCAGTTTTAGCTTAGATATTCCAATCTTGAAGAGTAAACTTATAATGGAAGTTTAGAGAACATACCTTTGAAGCTTGGAGCACATCTTGAGCACACAACCATAAGCATGAACACATCAAAAAGGGGATCTTAGATTTGGTTTTTAGGAGGTTTTGCACTTCCTTGTTTCCTTATTGTTTAAGTTTTTCTTTTTCGGTTCAATCATGTATGTAGTTTAGATTATTAGTTGTTGAGTGTTTTGATTTGTTATTATGCTCCCTTACTTCTAATTTTTATATCTTACACTTCTCTCAGTAACTCAGCCTGTAGATCGGTCAGATATTTGATCTTCAAAAAGTGTGTTGATCTTGTGCTCGGATCAAGTGCCAACTGCTTTGCACTTTCCTTCAGATTTGCATCAATCTTTACTAATTTATTTTTTATCTCCATAGTAAAGTTAGAAGTATCACTCAAATTTACAAATAGTGCTACTACATTGGTCACGATGTTTTATAAAGTGCTAATAACATTGGTTAGTTGCTCTTGGTCAATTGCAATCTTCTTTGCAACATTCTCTAGAACCTTGTTTTCAAACTTTGTTTTTTCTTTCTCAAGTAGTTTCTCTTGACCATTTAAGTCTTTATTAAACTTATGGACTAAGTCAACAAGTTGGTCCATAATGGAGTCATTCTCATTGACTTCACTTTGTAGTGTATCTTTGAATATACCTTTTATATCTTCAAGCACTCTGTTCCTCTTTTTCTCTTCTCGGAGCTTCTTTTGGATTGCTTTTCTCTTCCATAGCTCTCCAAGTATATCCATTTTCTCTACAGACAAGTTGGAAAGATCCCAATTTGGAATCACAATGTCTTCTTCAAGATCAATCTCTTCAGTATTCACTTCCTTCTCCTTACCTTTGATCTTGGGATTGGGTAAAGGAACAATTTCCATACCTTTTCCATCCTCAACTTGTATCTCTATATTTAATTGAATTAGGTCATTGACCTTTACTGTACCAATTTTTGAATCAAGGTTAACTAAAGAATCAATACTGGTTGAAGAAACATTTACCTTTTCCATCTATGAATTAGTTGTGCTTGGCCCAATAATAGGTGGAACCTATTGCTCGGTTCCTATTAGTTCAGATTTAGATTCTGTAACCTTATCCTTACTCGGAGACAATATGTTCTGAATAGGTGATTCAGGCAAGAATGCCATCACTTCTACTACAATATGCTCGACATTAGACTCTTCAATTGTATGTATCTTGGGTAATTTATCATCATTGGTCTGTTCAGGAGGATCTTTACTTGGTGCTTCTACCTTATCATCTTCCTTGACTTCAAATATAGATTTCCACACTATTGTGGCATGCTGCACTACATATTCTATCTTTTTGTTCAGTGACTGGAAGGTCCTGAATCTGGGAGTATGATTATTTTCAAATTTGGTCATTGCGTCTTTTATTTCTTTGTTTTTCATAGTAGGCATGAATTCCCTTAAGGTATGTTCCCTTATGTCTTTTTTAGTTCGGATTGAATTGAACCAGGGAATAGATACTGCCTTGAAAATATCTTCAGTCATATGGCTCTTCAAATCAGAAGGGTCATATTTCCATTTAGCCATTTTCTCCACAACTGCTTCCTCAATCTTCTTATGTCCCTCCTTAGTCCTTGAAGCATAATTCAATGACTTAAGAGAACTCATACCACTGCCTCCTTTTAGATCTTCAATCTTTTGGTCAAGTGTAGGTGGTGTTTTCTTAAAGACAACTATATCAACTTCTTCTTCATCATCATCATCTTTACAAAATACAAGTCTCCATCTTGATCTCCTTGGTTTAGTGGTAGTGAAAATAGGTTTAAGGGCCTTAGGTTCTTTTTGAGAGCTAGCATCTTTTTCTTCTTAAGAGGCTCTACTTCTACCTCTTCCTCTTCCTCTTCAGATATGCCATCTTCTATCTTAATTATATCCTTTTTACTCTCAGTGATAGAAGGAGAGTCTGAAGTCTTTCCATACTTCTTTCCAAACTGTTCCATCCTTTTCTTTCCTCTTTTTAGAATTTTAGAAATCTTAATCTATATAGATATCCCACTTTTTTCTTCTTCATAGGTACCAAAGTATGGTGCCTTGGGATTGACAAATTCATTCAAAATAGATTCAATGATGTTCTTGGTCTCATCTATGTTAACCTCATATGCAAGAGGTTTCACCCATGCAACCCTAGCCTTGACTACCTGAATGTATAGCTTATCACAGTCAACTAGGAAAAAAATATTATCCTTATAATCTTCAACTAGTTGTTTAGGAATCTTGTATCTACTCTGCATTTTCTAGCTGTAATTCTCAAAATACCCATCCATGATGTTCTCAAAATTATCTCCTAATTTAGCTATGAATTCATTTATTTGATGGATAATCGGCCTGTCCTTCTTCCATAATAATGTGCCCTTGGAAGGAAAGAATTTTTGAACATAAAATAATATGTAGACCAGAAGAGAACCAAACTTACATGGATTTGTCTTGGATGCCCAGATGATTTCCATATTCTTTCTTAGCTAGATGAGTTGCAACTCGGCTAGGTCAAATACCAGATTGTTCTTTACCACCTTGTATGCTAAGTCCACAGCTTCACATAGTACATTATTTGGTATGCTGGAACTATATATCTTGTGAGCTATCACCTCGATCCCAAACTTCAATTTGATGTCAGTTACTCCATTAAGTCTCATGCCTCTTTTGTCCCACTCGGTAAGAGTTAACTCAGCTAGCTTATCCTTGGTTAGGGTTTTGGTAGCCTTATCTTTGTCAAGCATGGGATATCCTGTTACTCAGTGTATCATTATCTTTGTGATATTTATAGGTTGTTCCAACCATAGCTTCATGTCATGAACGTGGCTAAGAACAAATCTAATCCATTTGATTTGGAAATTCTTCAACATGTGCAGGATGTGGGTTAAACCTTCAACCTCTAGATGCTTGTGCTCAGGCTTCAGATTCCTACCTACGCATAATTTCTCATACCCTTGATTCAACTCAATTGTTCCAAGCTCTTGAATGTTACAATGACAGAAGCTTTGAATGTCATTAACCAGCAATACCCTTGGAGGAATTAGGGAATGAACTCCAAGCATATCTATTTCCTCTACTACTGTTGGATGAAGCTTAAACTCTGAAGGGTTACAAACAACATTTCTGAACAATATCTTGGATCCTTTCTTAACTTTGCTGCTGGATGTGGATGTCATATCACTCAGACAATTTGATCAAACTTCTCTTTCAAACACAAATTCACTCTGAATCGCTAAGGGCTCTGAATTGCTCTGCAAACTAAAATCTTTGTAAACAATTACCTTTTTGATTCATCATTTATAAGAATTTTTATCGTTTAAGTATTTAGTTAAATGCTCCATACATTATAGCTGGCATAGCTTGGGTATTTCTTCCAGGCTTACTCAGAAGCTCGGCAAAAAATAACTTTCCAATTCTTATAAAACCCGACTCAGCTCGGTTAATCTAGAGCAGGTCGGGTGCAACTGAGATCTTGACTCAATTAGCACCATAATATGTCCTAATGCATCAATATGTGGATTTGGACTTGCTAGCATATCTGGAACTAATGTATGATGAATTGAATGTGTAGTTCCAGTCATCTCCTTGCATCTCTATTCTGTGATGGTAGATCCACCCAACTCACTATCTTGGGTGACATTTTATCCTTCATTGTTTTGTTCTGAACTTTCAGAGGATTTCCTTACCCATGTTTTATTCATCTGAGTTCTAATTTTTGAGACCTTTTCTTTTCCTTTCTCAAAACCAGTATCCACTTTTTCTCTATTCATGCAATTCTTTCTTAGACGACCAAGTTGATTACACACATAACATCTATTAATAGGATTTCTTCTTTGGAGGTGAGTTTTTGTACAATTTGCACCAATGTGTCCATACTCTCCACAATAAAAACATCCATACCATGTGTTTTAATCCAAACCAAAAATTTCTTTAGCTAGTTGTTTAGCAGGGTTCCATTTCTTAGTTTTGCATTCAGAGGATCTATGACCTTGTTTGTTACATTTGAAACATTTTCCTTCAAACTTAGTTTTTTTAGTGCATTCACTTTCTCTATGTACATGCTTGTTGCAACTGTAGCATTTACCATTAAAATTTGATTTTCCATTTCTCCAACATTTATTTGATGAATGCCCTAACTCACCACAGTGGTTACAAGTAGGTTTCATGTTCTTTTGAGATCCTTACTTTGAGGATTCACCTTGCTCAATATAACCTAGTCTAGTCTGTCCATGATGTCTGATTTTTGTTGACTGATCTATACTACCTTGTGAATTCATCATACTTTCATTGGTTTTCCTTTCAGTGTTGAGATCATTCTGCAATCTTTCATTTTATGTCCTTAGATTGATACCTTCTTGATTTGTATTATCGAGTCGATTTGCCAAATCTTCTTGCTGGAGTGACAAATGATGGATTTCATTTTATTTTTCTTATAATCTTGTACTCAATAATCTCTTATCTTCTTGTACCAAATTTATGTCATCTTCTGCTTGAGTCATTTGTTCTACGACTTCACACAATCTGACTGAATGAAATTCTTGTTCTCTTTTCAACTTTCTGACTTCTTCATGTAGATTGAGATTCTTTGCAAGCAAGTGTTTAATGGCTGCATCAGCTTCTTCAGAACTTCTATCTTTGCAAAAATCTTCAATTCTTTCTGCTATGTAATTCATGTCATTCATTTGTACTGCTAAATCTTTTCTTCTTTTTAGGGAAAGAGAGAGTTTCTCTTTGAGTTTCTTGATTTGATCCATGGCCATCTGTAGATCTATCTTTTCATTTTCAATGGCTTTCTCCAGTCTGTATATTTCCATTGCCTCTGATCTTTGCTCAAGTTGTTAAACTTTTGTAGAGAGAACCTTTAGCTCTGATACCAATTTTTGGAAATATGTTACATGCAATGTGACTGAGAGGGGGGGTTGAATCAGGAACCAATAAAAATTATTCTTCTTTAACCTCAATTAGATTATCTAATCTGATTGCATGCATAGAAAATAAATAATCATTCATAACACATAAAAAAATTTGGTTACCATAAATCTTCCAAATAGAAAGTAAAATTGGGGTGGGGATGGTACCTATAAGATTTAGTACTGTAGTATAAATTTAGCCTGTTAGAGCTTACATTGACCACTTCTGATGGCCTGCCATGTTAGGAGCAATAAGGACTATTAGGTCCACCTTGTGAAAGGATTTGATACAATATAATAAGTAAAGCAACTCTGTTAGGAGATTTAAAAAGGACTGTTAGGTCCACCTAGTTAGAGGATTTTGTTAATCCACCTGTTAGAATAAACCAGTAGATGATATTCTTAGGCAACTTTGATTTGCTGAATAAGATCCTTTGATTTATAACTAATCACCTGACTGTGATGGATGAGTCTCTATTGTACTTTATACTTCTGCAATCTTCTAATCAATATGCAACTTCATATTCACATATATACACATCTAAAACATATTTTGGATAAACAAAATTTCTTATATATATCTTATCCAAAACAAATAACTTCATAAGTCGGCTTCCATTAGATACAATGATATAAAAAAATATATGAAAATTTGGCCCAATACTATCACTCTGGTCTAGAAGTCTACTCGGGTGATAAATTGATACTCGGGAAATATGTTGATCACTCGGGTCACACTAATCATTTAGGCAATGCTGGTTACTCGGGCAATACTGATCACTCAGGCGATGCTGGCTACTCGGGCAATACTGATCACTCGGGCGATGTTGGTTACTCGGGCAATACTGATCACTCAAGCAATACTAATCACTCAAGCAATAATGAATGACTAAGTTTTTTGACACTAATTAACAACATTTCTTTCCATAAGGTCTACACTATATGCATTTATTTTGGTAGAGTAGCCATGGAATAAATCTTCATCACTTCTTGTACATCAAATTGTTGGAAAGTGACAATGCAAGCAATTGTTATTTTTCCATTGCTATCAAACCTTAACTGGTGAGACTATTGTTATCTGTTTGAGTACCATATCTATTGATGATGAAGAAGATTTAAAAAGAAGACCAAGTGAATGTTTGAGTTAAGAAAAATAAAAGGGTACTTTATCAGTTGGCACTCTGGCAAAGTAATTAGTTGTTTATCTTTCAAAGATAGTTTTTCTGGTTGTTTTGTGTCGAGCAAAGTTTGGCTTGTGCCGAGAAAAGTTGCTTGTGCCGAGAAAATTTTCTTGTGCCGAGCAAAGTTGTTTGTGACGAGAAAAGTTGTTCAGTGTTGAGCACCAGTGAAATTGCCGAGTGGAAACAGTGATGTTGGCCGACTTACAGTAATTGGATTAATGATGAGATTTGAGATCTCTGGCCGACTTAGTTAATTTTATTGGGATATGTAAAGTTAATTAAAGATTGATCCATGTCATTTAATGTATGGGTAACCATAATTAATGCATGGTTTCAAGATTTAATTAGAGACTACTTTGGAGAAGTAAATGTAATGCAAAGATGGAATGATCTATTGGATCTGACCTAACCTAAGATCTACGATCTTGATTAAGCGAAAAAGATTTATCTGACCTAGACAGAGAGATATATGATAACCTCAAGGGGTTATTCATTGTATGTTGTTGAGTATGCAAGTGTGTGGAAGTACGTAAGTGTATGCAAGAGGTTTGCATAGTTGATTTACTGTTTGGCATGATCTAGTAGAGGAGGTTGAATACAGAAGTAGAGAGTTGCATGTGTGATTGCTTGACGGATTCCAAGCAGATCAGAAGATTGAAATGACAATGCAGGCCATCCAGTAAGTTAACATTAGAGCTATTATTGGATCTGAATTGGCAAAGTAAGTTGTATGTATCATATCACAACTGCTGATTACTTTCTAACCATTATATCAGTTAAAATCCATTAACAAGGTTGACCTAATAGTCATTTGTATAAATCCTCTAACAAGGTGACATTTAGGTGGAATGTTCTAAGTCCTCTAACAAGGCCACTCCTGACAGGGTGATTAAATCCTTTAACTAGGTCACACCTAATAGTGTGTTACTATAACCTTTAACAGGGTTGGCTCCTCACAGAGCTCACTTTAGAAGAGTGAAAACTTGGTAGCATGTTACTAGTGGTTTTTCCCATATTGGCTTTCCACATTAAATATTGTTATGTTCCTACAAGCTATACAAGCTAATTTCATTAGATAGTAAACTACATGATTAAAGTTGTTGACATATGCTACTGCTGCCGAGTAGATATGAAATACATACATTTTTATTTGCTACATCTAGACCTAAGGATAACTAATTCACCCCTCCCCTCTCAGTTATTCTAAATTCATTCTAACAATTGGTATCAGAGCTTTGGTCTCCTCAAAATAGTTTGAAGGTACTTGGAGGGAAAAGATCAAGATGTATAAGAAGGAGGTTCCCAAGATGAACAAAGATAACTTTCCTGCATGGTAGAGTCTGATGAAACTGCATCTGGCCGGTATTGGAGATGATGCTAAGTGAATTATTGAAAATGATTATGTATCACCTTCTACTCCTCTCACAGCTGCTCAACTAAAAGAAAAGCAAGAGCATAATCAAGCAATGTTGGAGATCACCTCCTCATTGAGCTATTCAGAGTTTGATGATATAAAGAGCTACACGAATGCAAAAAAAATGTGGGACAAACTTGCAACTGTCTATGGTGGAGACACAAATGTGCTGAGAGATAAATCAAAAAGTCTAAGAGGCAGACTCACTGCATTTGAAATGTCAAATTATGATAACTATAATCCATAAGGTATTGATTCTACTTTTAGATCACAGTTGGTTCTCAATAAATCTAAGAAAGGAAAGAAACATGTGAACAGTGATAGTGGCACTTCTGATGATGATCTTGAGGAACTTGAAGCACTTATGGAAAAAAGGCTATCTAGAGGAAAAGGAAAATACAGAGGTAAACTTCCTATTATTTGTTTTTCATGCAATAAAGTTGGTCATATAGCTGCTAGATGTCCTGATAAGAATGAAAAAGATGGAAGAAAGGACTACAAATACAAGGAATGCAAAGATAGAAAGGATGATCGAGACTTCAGGAAATATAAGGATTACAAAGATAAAGGTAAGAAATCTTTTTATATTGCTGAAGAAACTTTTGACAATGATACTGACAATTCTGATGACAATGATATAGAAGTTGTTTATGTTGCAATGAAAGAAGATTTTGATGATGATGAGAAAACTACATTAATCTCTCATATGAGTAAAAGTGATCATTGGATCATTGACATTGGTTGTTCCCATCATATGACTGGTGACAAAGATAAGTTTGAAACCCTAAACCAATGCAATGTAGGATATGTAAAATTTGGTAATGATGTACCATGTCTTATCAAAGGTAAAGGATTGATTAACTCGACTGACAAAATCAGATGTGATAAAGTGTATTGGGTTGATGATTATTCAAGGATGATGATAGTAATGTTTCTCAAGGAAAAATCTAATGCATTCCAGTTATTTAAATGGTACTTAGCTAAAGTTGAAAAGGAAACATGCAAAATTTTGAAATTCTTAAGATCTGACAGAGGTGGAGAGTTTATTTCTAATGAGTTCAATAGGTTCTGCAATGACCGAGGCATAAAGAGATAGATGTCTACACCCAGGAATCCTCCACAAAATGGTATTGCTGAACGCAGGAATAGATATATCATGGACTGTGCAAGAACACTAATGATGGGGAAAAATGTTGCACATAAATATTGGAAAGAAGCTGTAAGTACTGCAGTCTATACACTGAATAAAGTTCAAGTCAAGAAAGGTAAAAATGCTACACCTTATGAACTTTGGTATGGTTATGCACCTAGTGTAAAATATTTTAAAGTATTTGGAAGCAAATGTTTTATAATGAAAGGCAACAGAAATGGAAAACTTGATGCTAAAGGTGAAGAAGTCATATTCCTTGGTTATTTAATGAAAAGGAAAGCGTACAAATGTTTGAATTCTAATACTAACAAAGTTGTGGAAAGTGAAAATGTAAGAATTGATAAGTTTGCAGAAAGAAATGAAGCTAAAAGTACACAAGAGCCTGAAAGCTACAGATCATTCGTATATCTGTATGAGGAAGATTCTAATTCACTACCTAAGGCTATTGTCGAGCAACGATATACACCTGCCAAGTCACAGAGTGGAGTTACCGAGCAACTGGAAGTGAATGTCAAGCTATCTAATGGAGATGTTGAGTCACAGAATCAACCAGAACTGAATACAAAAAATGAGCCTACTCTAGAAAAATATGTGAGAAGAAACCACAATTCTGATCAAATCATTAGATCAAAGGATTCTGCTGTTATGACACAAAGTAAGTTGAAAAATGGAATGTTTGTTATGTGAATTTGAGCCCAAAATAGTGAAAGATGTTTTAGAAAATGAAGATTGGGTACAGGCAATGAATGAGGAAATTGAACAGATTAAGAAGAACAAGACTTGGACACTTGTACCTAGGCCGAAGGATAAAAATGTAATTGGCACAAAGTGGGTATTCAGGAATAAGCTGAATGAACATGGAGATGTGACAAGAAACAAAGCTAGACTGGTATGCAAGGGTTATG
>MU224279.1:4407672-4431632 GCA_018584345.1 Thuja plicata
TTAACAGGGTTGGCTCCTCACAGAGCTCACTTCAGAAGAGTGAAAACTTGGTAGCATGTTACTGGTGGTTTTTCCCATATTGGGTTTCCATGTTAAATACTTGTGTCAACTTGTGTGAATGCTTATGTTTTGTTTTACTGTTATGTTGCTACAAGCTAATTACATTAGACAGTAAACTACATGATTAAAGTTTTTGACATATGCTACTACTACCGAGTAGATCTGAAATACATAAATTTTTATTTGCTACATCTAGACCTGAGGATAACTGATTCACCCCTCCCCTCTCAGTTATTCTAAATACATTCTAACACAAATTTCCCTATATCCTCATCTCTCTTGATATATAATCTACTACCAAAGATTCTAAAATACTTGAAAGTAGGCACATTTTCACACCAAAGTCCATAAGGTGTCTTACCATCATTTCCTCTTATCTACACTCAGTTGAGAGTATATACTACAGTGCTGACTGCTTCTCTCCAAAACATCTGCAGAACATTTCTTTCAAGCATCATGGTCCTAGCAGTGTCTAGAATGGACCTTTTCTTTTGATCTACCACTCCATTCTGTTGTGGATTCCTTGGAGAAGATAACATTCTTTTAATTTCATCCTTCACACAAAAGGAATTGAACTCAATCAATGTAAAATCTCCTCCTCTACCTGATCTTTGCCTCTTCAATCTAGGACATGTTTCATTCTCAACCATTGACTTGAAGGCCTTAAACTTCTCAAAAGATTTAGAATTTTCTCTTAATAAAGTCACCCATACCATCCTTGAGTATTCATCAATGAGAAACATGAAATATTTATCACCTTACAAACTCCTTGTCTTAGTAGGACCACACAAATCAGTATGAACAAGATCCAACAATCCATTTGAATTTTTTGATCTTTGGGTGGAAAGTAAGTCTTGTTTGCTTTCCCAATTGGCATTTCTTGCAAGTAGTATTAGTAGCTTTCTTCATCCTATGAAAACATCAAACAATAGAAGTAGAACTTATTGCCACAATATTATCAAAGTTCACATGACACAACCTTTTATGCCACAACTATCTTTCATCTATTTGAGCAATCAAACAATTCTTTTGATCACTATTCAAATAAAATATGTTACCTCTTATCTCTGATCTTGTTGCAATCTCCTTCCCATAGTCATTCAAGAACTTGTATTTATCATTCTTGAACTGAAGGTCATAACCTTTGTCCATAAAATTCCCAACACTAAGAAGATTATGTTTCAAACCTTCTACATATAATACATCATTTGCATTATTCTTTCCATCTAGAGAAATACAAACTCTACCTCAGAACACACCACCAGTATTGTCTCCCCATCCCACAATACCACCATCATAATTATCATAGCTCAAAAACTTTCTCTTGTCACCAGTCATATGGTGAGAGAAACCATTATATATTACCCATTTATCCTTTTTAACAAATCAAGAAGATAGGGATTTCTCTTCAACAACACAGTTAGTAGAACTAGTAGGCATATGATCTACAAGCTTAGAATTATTTTATTTTATATAAATGAAAGTAAAGTTTCCATCATCCTCGTCATCATCATCATATTCATCATTGGTAATTCCATTAGCATCAACAAAGTAGCATTTCCTCACAATAGTAGGTTTTATTATTCTTAAATATAGGAAACCTATTTGGACATCTAGATGCAAAGTATCCTATCTTATTACATGAGAAACACTTAAGGGGAAATTTTCCTTTGTACTTATCAAAACCTTTTGGTAGTCTTCTCGCAATCATTGCTTCTAACTCTTGAATTTCTCATTCTTCCTCTTCAAGTTCCTTCATCTCTTTCTCATATCTTGACATTCTCCTAGGGGATCCTTCTCCTGGATCCCATCTTTGCATTATTGTAGCTTTAAATGTTGTCTCAAACTTAGGTAATGCACCACCAAATTCACTTAACTTAAAATTAGTAAGCTTACCAATCACCTTATCTCTTGTTATAGGTGTCACTTTTCAAATCTTCTCAATGGCTGTAATTTTGTGTTTATAGGTAGGAGGTAAAGATCTCAGTATTTTAGCAACAATATCCTCCTCTCCTAAAGTATGTCTAGTGCATCTAATTTCACACGTCACCTCATTCACCCTAAGAATGAAAGAGGAAACCCTCTCATCTTCAGGGCTTCATACTCTCTCATAAAGCTCTACAACTTGAAAATATTGACTTCCTTGTCTCCTTCATACAAGGTCTACAACTTATCCCAAAATTCATTAGCATTTTCTCACTCCATGACATTTTTTATTTCATAATTAGTCAAGGAACTCAAAAAATCTTCCTCTACCCTAATATTTTATTTAGCATCACTGGTCTCTTGTGGTGTGGTAGGATTTGCAGGAGAAGTATAAGTAGACTTGGTAATCCTCCACCAATCTTTATCAATGCATATGAGATGGAAAATCATGTGAATCTTACACAATGTGTAGTTGGTGTCATCAAACCTTGGAATATCCTTCTTATAAGCTGCCATCTTTGGATCACCCTCAAGTTGTAAATATTCCTTCAAGGGACCAAGATCTGATACCAATTGAAGGAAATATCGCAGCAAACAACTAAGGAGGTGGGGGGGGGAGGGGGTGAATCAGTTGTTCCTAAAATCAAATACCCTTAAAAATTAAAAAAATTATTTGTGATCTTAATAATTTAAGCTTGCATGCATGAATCATAAACACATAACACAAATATTTGTGTCATGGAAACCCAAATGGGAAAAACCAAGGTGGGGCTTGAATCCACAATAAGTCAATACCTTTTTATAAGTACAAATTATTACAAAAGAGGAATTCACATGTATTTAGGAACACTACCTAGAGCTCACTACTTAAAAATGCATTGGACTACAACCCAAAGGAAAACTTACAGCCTTACCAAACCACTACAATGGTCAATCAAACAACAATATGATATTTTATGAACTGAATAGTAGCATCTAACTTATGCCAGGTCAGTTCCAATGAAGCACAACATATATCTCTATTCAAATCCTCTCTTACTCCTTTAGATGAGTGATTCAACCTCCAATATATCTTCTCTTTAGATCTGCAAGAAACACATGCATCCGCTTCACATCTGCACCATTGATTTTGCCCAAAAATCATAAACATTATCTATCAAACAAAGTTGGCAAAACCCATCAATTCAAATTTCAAATCAACACAAGAAAAATTACAATTCTAATCCATAATAGAACGTCAAAACATACTAACGATCCATATCAACATCGTCAATCTCATAACACATCCATAAATTGCACCTTGATTTACACAAAAATGTTTTACTAATCAAGTCAACCAAGAACATAATAAAATAGCCACTAACTAAAAAATCCTCCAAACTTGATCACCAATATTTATGCAAACTACCAAATCAGTAGAAACACAAGCCAAGAACATCCATAGGAATCATCAAGAACACACAAACATTCAAATTCACCTGAACCTTTGAATTCAACAACATCTCACATACCAAACCTCAAGAAAATTGTCACCTTCATATGTAACATTTGAAAAATGCCTTGCGGATCTCTGGACCAAAAAACTTCTGAACTAAGGATAATCAACATGTCTCAAATCTCCTCCTAGGTGCACAGACAAAAATATCAACCTAGAAGTACATGTCGAACCAATCTCTACCACCTTGTCAACACTGGAAAACAATAACTTACCAGACACCACACCTATCCTCATAAATTGTCTCAAACATCACGTGCACCTCTATAACTTGACATAGACCAAGTACATAATCCCTTCAAAATCCCTTAATGTGTGCATCCATTTATCTACAGTAATGGAACCTCACCAAACCTCTGAGCATATTACACCACTGTCTAAATTTCTTAACAAACATGCTGACATCAATGACAACATATCCAAACTTTCCAACACCTTTATAGGATCTTGTTTCACTAAGGTTGTCTTAATCCTTATCATCCAAATCAATGAAAATCAAATTCAACCCAATAAAATCACTCAAACCTTGATCAATATTTAATCTTAATGTTTAGGTTAAAATATATCCAAAATAAAGCAAGGATCCTCGCCCCAAAAATCAAATCTCTATTTAAATTTGTTCCTTGAGAACATAGTTTGTCTCAAGTAGTTTGTTTACTTATCCCTATATTTTAATATCATTAATTTAGTGATCGGCCATCACCTAGTTAATGACTTTCAAATTTATCCTATTTTTCTCGAGAACTTAGCCTATCTCAAGTAGGAGAAGATACCATCCCAAATCAAATCCTTTTGTATCTTTATAGGATTTGTTTCACTAAGGTTGTCCTAAGCCTTGTCATCCAAATCAATCAAAATAAATTTAATCTTGATCAACATCAATACAATCCAAATCAAAAATTAATCCAACATCAATCAAAATCAAATTAAAATAAATCAAATCCAATCCAAAATCAACACATCTTTAAGGTCCTAACATTTTATCCATATCAAAATCTAAAAATTTCTCCTAGTCAAATGTTCATCTACATCACCCTTCACCTTTGACATCGTTCATAAACCATCTATCCCATTCATCAAACCAAGTATTCATCCAAAATTTATCTTACACTTCATCACTTCATCATTTCATCCCCCTAAGGTCACTTTTGTATGGTCATCACTCAATCACAAGAAAACAAGATGAGGTATGCACGTGTGAACTTGCACAATACCAATAATGAGGATGAAAACCCCTTTGCAAATGTCACATTTAATGATGGAGGGGTAGAACCCAAAGACAACCAAAAATCAAGAATAAGAGATAGAATTTTTCACCCAACCTGATATGTTCCCTCAATTGGATTATTCCCTTTAAAACCCCTACTTTGTGGAAATGATTAAAAAGGTTATCCGACACAATAGTGGGGAAATATTTATGAATCTTGTCAAACATGGATTCACATTCCTAGTTATTTTGATGAATCCTTACTCTACCATAATTTAGTTAAAGATAGTGTTGATACAAATGCTACCAATACCACTACAACCACTACTAATACCATAAACAAGACAACCAAAACTAATGTGACATAATCAAGAGACAAAGGAAAAGGCACAATAACTTTCGTCGGATCCTCCACATCACAAACTTCACAATCCACACACACCCTTGAAATGTCACAAGAAACCATCCAACACACCCTTAGCATCTTGTCTACCTTGACCTCTCATAATATAACTCATACCACAATGACTAAATCTAATGTAATGGATGAAAATGTGCTAAACATAGTTCAAGGTCTCATTCCATAATCAATGTATGATTACACTTCATCACTCTTCACAATTATATCATCCTCTATGAATACATGCATTCCTCAATCATTACAAGCTTATCAATATATGCCTCCTCCTACATTGGGACATACATCATCCGCACTTGATGGAGAAAATATATTTGGGGCCCCTCTCACACATCAAAATACCCCTGATCTTTTCGACCAAGTTAATGAACTCAAGAATATCATTCTTACCATGCAAAAGAGGGGACAAAAGAAGGTATTTCATTTGACGATATGTTTCACTACCCCTTTGACAAGTCTATCACTATACAATCATTTCCCTCAAATTTTGAGATCCCTAAATTTGACAAATACAAAGGGGAAACATGTGCAATTCAACATCTTAAATAATTATATGTGGCATGTCAAGAGGTCTCCTATAATGAAAATTACCTTAAGAGATTATTATTTCAAAGTCTTGGAGGCCCCACTCTTGAATTGTTCATGAATTTACCACAAGGATCTATCTCCACCTTTATTGATCTTGCAAATAAATTTATTGCATGATATGCATATAAAATTGAACATCAAGAATCCTTAAGTGATTTATGGAACACAAAACAATGAAATGGTGAGACCTTTGCTAAATTCTCACAACATTGGATACACCTTGCGAACAAAATACCTTGGAAAATTCATGAACAATATTTTATTGACATATTTACACGCCATCTTGTACCACAAATGGCCTTCCACATGAAAATGGCCTCACCGATATCTTTGAAATTGTGTCCAAGAAAGGAAAGAATATTGAAGATGGTCTATTCCAACAAGGAATAATTAAGCACTATACACCCTCTTCTAATGACAAACCTAAGTTTTGGACTTAGAACAAGAATGTCATAAATGATCAGGTGATTGATTCCAAACATGTCCAACATGTCCAAGCATCTTCCAATCAAATAATTACAACAATCAGAAAAATTAAAGTGATCAACAAAATCGTCCAACACAACAATCACAATAATTACAACAATCAGAAAAATTAAAATGATCAACAAAATTGTCCAACAAAACAATCACAACCTTCACAATATAAAAAAAATCCCAATCCACCTAACAATATTTTCCCTCATCGTAATAACAATAACAACAACAACGTTCATACAAAAAATCATCAACATTGTCAATACACTCCTCTTGCAGAATCTCTTGATGTTATATTTCGTCAACTTGTTGACCAAAACATGATTGGGTTTACAATCACCAATCCATATGATGACAATCAAACTAAATCTCATTGGTATAATAACAATGAATATTATGACTATCATCTCATAGAAGGTCATGTTACTAAAAAATGCATGAAACTCAAGAATTATGTTCAAAACATTAATTACGATGGGAAAATTGAGGTTGAAGGATGTACTCCATCATCATCAAATGCACAATTGAAAATCTATAACACTCATTTTCCTAAATATGATCAAAACAAGTCTTCACCATCAAAATTTATTCCATATGATTACACCACCAACACCTTCTTAGGATTTAACTCCTTATGTGGGAAATTGAAGAAGACACTATCCTAGGCTTTGCCTCTTTGTGTGGTCGTATTGAATAATTTGATAACCATGTTAATACTCTTTCCCTTAAGGTTTCTAATTGAAATTCCACCACTCATAGAGGAAGAGTTACTGTTCAAACCACCACACCACCATCTAAACCATCCACTTACACTAGACCCACTTCCCGCTACAACATCCTTGATTTCCTTAGAAATACTCCTGTACATATATCAATCATAGAGCTTCTCTGCATGTCACCTATCCATAAGGATATTCTTGAACAAGCCCTTCTTGAGTCACGTGTCCTAGATAAAAGTAATGCCTCCCAATTTCAAGCTATTATTGAGAACATTTCTAAACAACACCTCATTTTCATAGATAAGGACCTTTATGCTCTTGGTCCGCATCATAATAAACCTATGCATATTGAAGTTGTTAATCGCCATAATATAAAAAGGGTCCTTATAGATAGTGGATTTGGTTTGAACCTTTGTTCTTTTAATTTAATAAAAAAATTGGGACTCCCTAATGAGCTCATTAATTCTACAAAGAGAATCACAATAAATTCTTATGATGGCAGAGAAAGACAATCTAAGGATTTGATTGCACTTCCCCTTCAAGTGGGTCCTGCGTTGATTGAAACAACATGCCAAGTCCTTGAATTTGATTTACCATATAACATCCTCCTTGGTAGACCTTGTATCCATGTTATTCAAGGTGTACCCTCTACTTTCCATCAATGTCTTAAATTGCCCCATAATGGTAGAGAATTCACTATTCTTGGAGATCCTAAACCCTTTGAATATTGCAAAAGGTTGGAAGAGAAAAAGACAAAAATTTGCCCATTGAATGAGTTATTCAAACCATCTGTTGTCAAGCCATCCACTGATGAATCTTCCACATTCAAGAACAGTGAATCTGATGAGAAAATAAAGATTATTGACAAAGGTTATAGGGAGTATGCAATTGAGAATGCATTGTATATTGGTCAACTTCCCTTAGCTATATAATTCTATGCTCGACCCTCACATATTTTACCTACAAAGGATAAACCCACCATGAAATGTAAAAAGAATACCTTTGAACAATGGGGACCCCTTGATCATGAAAATATAGATGAATATATACTATCATGGCTCTAAAAGGGTGGACATGAGAAGCCTATTGATATACCAAAATAAAAATATCCAAAACCATATCGCATTGTTGAAAGTATGAGGTACCATGACACATGCTTAGGCACACAAGACCAAGGTATCAAAGAGTCCATTAATCCCAATGGTTAATCTTGTAATAGAGGACTTGGATTCCACCTAGAGACTAAGGTTCCTTATGGTAATTATTGTGAAGCTTCTTCTAATTTTATAGACCTTGAAGAGGAGTTATGTGAAGTTCCCTTGAAATTCCTAGATGATGATCTCTTTGAAATCAACCATATCCTTACCATCACATTTTTTACCTTACATCCCCTAACCTTCCACTCAAACACCCCGATCTTATTGATTGGGACCAAAAAGGATCACCACCATCTTATGACATATACAATTTGGATGAAGTAGTGTTATCACTCTTCGATCTAAGAGATCTTAGAGATTATGAGCATGAAATCACATTTCATGATCAAGCCTATTTTGGAAGAAAAAACAAATCTCTTCATTGAAAAAGTGAAAATCAAGATAAAAATCAAAGAGAAAATAAAATATCCCCTAGTGAAAACCTTTCTAAGGCACCTTTGGATGACAAAAAAGTAAAAATAAAGAACACATATTCTGTTGAAAACCTTTATGAGGTGCCAAAAGAGGGAGTAGTTTACTTCCCTTTCATATCTCTATGATGAGAGAAATCATCTATCCTTATAGAGGATACAGTTGAAGTGAACCTTGGTATTTTTGAAGAACCTAAAATCACATTCATAGCAGCATCCCTAAATGAGAAAGAATGAGTAGATATGGTTGAATTCATTTGCAAAGCACAACACAATTTTTCTTGGACTTACAAGGACATGCCTGATTTGGACCCTAATCTAGTTGTACATCTTGTTGCTAACCCTAATGCAAACTTGTCAAGAAAAAACTTAGAAAGATGCATCCACATATAGCATTACTACTAAAAGTAGAACTATGGAAGATGCCTGATGTCAAATTCATATGACCTATTGATTATCCTGAGTGGGTCTCTAACATTGTACTAGAAGGTAAAGCTACTAGGGGCATTTACATCTGTATAGATTTAAAAGAGTTGAATAAGGTTCTTGGCTAAATAATTGTATTAGAAACCCATAGCATTGGACTGCTTATTTCAGGATTGGACACCCTAAATGGTTTCTTATTAGATCATTCAGTCTCATTTAATTATCGACCATGGACGTAAACTTGGAATGGCATCTACAAAGTATATGCTTCAAAATTTCTTGATCCTCATGACTAATCCTATGAAATTGAAATGCATTAAGCTTTAGGAAATCTATGCTAACACAAGTAAATGCACTTACTCTAGGAAAACAAGTAATCATGGATAGGAACTACTCTACCCGCCTATGCTATAGGAATAGTCTACTAGTTCTATTACTAGTGGTTGGAGGAACAACAGAGCTCTACTTTACTCCTTAATAAGCATGGAAATGATTTCTACTCTAACAAAGTAATTCACTCACCAAGTTTTCCCCCTTGGATGAGTGAATAGAAACACAATCAAGATGAAATAACTGAACTCAAACTGTGCATTCTATTCATTCATGGAAAATACATTTGCATATATAAAATAGTATTGCAACTATATCAGCTTCTATTCAGAAAAATCAACTAACTCGACTAACTCTCAAGAATTACAACAGTCATCTTATTTGAAGGAAAACTATAACTAATCCCTAAATCTAAGATCACTCCATTAATGAGGATTGTTACAGATACATAATGTCTCATAATAGAAATAATAGTCATCAAGAATAAGTCCTCCCAGAATATAGTACGTGGTGGGCTCTAGATCCATGCGGTGCATTTAATAGAAAACTGTTTTGACTTGTTCCTTATGCGAAGCTCTTGTAGCAACACCTTAACTTGCTCGAGCGCTTGCTTAACTTCTTCAACACGAAGGAATCTTGTAGAAATGGCCTCTTTTGACTTCTTCAGCACCACTATATTGATATTTAAATACACCATGACTTATCCCTGCAAAATGATTAATTCACACACAACCTTCGATACATACATATTCTCATCATTAATATTAGGAAAGAAGTGTTAAGTTCTAATTAATACTCTTGCAAGGCACATGGCTACAGGAAGGAAACTACCCACAAACATACAAAAAAGGATCATTCATTAGCATATATAACTACTGCATTCTACCATTTCTATCCATCAGTTTCAAGCAAATATACCATGTTCTTCTATCATCCACTTTCCTACTTATGTCTTTACACATATAAAATATACATATAAAACCACAAGTCTAAGTATATGTTTTGCAAATAAACTACTGAAAACAAAATAAAAAGCACTTAGAAAGATGGTCATTTAAGAGGATCATTGTTCCCCCCAACTATCCTATTGTTGGTCTCCAACAATCATAAAGTTGCAGATCCTAGCTCTTAGCCTCAGGTCACTGGAAATCTTCTCTCCTAACTCATCAACAACATAGTTGAAGTGCCCATGATTCTTCCTAAGTCTTTCCCATCTTTGGACTTCTTTAGCCATGTCATGATCTTTTGCATTTTCATTCACTGCTAGTAAGGGCTGCAGGAGGATAGGTGGTTGCAACCTTAATGGAATCCAATGATTAATCAATGTCCTTCCCAACATTATATACCATGGAGCTCGTTGAGTGGCAAGAGTCAAGTTCTGTGGAGAATGAGGTTCTTGAACCTTCAGGTCATGGGACATCCTTACTCATCTATGCCTATAAGCAGTGATTGAGGCCTCAATATTCCATGATGAGTGTTGATACTAGTCTATATATTCTCGCTCTCTAACTGGGTAAACCTTGCTAGCTCCACTTGGATTCATAGTGACTGAAATCCAATCAAGAAGAGTTCATCTGGAATGCTGAACTTCAGGCCTCATCAGCAAGGGTGTCTCTATTTAACTATTTCTATATGGTAAATCTTGATGTTCCTTGCTTATCTCATTTTGCATCCAAGACATCACTTCTCTTAATTGGAAATCCCCCACATATAGTAATGAATTCCAGTCCCTGTCATCTAGTACAACAAGATTATGCAGATACAATTCACACAAAAAAAATTTAAAGACATGGGAGCTGATTAAAATGCACCATAGAACTCATGAGGTTTTGAAATAGAAGGACTCAGTCCTTCCATAATCCTTGTTATTTTAAAATTAATGAGTTCCTCCTTAAGGAATAGAGCATAGACCGGAGACAGTGACCTGCATTCCATAACCTCGGGAATTAATTCAGTAATCTGCTTAACCCTTCTTTCCAACACTACAATTTGATTTGTTTTTTGTTCTAATTGATGAGATTTCTCATCAATGGTCTATTTCAATTTTTCTTTTTCTAACCTCCACTGCGCCCTTTCCCATACAAAATATTGATACAAGCTCAACCCTACAACTAGGGGTTTAGATAGGTATGGTGGTGGCATGGGTTCTTGATTAAGAATATCAATCCATCTTGGTGCAAGGTGAGGGGTTTTTATTACATTTTCTTGTGTGGAGGTCTCCCCTTTCCACACAATAAGAGTTTTTATTGCATTATCCTCTTGACATGATTCAGCTGCTCTAGCCAATGTGTCCAACCCATCCTTGTTTATTTTTTCTAACACATTTTCAAAAAAATCCTCACTAATTTTAGGGAATTCATCAGAAGGTAATTTTTCTAAATTATCAACAATATCTTGCCCAACAGAGTCATCAAAAAACTCCTCCACCTCTTAAGAATCTCCATCACTATGAATGAGGATATAATCAACATTGGGTTCAGTTGTTGCTTCAAAATTCATATTATGGGACTATCTACACTTTTTTGAACCATTGCCTCAGAAGAGGACTTCTCTACAGACTCAGAGGATTCTACATTCACAATTTGAACAGGAGACTTGTCATCCCTACTGATGTTTGTGGAAAGCCTTGCACTTTTTATAGTAGGGGTTTGGAAAGAGCATGGAGGATTCTAATTGCATTTCCTCCTGCTCGTGGACACCTCCTCCGTAGTTGCTACAAGAGGTTCTTCTAGCATTTCTTCCTCATAAGAGGGAAAGGTTTCATCATCTTTGTCAATAACATTATCATTGTGGGGTTGCTTCTCTAGAATTACTTCCTCTATTTCTAGGGTTTTACCCTTGTCTTTGCTGGAAGCAGACCTAGTTTTCACAGAAGGTGGGGTGTTAAGAATAACATCGACTTCCTTGCTTTTACCTCTCTTCCTATTGGAAATAGGAGTACTAATGTTACAATATCTCTTCCTAGGTGGGTTAGGGTTAGAGTAAGAGGCTTCAAGAGTGACTTTTGTTATTTGAATTACTTTGCAAATCCCCATTGTTTTGTTCACCCTTCTTCCTATACCTAGCCTCTAGGGACGACCATTTTAGGCACTACTTCATCCATTGCTAAGAATTCATCCCAAGTTCCTATCAATTGCTTATTTAATTATCTTTCCACAATTTATTTAATTAAGCAATGATGGGAAACTGGCTGATCTTTTCCTGATTGAACTAAAGAAGCTTGTTTTTTCACAATGTTAAACAAAAAGTTAGGTAAATTTACAGGTCTATTGTCATGGCGGAGGATGCTTAGTATTTTTAAATGTAGCCCGTGAATATATTTGTAGCAGCCTTCATAGGTAAAGTACTGTATGATAAATGTAGCTAGATGAATGTAATCCATGGGCAATGATATCCTTGAGGTGCCTTGCTTTTTGTCAATGTCTAACTGCGCATCACCATGCAAGGTGAACTGTGCCCTAGCTGAGCATAAATCAATGTCTTTAGACCATTTCTTTCCTTCCTCAGGCAACCTTGTCACTTCGGCCACAATGTCCTCTGTGAACTCAATTCTCAACCCTTTTACCACTACGAACCCCTTATGCAAAATATTTAAAAACTGTAGAGAAATTTCTTCGTCAAAACCATTGAGGCTAAGACAGTAATCCATCCACCTTTTCCTTCAAAAAATTTCACAAATGGATGGATCTCCAAGTAAAACTCTATGATCTGATGGCTCATGCCTCTAAAGATCACCTCTCATTGCTATAGAGAGAAACTTTTGGCAGAAGCTAAAAATGGAAAATGCTACGGACTCAAAGTGTTGTAGATGAGAACAACAGAGTACAAAATATCATTTACTTCCAGGAAATTAAAAGAATTTTAATGAATGATATTTCATAATACCTTCATGTGTGTTAAGGCATGCCACCCTAAACACGTTGCGAGCATATCATCATTAATTGAACTTCAGCTTTTAAAATATTTTAATTAATTTCAATCATGATGATGCAATCAAAGGGTGACAGATGGTTTAACACATGATGACAGTCATCTTGAAAAGACAAGAAATAAATTTCATCCTTTACATGCTAATGATTAAATTTGAAAACAAATATTAAATAATCCCTCCGTCCAACTAAGTTTAAGGCATGGGTCCCACCAGGCCATGGCGTGCAAGAGTAAAAAAATTAAAAGAACACTTAATCCTAATAAAAAATGAATAAAATAAGATATGAACAAAGGCATGTTCACTAACCTATGAAGCTCTACAGGAAGAGTGTTCTAAAATGTGACATGCATTGATGGAGTAATGCAATAGTGCATAAAAAATGGTAGAGAGAGCAAGTGAGGTGAATTTATTATTACGAAGAAATTATTTCATAGGAAGTGAAATATTTATTATGGAATGGTTGATAAAAATCAAGGATTAGTGGAAACTTGGGTAGAAGACCCAAATGCTTCTGCTAAAGGAGTGTTGTTATCATCGTGTTGTTGGAACTGCTGCAAGAACTCTTCATGACTCACTGGCTTGTGATATATCTTGAGGCGATGATCATTGAAAAGCAATTTGAATCGCACAAGATCAATAGTAGACAACTAAACTGCTCCATTGTCAAAAATTGAAACTATCTCATAAGATCCTTGCCACCGGGTTTAAAATTTACCTAGGGTATGCTGGTAGCGTGAGTCATATAGCAGGTCCCAATCACCAATGGAAATTTTATTATCCTTAATGAATTTTTTGTTCCACTTCTTCTGTTTCTTTTGAATCAATTCAGTATTGTGAAGTGCAGACTACAGATACTCATCTAGTCCATTAAGCTGCAATAACATTTCCTCGTGTGCCCTAGTAAGGTCAATGTCTAATTCTAATGTCATCCTGAGAGTCTTGTGCTTGAACTCGATAGGCATAGATGCATATTTTCCATCAACTAGTTTAAAAGGAGTAAAACTAGTTGTTGTTTTTCAAGTTGTTATGTAAGCCCAAATAGCTTCAAGAAGGTGGGTAGCCCAGTCCTTCTTGTTAACAACAACTCTTTTGGTTAGGATTGCTTCAATCTCCCTAGTTTTTTATCTCTGCCTGACCATTGGCCTGAGGATGATATGGTGAAGATTTACCATGCCTCACTGTGTATTCATGCATCAACTCAATAATAAGATTAGAAGTAAACTGTGTACCTTGATCTGTTACTATCTCACGAGGTAATCCAAACTTGGTAAAGATATATTCATATAGAAATTTTCCTAACTTATGATCTCTGGCATTTCACATTGCTTTATCTTTGACCCATTTAGTTTCATTGTTAGTGCGCACTAAGATATATGACTTACCATGAGAAGATAGCTCGATAGGCCCAACAAATTCGATGCCCCACTTGTCAAAGGGTGTCACCACCACCTGAGGTTGCAAGGGCATTTCATCTTACATGGTTGGGTGTCCCATGCGCTGGCATCAGTCATAGTGCCTTGTATGATTAGCTGCATCCTTATGTAGGGTAGGCCAATAGTATCATGTTGTCAAGATTTTGTATGCTATCATCTTTCCTACAAAATGGCCACCACACGGCTCATCATAACAATCCCTAAGGATGTCAGAAGTCTCAAATTCATGAATACATATTCTGGTGACCTGATCAAGACCTATGTAAAACATAAATCCTGAGATCCATGTAAAATTAAAGCTTTTCTCAACCAGAAGTCTACGTTCTCTAGGTGAGAAATGAGGTGGTGTCCTTCCTATAGCAAGGTATTTGGTGATGTTAGCATACTATGGATTGTAAGTATCAATAGAGAACATGTGCTCATCAAGGAAGCTATCATCAATTGTTGTAGGATCATCTGTAACTTGTAATCTAGATAAGAAGTCAGCCACCACATTAGCTTTACCTGGTTTATCAATGATTATCACATCAAACTCCTACATAAGGAGTAACCATCTTGCTAACCTACCAGAGATGACAGGCTTGTTCATCAAGTATTGTATTAGTGAATGATCAGTGTATACAAATACTTCATAACCAGTAATGTAATGTCTGAATTTATTAAGTGCATAGATTAATGCTAGCAATTCCTTTTTAGTGATAGTATAGTTTAGTTCAACACCTTGTAGGTTTTTACTAATATAATAAATAGTATGCTAAACTGTACCTTCCTTTTATTCTAACATCACTCTAATGGAATAGTCAGATGCATCAGTGAGAATATGAAAGGGAAGCTTCTAGTTAGGTCCTCTGAGGATAGGCATCTTTGTCACAACATATTTGAGCTGCTAAAATGACAGTTCACAGTCAGCTATCCATTCAAACTTAGCTTCTTTCTTTAATAGGGTGTACAATGGGTCTACAAGCTGGCTGAAGTCCTTGATGAATCTCCTTTAATAACCGGCATGGCCAAGAAAACTTCTGACATCCTTCTGTTTTACTTGAGTTGGAAGTGTAGTTATGACTGCAATCTTTGTAGGATCAACCTAAATGCCAAAGGATGAAAGGTAATGTCCTAAAACAAATCCCTCTTTCATCATCATGTAGCACTTCTCACTATTAAGGGAGAGGTTATATTCCTGACATCTTTTGAGAAGTTTCTCCAAGTTAGCATGAGCCTCCTCAAATATAGTTCCATATGCAGTGAAGTCATCCATGTATATCTCCACACAGTCAATAGAGATGTCAGAGAAAATATTGATTACCGCCCACTGAAAAGTAGCAAGTGCATTGCACAATCCAAATGACAAGACAAAATAAGAAAATATTCCCCATGGATAGGTGAACTTTTTTTTATCCTGATCTTCTAGTGATATCTGGATTTGGTTGTATCCAATGAAGCCATCTAGAAATGAGAAATACTTTTTACCAGCAAGGTTGTCAATTACTTGGTCAATGAAAGGTAATGGAAAGTGATATTTTTTAGTGGCTTTGTTAAGCTCCCTATAGTCCACACAAACTCTCCATTTTCCCCTTTCTTTGGAACAATTATTAAAGGAGAAACCCACTGGCTATCAGAAATAGGATATATAAAGCCATCTTTAAGAAGTTTTTGTAACTCAGTCTTCACTATATCTCTCAGAGTTGGGTTAATTCTTCTCTAGGATTGTCTAATTGGCTTGGACTCAGGACTTATGTAAATCCTATGGGTACAAAGCTTTTGGTATAACCCCTTCATATTGGTATAGTCCCATGCAAAGGCTTGTTGACTTTCTTTCAAAAGTTGGAGAAGACTGGTCATCTGAGATGTTGTGAGGTTCTTATTGACATTCAACTCTTTGCCTAAAGAAATTTCTACCCTTTTGACTTTATCCAGCATCATAAATTATGAAAATGAGGGAAAATATATCTCATGTGGTAACAAGGTATGGAGGTAATTAGGTGCTACAGGAAGCTTAGGTGAGGTTTTCTTAGGCATTATGGTTTAGAGTGAGCAGCTAGGGTCATGAGAAGATGATGGCCCAGATCCATACTGACTGGTAAGAATTGCCACTAGTATATCATCTTACTCTTGTGAGACCATAAATGGATCTCTTCCAATAACTAGTAGTTGCTGCAAAGAATTTTCTTCAAGGGTAGCATCACCTAAATCTGGCCAGATAACTTGGTCAAGTTCAACTTGGGGTTTGGCTGCAGAATACATAGTTAGCTTCTTGGTATGTATTTGTATCATTGGAAAATGGAAGCACTTCCATTTTGGATTGGTTTATCCCTCTGAGTAAGTGGTTTTGGGTCATGTCAAACACCTTGAATAAGTCTTTGACTTGGATCTAGGTTTTCCCTTGTTTTGCCCTATTTTCCACTTCTCTCCGGCCTGTTTCTGGTATCCTACTCTGCATATTTGAGGTTCTTGACGTCAGGGTCAAGGTCAACCTTCTAGGTCAAGGAAAACATTGACCCTGACCTAGGTCAAGGTCAAACTCAACCCTAACCTAGGTTAGGTTCGACCTCAACCTTGACCCAAGGTCCAAATTTCAAGTTTCCAAGGTTTCTGGATGTCGGGCTTTGGAAAGATTTAATTCCCGCTTCTAGGTCGGCTGTTTTGGTCTCCGAAGTAACGAATCTTGAAATTATATTTAATATAGGTCCAATTATAGGGGTATAGGTCTAATTAGAATTTAATTCTCCTATGTAGGCCTCTCTAGAAGATTGTGCCCTATATTTGTATATAAGGAAGCTTTTCTCCTCTCATTTTCTCTAAGACACAAGAAGACTAAGGAATCACAAGCTAAGACTTGAAAAGACAAGATTTGGAGAGAAAAATAATTTGAGCACCTAATACACATAATCTATCGAAGTGATCATCTATTCTCAAGTATTCAAGCATTCAATTCATTAAGGAGATCTATTGGTAGTCATTGAAGGATTCAAGCTCTATGGAGCCCACTTGTTTAATATTTCTTCATACATATCCATGCAAGCTTCTTCCTATTCCAAGATCCATTCAAGATTGGTGTTGAAGATCTAAAATAAATTGATTTGAGACATCCTACATCCTATATTCTACATTCTACATTCATTTGGAGCATACATACTTGTGGATCCAAGGATTTGAATCCCCCACAAGGGTTTCTATACAAGCAAGGTGAATTTGTTTATTTACTTTGTTTATCTCTTCAATTTCAATTATGTTTTAAGGTTAATTCCAAAACTGGGGTTTGACCAAGGGAAACCCTTGCCCCAACAAAAAAAACCATTTTCTTGCAAGAACATGTACAGGATAGTGAATTACACAGCAGATTCGGATATCCTTTTCGACAAACTTTTAGGATGCGCAAACAGAATTTTTGTTAGAGCAGTGAAGTTCAAGGTCGACATAAAGGGGTGCAATTGCACCCCCGCATTTGGATCAAGGTTGACCTGACTCAGAAAAGGAAAATATTTCTGGGTTTTCTCTATCTTTGTGTTTATGTTCTAGATCCAGTTGTGAAATTTCCTGAAATTCAATACAGACACCAAAAAACAACAATTTCTAGATTTGCTATACTTTGAGGTTAGTAATTTTCTTCAATTTATTTCAATTAAGGTTTTAATCAATTCAAATATATTGCACACTCTTCATCCATAGTCTGGGAATGTAAGGTTTTCTTCTTTCTTCTTATTTCCAATCAATTGATGCATTTGTGCATTAACCATTTTCTTATGGTTGATCAAAGTGGACCTTTCCTTTGTGAAATTTGGTACTAGGAGGAGAAACTTATCTTCCCCAAAAACCTTAACATACATTTATATCATTTCAACAATTTACACATCCCCATCACACACACATATATAAAAATATATATATTTTTATATCTTACATTTTGGTGAACCTGCAATAGACAACTCTTTCTTTTCGGTGTTAGATTTACATTTCATGTTAGATCTTGCATGCATATTAGATTAGCCTTCTTTTATGTTCTTGAATTTACATTTTCTTAGTTTAGTTCATTTACATTGCATCAGTGTATGATCTTTACTACCTCTAGTCCTACCTATTATATCTCTATTAGAAGAAGTGGCCAAAATATGGGTTCTTTTGATCCTGAGTCTTCCTCTCCTTTCCGTAGGATCCCGAATGATAATTTGATCACTCATGATTCCATTCCTTCTACAGAGAATAACTCTTCTCACTCATCTCATGATGAGGATGATGCTTTAAGAGTTCCTCCTGAACAGGTCCAAATATTGTCAACTAAACTTGATAAAATGGGAAATTGGCTTATTCAAGAAAAACATAATCAAGATTCTATTCAAACTATAGAGGCTCTTAAGTCCTTCATGATAGTGATCAAGGGGTTAATATCTTGTGTGGTATTACTCATCTTGTGCATTTAAATGTTAAACCTTTATCTCAAGAAGCTCAAGATTTAGGATTTACTCCTCCTGTCACTAGTGTGGAACCTTCTTCCACTCCTTCACCTAGAAATCCTACTTATACTCCTCCTTTAGTGACTACATCTCTTACATTTTCCAATCCTCTAGATTCAAATCTTCCACTTCCATCTCTTCCTATGAGTGTTCCACCAGTGTCTTTACCTACCTCTGATATAGAGGAAGTTGTGATGGTCTTCAAATCTGCATATTCTCCTTTCTTCCTCTATAAACAATCATTTGAGGCCCGGATTCCTTCCATATTTCCATAATGATGATGTCCACTCACTATGATAACACCATCCACTATATCTCATATTCCATACTAAATAAATGTTTCATCTCACCAACACCATATATCAACTCGATATAATAATATCTACTGCATAATAAACTCTCCTTATTTTATTACAACCCATCACACCCAATAGCCGACCTATAATCACTATCTTCTATACCTTTGCAGATCATTGAAGCACGACCATGCACATATACATATAATACGTTTTCCACCTTCCTTATCTAAAAACCAAGCTCGACTTATAACAATTCCTTGGCTGTTGTATAGGGTCTTTGTTATCACTCAGCCACTTCCCATAACTCTGAAAACTGAATCTGCCACCTTTGTTTCTATTTCCAAATACCGAGCTGCCATATAATCATTTTCAATGGCTGGTTTGGAACTCTCCACCATGCGAGTCTATTGCATAACATGTATGAGAATAATGCTCGCCACCTTTCTTCATTAAAATACTGAGCTCTACATACCATCACCTCTCAACTATCGTTTGGAAAAATCTTCAATACCCATCGTTTCATTTCAACCATGACTATGAAGACATGCTTCTCGGGCTCCTCCATATGGCGTAGTTAGTGGAAGTAACTTCTAGTATTCCTTATCATAAACCAATCATTAATTGGAAGTAACAGTTCTTGAGGAAAACCATTTTGATACATAATCCAACCAAGCACTTAACACTCGGCGTTGTGCATCCAGTCTTTGTCGCCATAAATCGTTCCACCACTTCATTCGGGATTATCAATAAAACTGATACATAACTAGACTGCAGATTTTCCTATCATAACATCCCCAATTGGGTCTGTCAATAAGCAGAACACAAGCCATAGACAGTCTCAGAACCTGATTCCTTCCATTACCAAATACTTTCAACCAAAAACCCAAAAACTTAGAAACATTTTAACATCCAGTTAATATAGAAATCTATGAAAAAGTTCTGCATAAACATTAACATTGAAATATAATAAAAAAGACTCAGTACCATTGGAGGTCACGATGCAAAGACAACTTCTTTATCAATAAACTTTCAATGATATAATATCTACTATTACAAATGAATGGCTCTTTGGCTGCCGCCAGAGAGCCATTTAGGATTTTCTCTCCTAATCTGCTCTCTCAAAACTACTGTAACCGATTCTCCCCCAAGATCCTCTATTCGATTACAAATAATGTTTTTTTAAAGACAAATATTTGACGGTTCCAAACTGTTCAACTACCCTTTGATTTTTGTATTCCATTCAGGTTTTGGTTACAAAGATGTCACATAATGTCTTTTACAAATCATTATAAAGCAATTAACAAAGTTATCCTTCCTGGGAATGATCCCAAGAACATTTTAAAATGAATTCATAAATAACCCATTAAATAATATGAAATTTGAAGGTGGAGGTGGTGCCCCTGCGTCAACCTCACAACCTTCTTACCATAGTGTTCCTTTTACCTATTCCAATCCTCTTCCAACTGTGGTTCCAAGTGTTCCACCGGTTGTGTCTTCCATTCCCACCACTTCCTACACTTTTCCTAGTGTTCCTAATGTTTCTATGCCTCCTATTTCTTCTAATGATTCCATAATCATTAGTCTGGCTCAAACTGTGTCCTCTTTACAACAATAATTTGCATCCTTAACTCAATCCAAGTTTAGTATTCCTACATGTGACATGGGTAGCCCTTTATCCCTAGACATTATTCATGCTCCTATCCCTTAGCAAGCCAATATGCCTCATCTTGATAATTATTATGGTAAGGGAGATCCTGTCACGTATGTTAAAACATTTTAAATTCTTTGTAGTGACCATGCTCATGACCATAGGATTTTATCCAAGTTGTTTTCTAGATCTTTTCGTGATAAGGCCTTGCAATGATATTGTTCCTTGCCTCCTTATTCCATTGATTCTTTTCCAAAACTTGCTCTTTATTCAACAGTTCCAAAATAACATTGGTCCGCAAGTGTCCTTAACTGATTTGATGCATTGTAAACATAATACTAAAGAAAAATGGACAGAATTTATTGGTAGATTTAAGCATTTGTATGCTCAAATTTCTTATCATGTTCCTGATATTGATATTCAACATATGTTTATTTCAAATTTGCAAAAGGATATTAGAGATAAGATTTTGCTTACTGAATTTACCTCTTTTCAAAAAGTTTGTGCAGCGCTTCATCATTATCAATTACAAGTGAGTAAATTTGAGAGCAACACTCCAATGGCTCATGTTCCAGTTGATACGAGTGATGATTCTCCTAATCTAAACAAGTTTCAGAAACCTAACAACTATGTCAAGATTAATAAACAAGTGAATGCAGTTTCTGATCAAATTGTTGTTGCATCCAACAATGTCACTTGTGCATCCATTTCTTTTCATTTAAATCGTACGTTTACTCCTCTTTCTGAATCTTTACATTCTATTATGAGTAAATTTTTTACTGCTAATATTATTACTTTGCCTCCTATTCAACCTCTTCTTCCTACTACTATTAATTTTCCTTTTTCTAATGCCATTGTCAGAATGGCCATGATACTGAGAAGTGTTATTTTCTAAAACATAAGGTTCAAGACTTAATTGATTCTAATGCTTTATCTGATGATAATTTTAATGGTAGTGGGAAAAAATATGTCTCTCCTAATAATCAAAACCTCCAAATCTATACGAATCCTTTGCCTACACATGATACTAATACCATTATTCATCCATCTTCTGTGGATTTTTTTATGATTCAAAGATGGATGATCTCAATCATATTGTTAATCATGTGGAGTATGTTTTTTTTCCTCAACATGTATCTCCACCCCAACCTCAATCTCAACCTCCTATTCAAGATCCTCCATCTCAACCTCAAATTCAAGTTCAGCCTCAACCTAAACTGAAACCCCAATCTAAACCTTCAAAACAACCTAAGGATGAAAGACCTAGGGAACTCTCGATCACCTTTGATGATTCTGAGACCATTAAAGCTCTTGATGGTCCCCTCTACATTTATGCTAGGATTGCTAATATACCTACGTGTTCTTTTCTTGTTGATCCTACTTAGTCAATGTCATTACTGAAGAAAACCTTTTTATAAAGAACTTACAACGTGATTATTATGATACATCTAATGTGTGGATTCAAACTTGTCTTGGTTTTCTCTACCCATCATTTGGTTCTATTAACTTGCATGTTGAACTTTGGGGTAAAATTGTGGACACTACCTTCATTGTTGTCCCTACTTCTGATCAGTTTCAAGTTAAGCTTGGTTTTCCTTGGTTGACTGCCATGTGTGTTGTTGCTTCTCCTATCCATAAGTGTATTAAGTTCATTCATGATGAAGAAGTGAAAATTATTAATCATAGTTTATATCAACCTTCTAGGCCTAGGGATTGTGCTACTCTTGACTTCTTTTAGCCTTCATTACCTAATTCATGTTCTTCTCGACCTAATAACATTTTTCGCTCATATCAAGCCTATAAACATCATAATATTTTTGAGTTAAGCATGCCTTAGATAGATCTTAACCGTGGTCTTTTTCCTACACCTTCCATACCTCCTTTATCCATTGCTTCTAGTTCTTTTAATCAAGCTCCTAGTGTTTCTTTTTAGATTCTTACTAATCCTCCTATAGAACCTATGAAGGAACCGGTTGTTATTCCTCCTAGTTATCAACATATTTAAAACAAGACAAAACATAACAAATCTTCTAATGAACATCATAAGAAGCATCAGGCTCAAGATAGGGCTCGTGCCTTTGTTCTTTGAAATTATTTACCTTATTTTGACCAACCTATGTTTGATGTGTTAGAAGAAGTTAATGTTAATAATGATATTAAGATGAATTATTATGATGATTCTATTCGCATCTTAGATTCTATCTCGATTAATCTTGATGAAGAAGATACTCTTGATGATCCTATTGATGCTAATGATGAATATGAGACTATTGATCTTGATACTAATTTAGCTCATATGCTTTCCATACAATTGATAATTACACCTAGTATCGAACATCACAATTCTCAAGAGGATCCTTGTTTGGAACTGGCTATTATTCCTACTGTGTTGGATATAGTCTCTGTTGCAAGCTTCCCACCTTCCCTAAATCATATAAACCGATATGGGGAGAGTAGGAGATGTGCTTGATTGGCTTGTCCTCCATGTAGCCTTTTTTGCCTGTTGTATTGTGCTTCTCCCATAATATATTTGCTAAATGTTTTTTAGATTCTTTTATACGACCCTTGTTACTTTGTTGGTGCAAGGTGATAAAGGAATCAAAACTATTGTACAATTCCTCTATATGTATCTCTATTCTTCTATATATTGTTTTCATGTACCTATGCTATTGTTCGTAAATGTTTTCCTTGTGTAGTCTACTTGGATTTGCGACATGATAGCATTGATTCTTTTTGGTCTCCATGTTGTGGTCCAAAAAGATTCTTCTTTGTAACTCTTGTGTTCTCTTTCCTCCTTTGTGATTGTACTTCTACTTTATTTTGGGAATGATGTCAATTTATTTGCAATAATATCATCTATATATATATATACATATATATATATATATACATATATATATATATACACATATATATATATATGTATAC
>MU224279.1:4473984-4512941 GCA_018584345.1 Thuja plicata
TAAAAATTACACCTAGTAATGAGCATTGTGATTCTCAAGAGGATCCTTGTTTGGAACTGGCTATCATTCCTACTATATTGGATATAGTCCCTCTTGCGAGTTTCCCACCCACCCTAAATAACATAAATCAAGATGGGGAAGGTTGAAAACATGCTTGATTGGCTTAACCTTTATGGTAGCCCTTTTTGTGTTTGTATGTTGTATTGTGCTTCCCCCGTAATATGTGTTTCTAAATGTTTGTTAGATTCTTTTATACGACCCTTGTTACTTTTTTGGTGCAAGGTGATAATAGAATAGCAAGTGTTGTTCAATTCCTCTATATGTATCTACATTCTTCTATATGTTGTTTCATGTTATGTTGTACTTGTGCTATTGTTTGTAACTGTTTTCCTTGTACAATCTTCTTGGATCTGTGACATGGTAGCACTAATTCTTTTTGGTCTCCATGTTGTGTTCCGAAAATATTCCTCTTCATAATTCTTAAGTTTCTTTCCTCCTTTCTGATTGTATTTCTACTTTCTTTGGGGAATGATGTCAATTCATTTGCAATAATATTATGTTTCTATGTACATGTTATCTTATGATCATACTGACCCCACATTAGGTAGATCCCTCTTTTGTTCTTATGTATGTTTATGTTTTATTTCCCTTGATTTGTCTTCCTTTGGGGCATCTCGCAATGGAAACGTAATCCATAGAGTTGTTGATGTTTCTGTTAAAACCATTGCTCCTGTTAAAGTGTTAGCAATGAATTTAACGTGGGGGCATACACTCTACTCACTTTTTGCACACACACACATTCAAAATAGTTTTCAAGATTTAAAAAATTTTCCCTGTATGGATTAAAAGAAACTAATCCTTAAAGTATGGTCATTTTTACTTTTTAAGGATCTCTTGATCCCTCCAATTTAAATTTACACGGATCTCTTGATCCTGCTAGTTTTCAATTTACAATGTTTTGATCCCTTTAAGAATGGATCTCCCTGATGGGTTGACTAGTGAGTAGCCACATTAACTAGGCGGTTCAACTCCATCTTTCCAATTACACTTTTTGTGTGGTTCACAATGAGACATAAGTTCTCATTGGGCGAGATAATCACACTCCTTTTTTCCCCTCTCCTTAACTAAGTGATGTCTCTCTTATCATGATCTTAGGGTGGATAAAGACTTAAGTCCCTTGGGGGATTGAGGGTTTCTTTATCCCTTTTTTTGGTTTCAATGAGATTGTCTTTTCTATATATTCTCCTTTACCAAGAGTTTGTGTTGAGCTCATACTCTTGCTAAAGTGGGGGCTAAATGTATAGTCAGAAAATGGAAGCACTTCCATTTTACACTTGTTTAGCCTTCTGAGTAAGTGGTTTGGGCTCATGACAAGCACCTTGAATGGGTTCCTAATCTTGACATGGCTTCCCCCCTATTTTTTCCCTCTTTCCACTCCTATTTAGCCTGATTTCTGCATTCTGAACTGCAGACTGGTGATTTTGGGCTTCAGGGTCAGGGTCAACCTTTTAGGTCTATGTCAACCTTGACCCTAACCTAGGTTAGGGTTGACCTCGACCTTGACCTAGGTCAAGGTCAACGTCAACCTTGACCCAGGGTTTAGATCTCGGGGTCTCACAATTTTGGATGTCAGTCTTTGCAAAAAGTATTTTCCCGCTTCCGAGTCAGCTATTTCAGGTTCTGAAGTGTCAATTCCTAAATTATATTTAATATAGGTCCTCTCCTAGGGGTAAAGGCTTTAATGGAAATTTAATTCTCCTATGTCAGCCTCCTTAGAAGATTGTGCCCTAATTTCATATAAAAGGGAGCCTTCTCCTCTCATTTTCTCTAACCATCATCAATCGAACGAAGTCTTCTAATCAAGCATTCTCAAAACATCATCAAGATCAATACAAGCAAGAAATCAAGAAAGATTTCAAGAAAACCATTCATCCACTCAAGCATCAATTTTCATGAAGGAGATCCATTGGAGGCCATTGAAGGATTCCAGCTACATAGTGCCCTTTTGGTGATCTCTTCATCCACCTTCTTCCAAGCCTATTCCAAATTCAATAACCCATTCAAGACTTGTTGTTGGAGATCTACAAGAAAGAGATTGAAGACATCCTACCTTTCTACATTCCACATTTTGAAGCATACTTGTGGAACTAAGGATTCGAATCCGCCACAAGGACTTTTACAAGCAAGGTGAATTTAAGCATTTACTTTGTCCATTTCTGCAATTTCAATTATATATATACTTTAGGTTAATTCCAAAACTGGGGTTTGACTAAGGCAAACCCCTCCCCCAAAACAAAAAATCATCTTTTTCTTGCAGGTACAGGTTCAGAATAGCATATTTGAGACCAGATCTGGTTACCCTTTTCGGCTTTCTTTCAGACGGCATGAATAGATTCTCTGTCGGACCTGTGCAGGTCAGGGTCAACATTATTGGGTCAGGGTTGACATTTGTGGGTCAAGGTCGACATTTTTCATAAGATGACATTGGAACGGAAAAATATTTATGGGTTTTGTTCGTCTCTGCATTCCAGTTTGGGATCAACTGTTATTTTTTTCCAGAAACAATCTACAGAGCTCAGAAAATAGCATTATTTGATCTGCAATATTTTAAGGTTAGTACATTTCTCCTATTTCTTCAATTACTATCATATATCATTTCTATACATATAATTAATAGAATTTAAGATATCCTTCTTGTTATTCTCCTTTCCAAATAGTTAATTCATTTGTACATTAGCCCTTCCTTTGGGTTGATCAACTTGGATCTTCCATTTGTGCATTTGGGAATAAAAGAGGAACATCTTATCCTCTCCCTAATCACAATTGCAATACACAATCAATACAATTCAATTAAATATAAAGTAGGGTTAAGGAAATCAATATACTCTAAGCAAATCAAACAACAATTAACAAATAATCTCATAAACCCCTATTTCTTATATTACATCATCATCATAAATATTCATAGTCCATCAATGTCATAATAATAGTCCATCAAAGAGTCCAACATAAATCATATGGATATCATGTAGTCCAGTGAATAAATGCATACATAACATATAGTCATTGTATAGTCGTCATCTCAAAAATGGTCAAAATGTGTGTCTGTAGTGGTTGCCAGGTGATGCTATAGTTTTTAGGGTTGGGCGGGTCCTTCTCCCTCTCCTCCACCCTCCACCTCATATATCCTTGGTGGCCTTGGTTCCCTCATACTCACAGACCCTCTAGATGCAACTGATCCCCCAACCATTGTGACTATGTCCTCTTCACGAATACAAGTATTCGGGATCCCTTAGGTTGTGCCTGGAAATATAGAGTATGATATTACTTTTCCTCTCATTCTCATATCTTAGATGGACTATGGGATGAAAAGGAATATTTCATCCCTTGTTCTAATCACCCTATCATACCTTCCTGGTGGGAAATCTCCCTCTCAGTCCTATACTGGTCTGCTAATCTATGAGCCTTGGCCAAATCTTCTCTTAGTTACGCTATCTCCTACTGAGCCCCACTTTCTCCTATCTCTACCCACTCTTTTGTAGTCTCTGTATATACCCTCCCATCCTCCTCTACAGTGTTTCCAAGGGATCTATTTAGCCCCTTGGAAATTCATTGTGTTGCATCCCTATCTCTTTGAGCAGTAGCTAAGATTGTCTCTAGACTCACAACTCGCACTCTCTCCATCTTCATATCTCTTTACAATCATGTTATATCCTCATATAAACTCTCCCTCTATACCATAGTGGTACCCCTCTCCATATCTAGGGTGGGTACCTATGTCCTTCTCTTATCCCTCTCTTGCGAGATCAATCTCAACATGTCTTGAGCACTCTCTATCTCTCTCTTGGGGATTGTATTTTTCTCTCATGCTACAGCCTATGCTCAAGGCCCTATCTTGTGACCCTCAGACCTCATTGTCTAAATTTTTCGATCATGTCCCTAAAATTTTTATCCCCCATCCTGTACCTAAACCAATGCACCTTGTTCTTTTTGTTGTAAGGGTTCCCTCTCTCTCCAAGCTCGTGATGTACATGTCATCATATCCTAGCCCCTCCTACTATTGAGGACTCTACTCCCTCATTTCCCCCATCACTAGCATCATCATCACCCCCTCCCTCCTCACTCGGATCTATTTTATCTCCATGTTTCTCATCATCTTCAACATTCCTAGGATCTTTTAGTTGTATTTGCCTATGTACTACCCACCATGCTAAATAAGTGGGCGTCACTCCCGCGTCCTAAACTTATGGCCTCCTAATCCATGGGACAAGGTCCATCCCAAGCCAACTCAATCATAGTGAGATAATTTTTGTATATCTACCCTACACACCTACCTCTCTGGTCACATGAGGGTGTAGTAGCCCCTCTCTAACCACATCCTATATGATCTTGAACTATTGCATGACCTGTGTGAGTCGATATTGATCTATTTGATGGATTATCCTCTCCATAAGACAACAGTCTGATTGCACAAATCCCAAATATTACACATCCTCATGCTCCTTGCACATGCTTCACATTCTCTATATGGTTTCCACCTATACACTTGTATCTCATCAGTGATCCTATGCCAAAACCCTATTGCACCTAGTTAAGAATAAGAAATTTGTGGTCAATATCTACATGAGTATGGCTCTCCCCTATGATGATCTTGTATCATCAATAGTTGCATCACTATGATATTCTCACAAGAACAAACCAATAGAAGTGTCACATCTATACCAAGGTTCTTGTATCCTTGATGTGCATACATGTGCACAGTCTCTGTATGGTGTCCATGTATACACCTCTAGCTCATCAATGATCCTATGCCAAAACCCTGTCACACCTATTAAAGAATAAGAAAGTTGTGTTTGATGACATTAATTTTCCATTAGTATGCAAACAACACTTTCAGTAAGCATACACCAAAGGACAGGACAAAGAGAAAATCGAAAATGCAGATATTAGAGATCACCAAAAAATGCTAAGTAAAAAGTGCAGGATATAGTGCAACCCAAGAGATATTCAAAGAGAAAACCAAGAGAATAGTTCAAGCAAGGAACCCGAAAGATAGTCAACTAATTTTAGAGCATAACCGACCGTCAGAAACTGAAAGTCAATTGCAGCCCACAAAAAGTGGATCTGACTTCCACGTCAGATGAAATAGTCATGTTTTATTTATAGAGTCTTGATTTGTTTTTAAAACCATTTCTTTAGGGAAAAAAAACATGAATTTAAGTTCTTTAATTAGTCTAACTGATTTAAAACACATAGACTAGGAGATCAAGGTAAAGTTGTAAACCTGTGATCTTAGAGTTAACATTGTTTTACGTGAAACTTGATTAGGTCAATCTGTCTTATAAATAGACTATGTAATCATTCATTATAATAGATGAGATAGATGAGATGGATGAGAGGGATGTGAAAGGATATGAGAGGATGAATGAAGAATACAATCACACCTATAGATCAGATTGAAAGTTTCATGAACCAGAACAGCAAAAGGTGAATTTGGTCAGCAAGAACCAAGAACAGAGACTACCGAGCATCAGAGGTATTATTCAATCACATTAGGTGATATAATTATTCATGTAATGTTAAATGGATCTGTAATCAGTAATAGGAGATTGCATACACCAAGTCAAATTTTAATTTGCTATCATTCTAACAAGTGAAGCATAGTGCAAAAACCCTTTCAAGGAAGGTGGATTTAGTAGTCCAACTATAAATCTTTTAACCGAGTGCACACTCAATAGTGTTTCTAAACCTCTTAAATGGGTAGAATTTAATAGGTCTCCATAGATACTCTTAACCGGGTAGATCATCATAAGTGATCAAATTGTAAGCCTTAACTGGCCCCTTCCAATCTACAGATAGTGAAGAATTTGTGGATGCCATCCCCACCGCAATTTTTACTTCCTAACAGGGGTTTTCTGTGATATCATATCTTTTGTTATGTGTCAATTACTTTCATGAATGTTTATATGAATGTTCACATGTTTGATTAATTTATGAATTGATATATCTTTCATCAAGATAGTATAGAACAGATGGTTGGATAAACATTTGATAAGTTAAAGGATAAAAGTTAAAAGATACAAAAGTTTTAGAGGTATTGATTCACCCCTCCCCTCTCAGTACACACTTCCCATTAATTCCAACAATTGGTATCAGAGCTAAGTCTCTTCTTTGGAAAATATTAAAGGCTTAAGAGAAAAGATCATACAATGGAGAAGGACAGACTTGATAAAAGTATTGAGAATAAGAAGCTAGAAATTCAGATCTTCTATGAGTAGTATAAAGAAGCTAGAATCAATATGAGATAGTTGTTAGATGAAAGAAAGATTATGGCATCTCGGTGTAATGAAACAGATTATCATGAGGAAGAGATACCATATTTCTTTGAGTTTTTAGGATCAACTACAAGAAAAACATCAGACACATCAGAAGAAAGCATCACAAGCCTAATTGAAATCAATCAACATCTAGCTAGACAAGTAAAATATCTGCAAATTGGTCAAGAGACACAGATGGTAAGAATGATTGATGTCATGAACAATGCTAGAAAAGCTGAGAATGAAAGAACACTAGCTATTGATGATAGAAGAAATATTACAGAAAGGCTACAAGAGAAAGAGTCTGAAATACAAAGAATTATAGAGCATCAGCATGATATCACAAATCAGATTATTGTTATGAGTCAAGAGGCAAACAGAATGAATTTTGAACTCATTGAAAGAATAGAAGCTATTGGTGAGATAAGGGATGAGAATGAAAATTTGAAACATGAAATAAGAATTCAGCAGTAGCATAATGAAATTATAAAGAAAGCAATAAAAGAATGGATGACTTTCTTGAAGGATAATGAAGAGTCAACAACAACACCAGTCTAGGCTTTTCCGAGAATGGAGAATTACCCAATCAAGCTGACCCAAATAATTTCTATGAAAATCCAAGACCAAGAAAGCTAACATGCAATCACTGTGGAAAAAAAGGCCACACATCAAATGTATGCAGAGGCAAAATGAAAGGTATTCCTAAATCTACATCTTCATTCATAGGATTTTGTTATAAATGTAACAAGAAAGGACATAAAACGTATGAATCTAAGTCTGATATGAAACAACCAAAGAAGGAAACCTACATGGAAAAATAATGTCCTACTTGCAAAATGAATGGGCACACAACTCTTGAATGATGGAAAAAGAAAAGGAAAGCATGGAAGCCTAAAGGTCAAGAAACTCCCCATCAACCACAAAAAGTCGGTAAACAGTATGTATGGGATTACAAAACTTGGACAAATTGTACAACATGCGAAAGATTTGGTCACATTGTTGCAAACTTTATGAGACAGTGGACTAGAAATTCTAGAGGCTGGACTAACCCCGGAATGGCATGCTTACACGGTCATAAAGTTGGTCATCTCAAGAAAGACTACAGAGACCAAATGATAGAGACCAGAACATATCACAATGGAAACACCATTGAAGACATCCGGAGAATGAGAGATAAAATGTGGATAAGAGATTAAAACAATGATGAAGCTGGACCGAGTAATGCAAATGGTGACACACCATCCAATGGATCTAGTGACATCACCACCCCCACCTAAGTAGAACAAGTAAGTATGGAACTACATTGCACTATGTATTACTTTAAATTAGTTCCATAATATGTTGATGAAATGCCAAATTAGCATAAGTAAAGATGTATCATGGTATTACTTGTTTAAAATCTATGATAACTATGCTATCAGATGATACATACCGAAATTTGTCGATATACACTCAAAGCTAAAACTGCCTACACTTACCAAGAAGCGTCAGTTAACATGAGAAAGAAAAGTTTCTAGTGTAAACCGAGACTTGTCAGTAATCAAGAAAAGTGAACAAGTTGTATGCACACAACACCGAAACCTGTTGGTAAAAGAAAAGAGTTAAAATGACCGCCCCGTAATGTCACATTGTCACCAAAGAGAGAAGTTAATGTTTTAACCGATGAACTCTGTCTTCAAACATCGAGGAGTTGTTGAGCATTATTGACTCGCTTTTTAGGGCAAACACATATGAAAGGATGATGGAAGGACTTCATTGTTCACCATGACCAGAGAAGAGAAATGAGAGAAAAAATTGAACAAAAAACAAAATCATCACAGAGTGACTTCAACTCAACCATAGCACTCAAACAGATCAGTGATCATTGCAGGTGTAAACAGTAAGTTACTAAGCCAGAACTTTGTTTACATATTTTTTAGAAAGCCCTAAATTTCTCTAAAACAATGGCCATGACCTCAAGAACCACCAAATAGAAGAACATCAAGAAGGATGAGTTCAAACTCGTCAAGAATTCTGTGTGAAGAACCAAATTACAAAATTTTCCCTAAGGTTGCTTCACAACCCGACAATGCTAGAGTATTCTCGTGAATACCAGCTAGGGTTTTTCTCATCAAAGATGTGTGAGCTTACATCCACTGCAAGATTGTAGAAATTGGTGATTTGGAGGTAGAACAAGCTTACAAGAATTGTTGTAATGAAGATGGATCCTTAAAAGATGAACATAAACACATAGAGGTGAAAGGGCTCACTAATGCCCAATTTTTCCCGAAGGCATTCAAAACCAAGTGGATTCAGTTAGTACTAAGCCGAATGCACAATCACTATGGTTGGATGAGCCTAAGATGACAACCTAATATGTTATCCATGCAGCCACCAGTTACCTTATAATCAAAAAGGTAAAAGAATTGAAACATCCACCCAAGGCTGAGATTGAGAAAAACACTAGAGCAAAGTGTGATGGTAGAGGACTGAAGGTATCAACTATAACTGATGATGAGCTTAAATTCAGAGCATGTGTTATAGGTTACAAATTCTTCTAAGCAAGAAGGACAAATAACATAGCATTCAGTGCAGTTGATATAGCTTACAAGATTGTAAAGAAAGGCACTCAGTTGGATCTGTCGGTACTTCTACTAAGCCAACTAGAAGAAAATTTGAAGACTATAAGAAATGCTAAGACAAATACATGTAAGTTTGGATCACTTATCATGTGCATTTTATTCTATTTTCAAGAAACATTTCCATCAGTAGGAGATGTAAAATGGGATACCACAAAACTAGTCACCATGCAAATCAGTGAATACATAAAATCACTGGGAGACAACTTTGAAACAGTCATGGATGAGTACTTCACAGGATTCAAGGACTGAATGCAGAAAAGGGTAAGGATCCCTGAACAACTTATTGAGAAGTTCAAAGATGATATATGTTTCATTGTTGACACTGACCACACATACATCAAACCTATTGTACCAAGGATAGTGTGGCTACAACCTCTTGAATGTGAGGTAAATATAATCAAGCATCCAAGGAAATTGATACATTGATAAATGAACGATTAGATAAGAAACAACCAAAGTTAGGAAGTTATGAGGAAGCCAAACCAAGAATCAAATCTGGCCTAGTTGTAAAGCAAATAGTTAGGGAAAAGGATAAAATGGTCAAGAACCTAAAGAAAATATTTTCAGAAACAAAAGAAGAAACTGAATAGGAAGAAGAATCTGACAAGGAGGAAGAGACCAAATTCCAGTCACCCATCGATGAAGCTGCAAAAAAGAATGACTTCGAGGCTACATAGTCAGATTCACCACCCTCTCCACCAGCAAAGAAGCCAAGAACCACATCTTCTTCAAGAACAAGAATCCAAACAACAAAGGACTCAACTCCTTCACCCTTGAAGAAAATAAAAGTTAGAACCTACAAGAGGAAACTGGCCACACAGAAAAGAGGGTCATCAAAGAGAAGAAGGTTTGTTCACACAAGGGAAGACATTGAGGACACCGAACAAGATGAAGGTGTAGAAGAAAAAAAGATCAAGGTTCCAGAAAGCATTGATAAGGTATGTAAATCTATTGCAAGTTCAGGATCTATTACAGATTGTAAAATCAAAAGATGGCTAAAATTGGATCAAGAAGATCAAAACAAAGTTGAAGATGCCATCATTGCAAAGATGTACAAATTCAAGTACATACCAATTCAATTTGAAGGTAATAATGTACCAAGGGAACTCTTGGACAGATTATATGCTAGATGGACATTTGCATTAAAGAATGAAAAGGAGATAAGAGAAAGAGTAGTTGTTTCTCTTATGCCTCCTGAATCCAAGAGGGAAGAAATTGATGAGATGATGGAGAACCATAAAAAGGAGTTCTCACCCAAGTTGAGAGCCTACAAATTCCTTGAAGGAAGGCTTAAAGAGATTGAACAACAAAGTTATAATAAATGGAATAAAATACTCAATGGACCTATTGAGAAAGCTAGCCCTGAGAAAGACCTACAATAGCAAGATGATAGTAAGGAAACTCAAGAACACATCATAATCAAAGATGCAGAAGATGACACATCAGTTGAGTTAGACAAAGAAGAAATGAACACAACCGGAAACAAGAATGTGGAAGTTGCATATAAAACATGGGATGACACCACTAAGGACAACATTGTGGATAACACAATCATTGACATAACTGATGATGTAGCAGAAGAGATACAGAAAGATGAAGATTTCAATGTTACCAAGGACACAACCGATGAGAAGGACACAAAATTTGATACTGCACAGGTGAACATACCAGGTGTATCATCTTAAAATGGAAGCACTTCCATTTTTTAGGTTTAGCACCCTCGTTTAGTACACTTACATATTAGATTTTCATTTAGGATGCATATGCACTTGATTCTGCATTTCTAGGTAAAACTAAGGTTAGTATCCTTTGGATCCTCCTTAATTTTCCTTTCTGTGGCTCCATTTTTAGGAATAACCTATGTATTTTCTCTCCTAATATTCACCATACCTTGTCTTTGGCCTTTGTGCCTCTGTCCAGCATTCTGGTGTGTTTTCTCACCTTCCTAGGTCCCCGACTGACCTGGGAATCCTGCATATTTCCCAAGGAGACTTTACTGAAACCTTAGGTCAAGGGTGATGTCAATTTTGACCTAGGTCAAAATCAAGGTCAACCTTGACCTAGGTCAAGGTAGAGGTCATCCTTGACCTAGGTCAAGTTTGAGGTTTACCTTGACCTCTATTGAGTGTTGGTCCCCACTTTTAAATCTGGAGCTTATCGGGGTTCTAAACTTAAAATAGGTCCCCGGGTCCAGATGCGGAAGTGTTTTCCCCAATATTTATATTAATACATCCCCTCCTTGGTTGGTGATTGTAATTGGACCATAATTCAAGACAAAATTTGAATTTGGGTCCCTTGCATTGCCCTAGGAGGTTTATATTGAGATCTCTATATAAACACTCTCTTTTGCCTTCATTTCTTCATGAGAGAAAATTGTAAGATGATATGATTCAATTATGATTATGACATGATGATGATTCAAGAAAGAAAAAAGGATGATATAGAAGGACAAGATATGATGATGCATTGATACATACAAGAATTTTGTGTGCAAGCTATTGTGGATATTCTTTGGAGCAAGAGAGAGTTCTTCCTTCCTTCCTTCTTCTTGGATCCACCATTTTCAACATTGAAGCATTCAAAAGATACTATCATGGGGTATCAACTACAGATTTTGAGTTTGGTAGGAATACTTTAGCCTTGGGGGCTTGGTATGCTTTCTTTATCATATTCAAATCTATGCATTGCTTTCTCATTTTCAATTCATGTTAGGGTTTTAATCTAGAGGATTAGATCTTGACATTACACATTCAAAGCTCTTTCCAAGAGAAACACACACACATACATTCTACTAAATCTGGCTATTTGTGGAGGTGGAGATCACCAAAATGGGGGTTTGACTAAGGCAAAACCCTATATAGCCACCCCAAAACCCCTCTTTTTAAGATATTTGCAGGTGTTGTTTTAGGAAGTACAGGTTTAGAAACATGGATTGGAGTACAAATTTGGATACCCTTTTCAGCAAACTTTTGGGATCCAAAAATAGATTTCCTATTGGAAACTTTTTAGGTCAATTCTACCCTAGGTCAGAATCATAAATTCTAAGTCAATGGTGACATTGACTTGAGGGTCAAAATCGGAACTGTGTCAAATCAGAAAAATAATTTTGGGTTTTGTCCTTCTCCATGTTTCTATTCTAGATCCGGTCTTAGATTTTCCAGAAACTCAACACGGGCTTCAGAAAAATGGTATTTCCAGATCTTCTATGATATGAGATAGGTATTTTACTCCATTATTCTGTGCTTTGATTTTGAGATTTACACCCCTTGTCAATTACAATTAAATGTAAATGGTTGAATAAGGCATAGGTCTCTTTTATATGAAAATCTCTACTGTTCAAACCCTATTAAGGAGACCATCCAAATTTATACCTCACATTTTGGTGAACCTGCGATAGACAACACTTTCTCTTTGGTGTTAGATTTACATTTCATATTAGATCTTGCATGCATATAGAAGTAGGTTTTATTTTATGCTCTTGCATTTATATTACAAAAATACATAAAAATTACAAAATTTCTTTTAAAACACAAAAAAATTTACATGCTTGTAATTTTATTTTGTGTTCAACATGTATGACTTTTGTTTTGAATACTTTGATGAGGCTTTTATTACACAAGAGGATAAATCCCTTAATGAGGTACATGGAAGTGAGAATGAAAATGGTTCGAATGAGATCTCCATGGATCCTATTCCTATTTCATCCTCCTCCATAACTTATCCAATTGACCTGTACCATAGGGTGTGTGCATGGTTACCTTCATGTTCGACTATTTGCAACATTGACGCACCTAGAATGTTATTCCCTAAACCTTTGATGATGGTAAAAGGATGTCCTTGAATAACTATTAAGGGTAAACGTAAAGATCCTTTGGATTTATTTGATAATACGGATTCCATTTCACATGCTTATCACACATGGAATAATCCTCAACCTACTATCCCATCCTCTTTACCTCCTTCTCAACTTGTGCTTCCTCAGGAACCTAGGTTACCTTCTTCCTTTAAGGACTATGATTTAGTTGAGCAATTACGCGCTACTCCAGCTAAGATATCTTTATGGGAATTACTTCAAACTTCTCCTACATATCATGAGGCATTACAAAAAGCTTTATCTACTCTTCCTGCTCCACTTCCTAATCCAGATAATAATAATAATAATAATTTATTTTTGGAGTGCATGCATACTATGCCTTATGTACCTCCTATTGTGTTTAATGATGATGATTTACCTTCTGTTGAGGTGCAAAATCAATATGATGCTCTTTTGGTTGTTGTTTCTATTAATCAGAGTATCATTCGTAGAACATTAATTGACAATGGATCTGAGATTAATGTTTTTAGCATGGATATGCTTAAGGCTATTAAGGCCAATCTTACAACCATTCAACTGGATAATATCCCTATTCATGGATTTGATAACATTGAAAAGAAAACTTTGGGTATTATTACACTACCTATTAAAGTTGGTCTAGTTCTTCTTAACACACCTATTCATGTTATTCCTGGACCTCTCAATTATAACCTTTTGTTAGGAATACACTGGTTACATACTATGCATGTGATTCCTTCTACTCTTCATTGTAAGGTTAGGTTCATTTATAACAATATTATGTATACACTACATGCGGATGATGCACCAAATTCTTGCTTAAATATAGAATATGCTAAAGTTTCTATACCTATACAACCAAGTAAGGAACCTGAGAAACCACCTAAAGTTAAACAAGTTGAAGCTCCATACTCTTCTTTGACTAAAGATGATTGGGGAACATTGGATTTTAATCCTTCTTTTATGGGAGAATATAAAGTTTCTGATTTAGATTTTATGAAAGCACAAAGTGGGTTTGAAAAACAAGTTTTTATTCCTTCTCCACTTTCTGAGGAATTATAAAGTAACTTTGTTGCTGCTTCACTTGAAGAAACAATTGAGACAATAAAACCAGATTTCTATGACATTATGACATATGTCGCTCCTTTAACTCAATCTGATATGGCCAATAGATATGGTTATGGTTATCATTTACTTAGGAAATTAGGATTCGATGGGAAAGGATGTGGTAAGTATGAATAGGGTATACAAGTGCCCTTGGACAATGGATTTTATGATTATACTTATGGGCTAGGATTCAATCCTTATAAACAACCATCGGCTTTACCTCTTAATGTCAATCATGTCTAAGGTGGACATTTGAAATTGGTTAATCTTCTTCTCCTTAACATGGATCAAAAACCTAGTTTGGATTATTTTCCTGAGGATGAAGCCCTAGCTGATTTTTTAGGGGCTTATCAAGATCTACCTACATTTCATCATAAAATAAGAAAGCCTTATTGTTTGAATAATGAAGCTTTTTTTGGAGATCATGATGAAAAAGATATTTCTCCTTTTCCAATGGACTCTCCCATGCAAAGTAATTTATTAATAACTGAGACTATAAAAGTTCAAATGGATGAGAATGATTCTGAAAAACAATCAAAGTGGGGAAATGTTTGAACCAAGATGAACATGATCAATTGGTACCTCTTACTTGAATATAAGGATATATTTTCTTGGATATATTCAGATATGTCGGGTATAGATCCTAAGATTATTACTCACAATATTTTTCTCAAACCTAATGTTAAACCTGTAAAACAGAAAATCCAAAAGATGAATCTAGGCATTGCCTTGTTAGTTAAATCTAAAATTGAAAAATTATTGGGTGCTAGGTTCATCCACTCAATTGATTACTCATAAAGGATTTCTAATATTGTGGTTGTTTCTAAAGGAGAAAATAAGATAAGGATGTGCATTGATTTTCAAGATTAAAATAAGGCATCCTTAAAATATGATTTCTCGTTACCTAATATTTATATGATTATGGATTCGACAGCGCGTCATGCTTTATTATATTTTATGGATGGTTTTTCGGGTTATAATCAAATATTTATTCCTATTGAATATCAACTTAAGACCGCATTTATAACACCTTGGGGAAAATTTTGTTGGGTCATGATTCCCTTTGGATTAAGAAACGTAGGAGCAACTTATCAACGTGCGATGACCTTGATTTTTCATGATGACATTCATAAGATTATGTAGATGACATCTTGGAAAAATCTATACAAAGAGAGGATAATGTGTTTATTTTAAGGCAAATATTTGAAAGAATTGGGAGTTATAACATGAGATTGAATCATAAGAAATGTGCTTTTGGAGTTGATTTTGGTAAATTGTTAGGATTTATAATCTATAAGCGAGGCATAGAGGTCGATACTGAAAATATTGATGCTATTGTTAACATACCTCCTCCTAAGAATATTTCTCAATTACATAGTTTACAAGGAAATATACAAGCTATTCGTCTCTTTGTTTCTAACTTAGCCGATAGAACTATTTCTCTCATCTCCTTTCTTAGAAAAGATACCACTTTTTCTTGGAACTAGGAATCTAAACAATCCTTTGAGAAATTTAAGGAGTATCTTGCTAATCCTCCTATTTTGCAACCTTCTCAATTCAATAAACCCTTCTATCTATATACTTCCACTACTTCCCATGTTGTGAGTGCATTGTTGGCTCAACATGATAGTGAAGGTAAGGAAATACTAGTGTACTACATTAGTCAAAATTTACTTGATTATGAAATGAGATATACTAATTTGGAAAGACAATGCTTGGCTTTAGTTTATGCTTGTCAAAAACTTAGGCATTATCTATTGAATGTTGAGGTTAATGTGATTGTTAAATTTGATCCTCTAAAACACCTTTTCTCAAAAAATGATCTCTCTGGTCATCTGGCTAAGTGGGTAATGTTACTTACGGAATTTGATCTTAATTTAATTCTTCAAAAATAAATTAAAGGACAAGCTTTAACTGATTATTTAGCTGAATCTCCTTGTCCTCATTCTAATACGAGCATCACCTCAATAGAATTCCCTAATGAGAACATTTTAGCTATTAAGCAAGAAGATGTTTGGGAATTATATTTTGATGGTTCTAAATGCAAGACAAGTTCTGGTGTAGGCATTATCTTGGTCCCTCCTAAAAACAAACCAATCCCTATGTCATATAAATTGACCTTTCCTTGTACTAACAATATTGCAAAGTATGACGCTCTTATAGCTGGCTTACGGGAAGCTTCATCCCTTCATATTAAAAACTTGGAAATCTACAGGGATTCACAATTGATTGTTGAACAAATCAAAGTGGGTTATCAGACTAAGAATGATAAAATGATGCAATATAAATATTTGGCTCTTGATATTCTTTCACAATTTTCTTCTTATACGATTCAGACCTTACCTAGGAAAGATAATCAATACGCAGATGCCATGGCAAGTGCAGCTTCCTTGGTTTGTCACAAGAATAATGCTGAAGAATTTCAATTTACTATACACACTCTTAAACACCCTGTAATTTCTAATAAGGTTACTGCTGATTGTTTTAACTTGCATTTGGATGAATGGTATTCGCATATCATTCATTTTTTGAAGGATAATACTTTTCCTGAATCGGCAACAAGGAACATGCGTAATCGTATTAGGAAGCTTGCAGCATGTTATATCATTTTGGGTGATACGCTTTACAAATGTTCTTATAATGGTTTTCTATTAAGATGTCTTGGTAGAACCAAAGTTTTGATAGCTTTAGCAGAAGCTCATTCTAGTTCTTGTGGGGGACATTTTGATGGGAAATCTTTAGTTAATAAACTTCTTAGAATGGGATATTATTGGCAAACAATGGAAAAAGATTCTTTTAAATTTGTTAAGAAGTGTCCTCAGTGCCAGTAACATGGTAATTTAATTCATGCTCCTGCCCGTGAGCTTCGTAATTAAGTTGCTTTATGGCCTTTTAGTATTTGGGGTTTTGATCTTATTGGAAAAATCTCACTAGCTTCTTCTCAAGGACATACGTACATCCTGATGGCTACAGATTATTTTATGAAGTGGGTAGAGGCTATTCCTCTCCATTCTACTACTGTGGATGTTATTTGTGATTTTATTCTTAATCATATTATAGCACGATTTGGTATTCCTTCAACGATAGTTTCGAATAACGATACTTCTTTCAAGAATAAAGAAGTCACAAAATTCTTGGAGAAATATCATATTCAACATAGATTTTCTACTCCTTACTACCATCAATCTAATGGTTAAGCTGAAGCATCAAACAAAGTTATTGAACAAATCTTAAGGAAAACAGTTAATAAGCATGCAAAAGACTAGCATACCCAACTTACTTTTGCATTATGGGCTTATAGGACTAGTGTTCATACTGCCACGGGTACTTCTTATAATATTGTCTATGGTACTGATGCTATTATGCCATTAGAATTAGAAATACCTTCTTTACATGTTTCATTTCATGGGATAATTGACAAAGATACTTTCCAGGAACAACGATTATAGGAAATAGAAATATTGGATGAACAACGGATAAATGCTTTGGAACATATTAAGGCTTATCATAAATCATTTCAGAAATGGTATAATCATAAGGTGATTGAACGGTCATTCTTGGTAGGTGATCTAGTCATGTATGAAAATCAAAGGAATGTGAATGCTTTACATGGTGAAAAAGGGAAATTTAGCCCTAATTGGCTTGGACCTTTTGTGATAATTGAGGATTTTACTTCAGGTGTTTATAAGATTGCTGATATGAATGGTATTCCCCTTAAGTAACCTATTAATATTATGCATCTTAAATGTTATTATCCCTAAATACATCATTCTTTATTTATGTATTTATGTATTCCTTATAGAATAGTTAGGTTTGTTTTATAGGTTATGTAATTCGAATACATTCATAGATAATTTCAATCTTTCTTTATGTTAAGTTTTTTTGTATTAATTAAAAGTACAAGTAATCAATCATAGAAATAACTAGGCAAAAAAAATTATACATATATAAACTTCCATGAGTTTGGTACATATATGGCACATGTGCCATGCCTATCAATCTCTATTTCTATACTCTGAGGGTCGGTGGCTCCTAGCTCTCTCTGATCTATGGTGAGAGGCTAAGGATCTTGGTATAGTAGTTTGTGTATGACTCCTGGATATTCTCATCTCATAGTTATGCTCCTGAGCTCTCTGTAGATCAGCCATCAATTTCTCTTCTCTTTCTTTGCATAACCTTAGCTCTCGCTGGATGCATGCAAAAATATCTGCATGTCTCCCATGATCCCTTTGTCCAATAAGGGACTCTCACTCACTAGCTGGCAGTCGGTAGGATATACATGTATCCTTCAAGACCTTGGACACAAAGCTCCTCCACTCCATTATGCTAGCTACAGAATTCAAACATATTTATCTTTCAGTACTTCTTCTAGAAAAACATTTACTTTAAATACTCTAATCAATTACATATATCATACCTAGATCTCCCTCATAGGTGTCACCAAAGGATATATATGGTGGGGGAATGGAGTGACTACCCTCTCCTTGCTCGCTATGTCTAGCTCTAGGTGGTGGTGTCTCTATATGTACATTGGGAGGTCATCGTGATCTCAGAGGTACAACATAGATTGCTTGATCATTTGCACCTGTACTACCACCTGGGGGCATATCCTCTACTCTCTCATATGCTCCCTCCTCTTCTCTCTCTTATACTCTCTCCTCTACCCTCTCCTCCTCCATGGGGTCTCCCTCAGGGATGGGCTCCTCCTCATCTATATGATCCTCCTCCTCTGGTATGTCACCACCTCAATGTGTCCTCTCTGAAATACCTCAATCACCTGAAGGGTAGTCATTAGGGAAGATAAGATGGGTCCCCTATAGAATCCAATATTTATTATAGTCTCTACTAACACCTAAATAGAATACATTTGGATCTACCTCTATATCCTTAGTCTCATCTGTCTCACTATCTACAATCTCTACTATTGTAGGTCGACGTAGGGTGCCAGGTCTCTGATAGTATCTTGTCAGATATAAATACTAAAGAACTGTCTGCGAAACACATTGTGTCATACCAAACTGTCTCATCACTCTATCATAATAATATGGCATCACTGCATGACTAGTAGGACCCTCTATCATGTGCACTGCTTAGAGTGTCTCAGCTAGTGTCGAGTATCCGGCCATTCTATCATCCAATAGTATGGTCTCCATACCACATCAATACCTAGTATACGGTCAAAGAGTACCCTCCAAAAGAGGATATCCCCATACTGCCAAACATCTTCTAGCAGATATGAAAAATATCTTGTTGTGCTCTCATCTACCGTCACTGGAACACCCTATGGTCATGTACATGTGTAATGCTCAAACATCCAAACCTGTAGCAAGGTGCATACTGTAAGACTCTCCCATTAGAATCTGACTAACCGACTCAACTCGTAGTAAAGATGGGCTAACGTGATGCGGCCCCATGAGAAAATAATCATGTCACTCTCCATCCTATGTACAACATGGGTGAATGGTGCTAAGAAGATTGTACCCTTTGTGTTGGGTATTACAACCAAAGAGAGTATACATAGCATCACTCTTCGTACCAAGGGTGTCAGACCTACTAGTATGGATGATAGAGTGATCTGATCTAATCAGGTCCTCATCTATGGTAATCATCCCAAACAATACTCCCCATTTGAAAAAACCTCAAGAGGACCCCACTGCACTCTTAGTCTAATAGGCTCACCTCAGACTAGAAGTTATAGGATCCTATATACATCCTCCAATGTGATCGTGATCTCTCCTGATGGAAGATGGAAGCAACAAGTATCCTCATCCCACCTCTCTATCATCATTGGTATCATGGATCGATGTAACCTCATATGTGGTAGGACTGCTACCCAGTACAATCCTATATCTCTCAATAGATGTATCTCATCCTGATATAACTTGAATAAGTTCTCTTTGATAGTCAATAATAACCCTCCAAAGGGGTTCTCTTGGAGACAGACAAGATCCTGTCAGCACAAATAGTATCATATCATTACTTTATCATCAAACAACAACAATACCCACTTGATCTAGTCAAGGTTGACCTTTTTGGGTCAAGGTTGACCCTTTTGGGTCAAGGTTGACCTTTTTGGGTCAAGATTGACCTTTTTGGGCCAAGATCAACGTTATCCCCAGAAAGGATCGGACCTTCCTAGCTATGGTCAACCTTAAAAGGTCAAGGTTGACATAACTGGGTTAGGGTTGACCTTTCTGGGTCAAGGTCGACCTCCCCTATAAAAAAATGAATTTTTCAATCACAAATATCAAAACAAGGAGCCTACCTCAAGCAATGACTATCTACTAGCTAGGCGCTCTCTTGGGACCTCCATGTGACTTGCTTGAAGTTCTTCTCTCTTCGACATTATGCTTCTTATTTCCAAGATCTACAAATGGTAAGAATGAGAAAGTAAGTGTTTCCTCATCTTATTTATAACTATAAATTAGGGTTTTATTAGGGTTTCATTTGAATTTACCTAGCTCAAATTTGAATTTCCCTTTACATGCATTTAGATAGAAATTCACTCTTTTCATCATAACTTGAGTTCGGTAGCTCCATTTTCAGTGACGTCAATGGTGTTGGAATCATGATCTAGATACCTAACCTCTTGAATCAGTTTAGGAAGATCTTGAATCCTCATAACTGGTTTAGGAAAGGAATTTTCAATAAAATGCATATCCAATGTATAGATCTAACCTTATCACCTTGTTTCACCTTTCAAAGTTAGTAAGCCAAAATAGGCAGGGAATAAGGGGCTCTATGCACTTCTCAAAATCATCTTAGTAAGTCTTAGGTTCTCTATAGATTTTCATTAACCTTGTGTGCTATAGGTTGAGGGTACTAATGGTTTCTTGCAGGATCTTCACATTTAGGACTTGGTTATATCCTTTTTACTTTATGATATTTTCTTACTTTAGTTTGCATATTCATGTAGTGTCATATCTAAGCTAAAGTGTGGGCTAAATGTATCATCTTAAAATGGAAGCACTTCCATTTTGGTAGGTTTATCACCCTCATTTAGTACACTTTCATATTATATTTGCATTTAGGATGCATATGCACTTGATTCTGCATTTCTAGGTAAAACTAGGGTTAGGATCCTTTGGATCCTCCTTAATTTCCCTTTTTGTGGCTCCATTTTTAGGAAGAACCTATGTATTGGCTCTCCTAATCTTCATCATACCTCCTCTTTGGCCTTTGTGCCTCTATCCATCATTCTGGTGTGTTTTCTCACCTTCCTAGGTCCCCGGCTGACTTGGGAATCCTGCAAATTTCCCAAGGAGACCTACCTAAAACCTCAGGTCAGCGTTGCATTTGATTCTGACCTAGGTCAGAATTGAGATCAACCTTGACCTAGGTCAAAATAGAGGTCAAACTTTACCTAGGTGAAGGTCAAGGTCATCCTTGACCTAGGTCAAGGTCGACGTCAACCTTGACCTCTGTCGGGTGTTGGTCCCCGCTTTCAAATCTGGAGCTTATCGGGGTTCTAAACTTAAAAATAGGTCCCTGGGTCTGGATGCGGAAGTTTTTTCCTTGATATTCAGATTAATACATCCCCTTGGTGATTGTAATTGGACCATAATTCAAGATTAAATTTGAATTTGGGTCCCTTGCATTTCCCTAGGAGGTCTATATTGAGATCTCTATATAAACACTCTCTTTTGCCTTCATTTCTTCATGAGAGAAAATTGTAAGATGATATGATGCAATTACGATTATGAAATTATGATGATGTAAGAAATAAAAAGGATGATATAGAAGGACAATATATGATGATGCAATGATACATACAATAATTTTTTGGATAAGCTATTGTGGATCTTCTTTAGAGCAAGAGAGAGTTCTTCCTTCCTTCCTTCTTCTTGGATCCACCATTTTGAACATTCAAGCATTCAAAAGATACTATCATGGGGTAGAAACTACAAATTGTGAGTTTAGTAGGAATACTTTAGCCTTGGGGGATTGGTGTGCTTTCTTTATCATATTCAAATCTATGCATTGCTTTCTCATTTTCAATTCATGTTAGGGTTTTAATCTAGAGGATTAGATCTTGGCATTACACATTCGAAGCTCTTTCCAAGATCAAAACACACACATACATTCTACTATATCCGGATATTCATGGAGGTGGAGATCACTAAAATGGGGGTTTGACTAAGGCAAAACCCTATATAGCCACCCAAAAACCCCTCTTTTTTAGATATTTGCAAGTGTTGTTTCGGGAAGTACAGGTTCAGATAAGTGAATCAGAGTGCAGATTTAGATACCCTTTTCGGCAAACTTTTGGGATCCAAAAATAGATTTCTTGTTAGAGAATTTTTAGGTCGATTCTTCCCTAGGTTGAAATTCAAAATTTTGGGTCTATGGTGACATTGACTTGAGGGTCAAAATCAAAATTGTCTCAGATCAGAAAAAGATTTATGGGTTGTGTCCGTCTCTGTGTTTCTATTCCAGACCCGGTCTCAGATTTTCCAGAAGTTCAACAGGGGCTTCAGAAAAATGGTATTTCTAGATCTGCTATGATATGAGGTAGGTATTTTACTCCATTATTCTGTGCTTTCATTTTGAGATTTACACCCCTTGTCAATTACAATTAAATGTAAAAGGTTGAATATGGCATAGGTCTCTTTTATATGCAAATCTCTACTATTCAAACCCTATTAAGGAGACCATCCAAATTTATACCTCACACCAGGAAACATGCCAATATTGATACAAGCCATCAATATACTACAAGAAACATACAAGTCGCCTCAAAATGATTCAAGCATTCCCAAGGATGCAGGGGATGAAGGAAAGAAAGACAACACTGATGATCAGAAGGACATCGGAGACACTCACATTGTGACCAAAACTAACAAGGTTACAGAAGGAGAACAAAAGAAAATAGATGGAGGCACCACCAAGAAGGATGCATAGACAAAGATAGATGAAGTGCATATAGACACTGATGAAGGAGGAAAACCCAAAGATGGCACTCTTGAGGATACAAAAAAGTTTCTACCGGTGAAGTAAAGGTTGATATGGAGACGTCTACAGAAAACCGACAAGGTGACACTGAAACAAAGCACCAGAAAGAGGCAACACCACAAGTAACTTCATCTAGTACCACAGACAAATCCAAGAAGATGGCTATGGTCTTGCACTCAAGTGAAACTCTAAAGAAGAAGAAGAAATCCAAAAAGAGTAAGTTCGAAGTCACATTAGATGAAATCATAGAAATTCCCAAATGTGACCCAACTACACTTGAATATGAAGCATTGAAGGAATACGGTGAAATATGCTAGAGGAAGGAATTACAGGAGAAGTTGAGGAAGCAGCATCGAGACTCCATGGTGCTATAAATAACAACGGACATCTTGCACTAGATTGTACCTGATGTTGATGTTGATTAGAATAAACCCATACTTGATCAACTAGCCACTCTCACAGAAGCAATTACAACATAGAATATTGATGCAGAGAAGACAATAGAAGAGAGAGAAGAGAAGAAGTACCAATAGAAACTTGTTGAGAAAATCAGCCAAGAAGTGGCAGTTAACAAGGTAAAGCTTTCAGAATTCATAAGTAAATTAGATCCCATTATTGCTGAAGCTATTTCTTTGATTCAGCAACTAAGCACACTGGAAAAATTCACTAAGGAGCGTAGTGAAAACATAGAAAAGTTAGATTATGATCTAGCTAATAGTGATAAAATCTTAATCGATGGAGACAATGAAATTAAGTTGCATTATGAAAAGATAATTGAAGTAAAAAGGTTAAGGAAAGAACTGTGGGAATAAGAAACTCAATTCAGGGAAGAGGTCACCGAGCTCCAGGCTCAACTTCTACCAAATCTGACACTGCTTCAACATCATATCAGTTCAGCAAGGCAACTGAAAGAAACCCCTGAGATTTCTGTAGCAGAAAAAATCTATGATATGCACTCAAGGATTACACTCAAGCACATGGCTCTGGAGAACCTAAATGAACAATGGGAGAAGATGATGGAAGACATGAAGTCTTCACACTCTCACATTTTTTATAAGCTATAAGGTATACACCTTTGCCCTTAATATCAAAAAAGGGGGAAAATATATGATATGTATAGATAGGAAACTATACAGTATACAGTAAAAAGGGAAAATAATGATATACCGACATATACATAGGGGGAATTCATAAAATGACTAAGGATTATATATGTTATACATACTTAACATTTTGTTAGTATTTTGCACATATCAATTTTTTATACTAATTTCAAAGGGGGAGATTGATGACATTAATTTTCCATTAGTATGCAAACACCACTTTTGGTTAGCATACACCAAAAGATAGGACAAAGAGGAAACCAAAAATGCATATATCAGAGATCACCAAAAGTTTCTAAGTACAAAGAAAATAGACGACATAATTTTGTGTGTACACCAAAAATGCAAAGTCAGAAGGGTAAAGAGGAACCTAACAAAGGAACCCAATGTGCAGGATATAGTGCAACTTGAGAGACACTCAAAGAGAAAACCAAGAGAATAGTTCAAGCAAGGAACCCAAAAGACAGTCAACTAATTTCAGAGCATAACCGACCATCAGAAACCAAAAGTCAGTTGCAGCCCACAAAAAGTGGATCTGACTTCCACGTCAGATAAAATAGTCATGTACTTTTTATAAAGTATTGATTTGTTTTTAAAACCATTTCTTTAGGGAAAAGAAAGATGAATGTAAGTGCTTTAATCAGTCTAACTGATTTAAAACACATATTCTAGGAGATACAGGTAAATTTCTAAACCTGTGATCTTAGAGTTAACATTATTTTACGTGAAACTTGATTAGGTCAATCTGTCTTATTAATAGACTATGTAATCATTCATTATAATAGATGAGATAGATGAGATGGATGAGAGGGATGTGAAAGGATATGAGAGGATGAATGAAACATACAAACACACCTATGGATCAGATTGAAAGTTTCATGAACCAGAACAGCAAAAGGTGAATTTGGTTAGCAAGAACCAAGAATAGAGACTACCGACCATCAGAGGTATTATTCAATCACATTAGGTGATATACTTATTCATGTAATCTTAAATGGATCTATAATCAGCAATAGGATATTGCATACACCAGGTCAAATTGTAATTTTCTATCATTCTAACAAGTGAAGAAAAGTGTAAAAATCCTTTCAAGGAAGGTGGATTTAACAGTCCAACTATAAATCTCTTAACCAAGTGCACACTCAATAGTTTTTTTGAAGCTCTTAACCAAGTAGACTTTAACAGGTCTCCATAGATACTCTTAATCAGGTAGATCATCAGAAGTGATCAAATTGTAAGCCTTAACTGACCCCTTCCAATTTGCAGATAGTGAAGAATTTGTGGGTGCCATCCCCACCATAGTTTTCACTTCCTAACAGAAATTTTCTGTGATATCATATCTTGTGTTATGTGTCAATTACTTTCATGAATGTTTCTATGAATTTTCACATGTTTGATTAAGTTTATGAATTCATATATCTTGCATCAAGATAATATAGAATAGATGGTTGGATAAACATTTGATAACTTAAAGGATAAAGGTTAAAAGATACAAAAGTTTTAGAGCCATTGATTCACCCCTCCCATCTTAGTACACACTTCCCATTAATTCCAACAGTGTTTGGTATCTACATGAGTATGTCTCTCCCCTCTGATGATCTTGTATCATCAATGGTTGCATCACTCTGATATTCTCACAAGCCCAAACCAATAGAAGTGTCACACCTATACCCAAGTTCTTGTATCATCGATATGCATACATGTGCATATTGTGATACAGCTAACATAGGATGGTATACCCCCCAAAAAATATGTCATGGGTCTCCATCATCAAATAGAATATGTTTGCCCACCCCCATCGAGAATCCATGATTGGACAGATCTGGCAGTATGCATCCTCCAATCAACCTTGCTAGGTATAGTGCTAAATGCGGCAAGCTCCTCTCCACTACTAGTTGTCATCACATTCATGTATGACTCGTTGGAATCCTCCTCATTTGTTTCTCAAAAACTAACTACATGTAATACTCCATATACACAAGTTTGTACTCTAGAATGACACCTCAGATCACTACTTGTAATATCCTCTAGACGTCCAGCAATATGATCATGGCATTCCTATTCGAGAGATGAAATGAATATGTGTCGTTGTTCCATTGCTCCAACAACACATTCATCATTCCATTGTGTGCCTAAAATTTCATCCAATGGTGCACATGGTCTATCCCTATAGCTACCACTAGCCCCCACTCCTCCTTCGTCAGTTTCTTTTGTAGCCACATTGTCGTGAGCCAATGCTCCTGCGATCTGAGTAATAAAAAATTGGCCTTCATCCATTCATCATTATGTAAGAAAAAATTTCTTTAACCTAGCATATTTTGTTCCCCTGTTAGCCCAATCTAGATCATCATGTCCCCAAAATAGCCTAACCCCATCCTCAAAGTGTTTATCAACATTGTTTTTTCTCTTTCCCCATGTCCCTTTATCCCTTGGCTTCCCTCAGAAATAGCATCGACTGCACGGTACAAATGTCGGTCAGTGAAAATGCTCATCGAGCCCTAAACCCTAACCTCCCTAACCTTAGTGGAAACATTGATCTCCCTACCAGTGTCTCCACTTAACACCTAGCCTACCCATGCCTACAAAGGCACCGATCCAAGGATTAGCGTCTGCGCTGGCACCGATCCTAGGATCGGTGTCTCCGCATCGACACTTTGTCAACCCCCTAAACCTAGTCATATGGAACATTAAATGCATAATAAATGTAAAAATAGAAAGTACAAATCTGAGGCTTGATGCTTACTGGTGGGTCATATTCCACTGGTCGTTGATAGACTTGCACTCACTCCCCCAGTTTTTCCTTTTTTCTTATCTCTGCCATCTTTTTTTTACCTAGAGCTCTCTTTTTTGTCTTGGATGTGTTTAAAATGACCTCTTATAGACCCCTCGAGACCTACTTATAGCCCCCCTTAGACCCTAACTTCTTGTCAGACCCCGTATTTCTTTTTGTTTTTTGCCAGCACCCTGTTGGTCATGCAAATGCACTATTTTCATCTTTCCTTCATTTTTTTTCTTCCTTTTTGAAAATTCTTCAAAATTAATTTTTTATGTTACTTTCTCAAGGGGGCACACCCTTCCATCGTCAACTCTTCGGCACAACTCTCAAGCCCCCATTTTCCTCTAGGACATCTTATTTTATTTTCTTAGGTGCAATGTCATTTCAGACATCACATCAAAGAGGGGCAAAATTTATATGTCTAAAAACATCCCTTCCAGTTCTATGCTAATTTAACCTCTTAATTGATTAAATATTATTTAATTAATTATTTGACCTTTAGTAATATAATTAATTTTAATTAACTAATTATGTTACTATATTTTCCTATATAATTAATTAATTAATTATATTCACCTTCTTCTAATCCTTAACGTATTTTTTTATTAAATATATTAAACCTCTTTCTACCCCCTTTATTCAAATAATCTTATTATTTGAATATTCCCTCTGTCTTAATCCTTGATTTAATTGATTCCTAACTGATCAACTCCAAACTTAGCCCAAATCCCTAACCTACCTATGACCATCAGCATCATCTCTAAATCTACCACTTTGGCTAATCATCATTAATTAGGACTAATCTTGTAATTCCTACAACAATTAGCCTCCTAAGAGCAATTGTTCCCAAGGTGGCTAACTACCTTCTTTAAATAACCACGTACATTCTTACATGAATGTCCCCTTTTTATTCTTTGGGATTTTCTCACACATGTGTGAGACATCTTTGCCACCTTCTCTCTTACACTTTGTCTCCTCACATTAATGATCCATCACTTTCAAAGGTTTCTCACACATGTGTGAGCAACTCATTCCCTTTGCATGACCAATCACTTTTCTTGCATGGCATCCATGTGACCTCCACTTGGCATCCACTTCATTTATCCTATTTAATCCTAGCCCTCCATTCCATTTTACATCCCAACCATTCAGTCCCTCCAAAATCCTATAAATATGAGTCTCTACAGGATAAATTCATCCATCTCTCATATGCATTGTTATCATGTGAAATTCATTCTAGAGATTAGAAGATCATTTGAGAATGTTTAGTGTTACCTTATATTTTATATCATATCATCTCTTAGTTTAGGAATCATGCTTAGTTTAGTTTGTTTTATCATCATCTTCACAAGTTGCTAGTATCTACATTCGCTTGTTCCATGATTTCTCCATCTAGTTGCATGCTTAGAACTTCATTCCATCTAGATTAGGCTTAGAAATAACTTGGGGAATATTATAGTTGTGTTTGGAGAGAATAAATTCACATTTATCCACCAAATAGAAAATCAATAGAATGAGGATGCTTTCATTCAAGCTCAACCAAAGTTATATGCAAATCTAAGTTGGTTGAATACTTTGTTTAACTTGTTTTAGCTTATTTGCATTTGACTAACAGGTAGATTTTTACATATACATATATTACCACCAAAAATTCTTGGGATATGTCTAATGTTGTGCTTATTTCTTATCTCTTTATGAGTTTGAAAGAGTAATTGATGTCTATTGAATTGTTATTGATGTCCCTTGGTCAAGAATTAAATACTATCAATATACCCTACTCTACTACAAGCCTTTGATCATGCCCAATGCCCATTCTCACCTGTTGTTTCTTATAGTGAGGATTTTTTTGTTTGCAAAAAAATGCCCTAATAAGAGGGATCTACTACCACCAAACACTCTTAAGATATGTCTTATTGTTATGTTTTTTTCTCTTTATCAGCTTGAAATGGAAATTGATGTCTATTGATTTTGTTTGTTGTTTTAATTAATTTTTGTTTTTAAATAAGTAGACAAGGACTTTGAAAGGACCTAAACCCTTTAAAAGAGAAAATATTTAACAATAGAAACAAAAAGAAAATAAAGAATGACCAAGGAACAACAAATAAAGACACTATGGATGTTATGGGTCTCTCTAGCTTGGCATGTATTTTATTCTACATTGATATCTCCATACCTCTCCCTAGAGATGTGGTTCTCATGGTGGCGGATAGGCCATGGAATCAAGTTGTTGATTATGAGGGAATACATTTTCATTGTCATCAGTTACTAGTCACTTGGCTACCATTTTTCTCTCATATTATGGTGTAAAGGTGTTGCCACTTGGTAGAAAGAAGCTAGTGATGAACATATTACAATCTCGGATTCTAATTCTTCCTTTGATGGAGAGTCGCGGGATAACAACGAGGATGAAGCTCCTACTGTAAATTTGGGTGATGTTGTAAATCTAGGTGATGTTTGTATTAACGGGAGGTGTGTACTGAGAGGGGAGGGGTGAATTAGTACCTCTATAACTTTTATATCCTTTAATCAATTAACCTTTGTAATCAATTGTATCTCCATTCAATCTGATCTATACTATCTTGATGTGAGTTATATCAATTCATAACATTAACATACATGTGAACATTCATAGAAACATTCATGAAAGTAATTGACACATAACACAAGATATGATATCGCAGAAAACTCCTGTTAGGAAGTAAAAACTGCGGTGGGGATAACACCCACAAAATCTTCACTATCTGCAGATTGGAAGGGGTTGGTTAAGGCTTATAATTTGATCACTTTTGATGATCTACCCTGTTAAGAGTATCGGTGGAGACCTATTAAAGTCTACTCTGTTATGAGCTTTAGCAATAGGGATAACTTTAAGAAACCCCCTCCTAGGAAAAAGTGTAAAATCCCGGCGAATCGCACATTAATTTAGGGGAAAAATTTTCTTGATGATGGCAAAAAAAATTTCCAAATTAGGAAAATAATATTAAGGCGAAGGCGATTGTTTCCCTACCCAATGAAAATTCCATAAAATCCTGGCGAATAATACATTAATGTGGGGGAAAATATATATTGTGTGAGGTGAATTTTTTATTTTGAAGTAAATACATTATAATATATGAGGCGAATGATTTTTTGTTGAAGGGAAATGAAAAATTTGTGCTGGAAAATTTTATGTGCCTTTTGAAAAAATATTTCTATTGTTTAGTATGGGAAAAATATATATTTTACTGGCAATTTTCAAAAGATGGGACTTGTCAATGCGTCATGTGGGACAACACCAACTAATAACTTGTTTGCAGATTAAACACATGTTGGTATCCATAAGGACAAATATTTACATCGACACACAACCTAACAGTAACATCCATCATTTTATAATGTTAAATGTCTTATTTGAGACTGTTTGATGATCCTAGATGAATGGCTGAAGTTTAATTAATCTGCACCATAACTATTATCTAATTAATGCAACATCACGTAATAACATCATTATTTATACATATCAAGTCTTACATCTGTTTAGGTGGACGGTTGATAATGTACCATAGTTGTCGTTAATAAAAGAAATGTTTTGTCACTGACACTAAATCTAGATATTTCTAATTTCACACACTCGTGCTTTTAATATGAACGACTGTGCTTTTAATATGAAAGATTTATAGAATTTTGAAGGATAAATGAATTAATTAGGTTAGAGAAAGAATTAAGGGCTATTTATAGATGATCTACGCTTCCTTCTTTTTCAATTCTCCTTTGGTTTGGGTCTACCTTTTCTAGTGCTTGAAAGATTGCCTCTAGTTTTGGTTTTTAGGTTGTATTAGTATAATTTCCGATATTGTGGTAGTTGTTTTTTGAAGATGGACAGTCCTATCCATTTGATAAGCACGTCTAAGGAGGAACATAAGGCCTTTTTGGGCCCGGTCTCAAACCAAACCCTTGAATCAGTTTGTAAGGAGTTTGGAGCCTTCACAAATGAGGTTGTGAAGATGGTGTTGGGCCGTCAAATTTTGGGAAATTTCGATAGGTACCAAGTTAACACAGACATTACTTTCCATTTTTTGGCATCTCTTTTGGACCTCGGGGGAGAGAAGGTGGATATTCTCCTTCTATTAAGGAAGCTATTCAAACATGAATTCCTAGGTGACGTTGTTGAGGTTGCTGTTTATGAAAAATTAGGGGTGGGGATCCCTTGGGCAAGTGATTTATGCAATATTTTTGAATCAAACAAAGATGTGGCCATTCAACCTTTTCTTTTGAACCTGGATGTTCAGCAGTTGATGTACCATAGGAAATGGGCGCAAATTGGTAGGGATTTTCTTCGCAAATGGTTTCTGTTGGATGACTTGGTGGACTATAGATGGTTGTATGAATTTGCAGAGCTTTTTGTCTCTAGAAAGTTCAACTTAGATGGAGGGGAAAATCCTTAGTGGTGTGTCCCTATGGCCTCCGCCTGAAAATTTTGAAATTTTCACTATAGTAGGTTTTGTCTTTAAATTTTTGTAAGGACTTCAAGTGAAAGTCTCTAAGTCTGAAATTCCAAATATTGTAAATTTATAGAAAATATTAATGAAAAGTTTGCAAGTTCATCTCAGTTTGTTTTTATGGATTTAATTGTAAAATATGTATGTGTGAGTCATGACATATGTGATTTTATGATTTGTGAAATTGAAAATGAACCAAACAAATGTTAAATTGTTAATGTATGACAGTATGTTATTTATTTAACAGTAATATTACTTAACTTTTGCATGTATCATGTCACATGTGTGACTGTGCGACTGTCGAATTGTCAAATTTTAAAGTAGTTATTCTTTAAAATTTAAAGTAAAACTAAAATCTAAAATTAGCAAATGCCAAATGGTAATTCATAAACATCTAATAATTACAATTTTTAGACTCCCAGTCACATCGAGTTAATATCACCTCTTTGGTAGCGAAGTTGTCCACCATCACTGGCAATTGCAAGTGGTATGTACATTTGGAAACTGTACGTGGTATGTACATTGTACTATCAACTATGAGCATTGATACCGTCGACATGTGCCTTAAAATCATTTGTTTAGAACCCTAAATTGTAAATGTATTATTTGAGACCGTTGATTGATGTAGATCAATGGCTAGAGTTTTATCCCAGGCACAGTTTCTTGAAATGAATGTCTTGTCAGAGAGATAGTGACATTCTTAAGCCATTAGGCAATTTGCATGGTTTCCAAAATTGTACTAGTACAAACTGTAGTTATTAGTATAGTGACCACTGACTATATTAGTAATTTCCCACACTCCTGCATTAATGGAAATGATTTACCTAAAGATATGGAAGATATGGAACTGGGCTATTAATAGACATTCTTGCTTTCTTCTTCATCAATTTCAATTTGCTTTTTCCTTTCAGCCTCGGCCCTCAAATTTCAATTTTCTGTGTAGTTTGAATATTTAGGTTTTAAGTTTAGGCAGAGATGGACACACCAATTAGGTTGAGAACTACGTCTACTGATGAGAAAAAGCCCTTTTTTGGAAGAATATCAGACGAAGTACTCACTTCCGTTTGCAAGGAAGTGAGCTCTTTCATTAACAATGTTGTGTTGATGGTGCTCGGCCATGATTTCATTCACAACGAGAAGAGATACCATGTCAGCACAGACATTACGTCTTGCTTCCTGGCATCTCTTCTCGACCTTGGATGAGAGAAGGTAGACATGCTTATGCTTCTGCAGAATTTTTTCAAGGATCAATTTCTGGTGCACGACATCCAAGTCATTGTCTTTGCAGAACTGGGGTTGGGTATCCTTTGGGCTGATAAAATTGAAAAGCTTATCCAGTGAGGTAGCAATGTGGAAAGGCAACCCTTCCTGCTGAACCTTAATGAAAGGCAGCTGATGCGGCATCGAAAGTGGGCGTGGCTGGGGAGGGACTTCCTTCGGAAGTGGTTTCACCTTGATGACTTCAAGGAGATGAACTACAACTAGGTTGATGAATTTAGGAAAACTATCCTTAATAGACAATTCTTCTCAGACAGGGATGGAGATGAATACCCTTAGTGTTTATGTTCTTGAAATGGGTTTTTACATTTCATTTTTTGTTTTTGTTTTTTCTTATATGATCAACCAATTCCTTTATGGCAACAAGTTTTGTAACTGTTTGGATACTTCCCATTTTGTAGGGATTTACGGTGTGACTATAGTCTAAAGTTAACTGTTAAAATCTATAATTATAAAGTATATTATAATATTAGTGATGTAAATTTTTGGAATAATTAATGAAAAATTTGTTGTTCGACTCTTAATAATTATTGTAATTTTTCTATCTTCCTCCAGAAATGAGACACGTATCAGTGTGTGAGATAATAGTTTGTCTGCGTAATATTATTTAATTGCAATTTCGTAAAGAAATCCGAAGACTTAATATTGTTCAATTGTAATTTTGTAAATAAATCTAAAGACCTTAGACCTTAGACTTTACTTTTGATAAATAATACATAATAAATTATATGCTCATTCACATTGCCAAATCGATGTGTGAATCTATGATATCATATAATATGTATTATGAACCAAAAAAAATGTAACAATGTTTAATGTATGTGTGTGATTTATTTAAGAGTATTAACTTAATTTTTCCATGTCAATGACAAATGTAATTATCATTATGTGTCATGTATGCGACTGCGAATGTAGAATTGTAAAAGTTTAAAGCATTTTATAAATTATGGTTAGTAATAAATTAATAAATAATTAGAGTATTAGACAGTTATCTATGATTGCAATATTTTAATTAGTTGTTTTTATATTAGATAGTTTCAATATTTAATCTTATTTAGGTTTAATAAATTTTTGGCGTATGGTGTTACGTGTAACTATATTTCTGGCAACCGTTGGATGAGCAGAGATCAACAAGTATGGTGTATTTTGGGCTGAAAGGGAAGAGAAATCCTATTTTTTCAATCCTATTCTGAAATCACGACACGTGACCACTCACACAATCAATGTCATCCAATAAATATAATTCAAAGTAAATAAATGGGACCCGCCACACATGATCCGATAAATATAATTCAAAGTAAATAAATGGGACCTGCCACACATGATAGTGAGTACCAATGACCATTGGATGAGCAGAGATCAACAACATATGATGTATTTCAGGCTGAAAGGGAAAAGAAATCCCATTTCTGCAATCCTATTCCAAAATCATGACACTTGTACACTCATTCAATCGGACGACACATGGTGACATGACCACTCACACAATCGGTGTCATCCGATAAATATAATTCAAAGTAAATAAATGGGACCAGCCACACATGATAGTGACTGCCAGCGATCGTTGGATGAGAAGAGATCAATGACTATGAAATACAATGTATTTCGAGCCGAAAGCGAAAAGAAATCTCATTTTTGCAATCCTATTCCAAAATCATGACACGTGTACACTCATTCAATCGGATGACATGTGACCACTCACACAATTGGTGTCATCTAATAGATATAATTCAAAGTAAATAAATGGGACCCACCACAATTAAAAATGATGGTGACTACCACTGACTGTTGGATGAGCAGAGATCAACAATGTACATTGTATTTCAGGTTGAAAGGGAAAACAAATCCCATTTTTGCAATCTTATTCTGAAATAACAACACGTGTACACTCATTCAATTGGTGTCATTCGATGACAAGTGATGGTCGAAAGATAAAGGAAGATTAAAAGAAACCAGCGACCATTGGATGAGCATAGATCAACTATGTGCGGTGTATTTCAGGCCGAAAGGGAAAAGAAACCCCATTTTTGCAAACCTATTCTACAATCATGACATGTGTACACTAAGCTAAGTTTAATTAAAATCATAATTGGAGTAAAAGAGTAACTTAACATTTAATAATTAATAAGCTTGATTTGACCATAGACCAAACAATTAAGTGACACGTGTCCTAGTGACCTTAGATATCTGGAGAAGAAATAAAGGTTAACATGAGTGACAGTAAAAGTTAACACGAGTGACGAGTCATGACTAACAATTCAATATTACTCACTATTGTACAATTTTAACCTAAGTTTTTATAATTTCAGTTCTTACTAGTATTATAGTATATTGTATTGGAGATTTAGAAAGGGGTTATGGATTCTAGTTTGAGGATTGAGGAATGCAACAGAGTCTCTTAGCTCTCTGCCCGCTCACAGTTTGCACAAATTGAATTTCTAGGTAAAATCCTAAACGCCCACGTCCCACCCTTTAAATTTTTCAAATCTAGAGGTTTACTGTTTAGATTATAGTCATAGAATTAGGGTTGAATTTTCAAACATGCCTATAAATTTTAGTTGTCACTAGTATACCATGGTCCATGATGGGAAAAACAAATACCAAGAGTATGAGTAAAGGGAAAAGAAAGGAAACAGAGATAATAGGCTTCCACAAACTGGTTAAAACACCAGGTTTCACTGATGAATTCCATGATATTTTTTATCCTGTTATTTATGGAAATAAGGGAATCATGGAAATTAGATTTTCACTTGAAAATAAGTGGAAAGATACAATGAAGGATTCAAAAAAAATTCCATTTAACAACACGTTAAAGGAAAAGACAAATAAAATTGCACCGTGGGTTGTTGGGTCAGTACGCATGGCGTTACCTCAAGTATTCCCTTGTCCAAAGATTTTCATGCTCTGTACCCAAAATTATGATGAAAATAGAAAATCAATTGTCAATAAAAATACTCAGGAGGGAATTTTGTTGATAACAGAGACTAAATTTGCTAATCTGTTGGACCTAGTGTTTGAAGCACAAAAATCAAACATGCACATTGACATGGGAAAGCTGGCAAAGACTTATGAAAAAATAGATGCAAAAAAGAAAGATTCATATATCAAAGGAATAACAAGAAGTTCTAGTCTGGATCCAGACAATAAGCCTCCTTATGATTATGATATTTTTGTGCAATGGGTTCAGGATAGTATTTCCTTGCTAGCATTTTTTTTGGGATTGGATAGTAACAAAGAAGTGGGTGCCAGCATTCTTGAAATGATTTTTCATATTCATTGTGGAAAAGAACCAGTAAAATATAATTTTATTGAGCACACTTATCATTGCATGCAAGAAAAATTTCTAATGATTAAAAGAGGTTCACAGAATACATTTAGGTTCACAACCTACTTGTGTTATCTTCTTTTAGCAAAGCATCATGCAATATTTCAGACAAACAAGCTTCAAAGTCAGGTCCAAAATGCAATATATGAATGGACACCTCAGATAAGGATGAGTGACAACAAAAGGAACTATAACAATTTTTTATACTTCTTTTTTGCACCTATGTATCATAAAATTACAGGAACTCCATTGCCTAGATTGCCTATGTCTTGTAGAGATTGCATTCAACTCAGAAGTCAAATACAATTGGCTGACTGGTATTTCATGGAAGACTACACTGTGTTAAGGTTTTACGGTTCAGTGGTAGAACCCAACAAACTTCCAATACATGTTACAGAGAGAGGATTTGCATTGGAATATGTTTGGTAGATGGAGAGCACAGATGCACTCTTTAATGGTCAGCAAAAGAAAATTATATTTCCTTCCTTTCCTTTCTCATTGCAAGGGTTCACATTTGAGAGAAGAGGATTCAAAGTGGCAGAGGATTTTTTTTCAATTGTTCAATTTGTTGTTGACATTCACTGGCAGTATGATCCACTAAACATAATTGGATCAAATCTTAGAGTGAATGGGAGCTTTGCAAGCAAATGTCAACATGAAAGTATGCCATTGATAGAAAAATTTAAAAGCATGGAGTCCTGGGATGAGGTCAAAAAAGAGATGTAGAAATATGCTGTTGAAAATAATATTTCAATACAGGAATTGTCATCAGAAATTATTGCATTGCACAAGCAGAAAGTAAAAGTGAAACAAAAGACATCCTACAATTTCTACCAGCAAGCTTCTCAACCATCTAAAAAAGCTATTTCAAACAAAATAACGCTTCAATGTAAAGATGATAATTGGACTGCAACCAAAATTAAAGATTTTTGGGAAATGTGGAAGAATCTCAGTGAGCCAAAGACCTCTGTAGATCTTTATGATGCAGACAAGGATGAAATATTTAGCAATTTTTGGAATGTGGAGCATCCTGGTCAAGAACATCCTAGTGATTATGATGATCAAGATACTAATTTTGATGGGCAGGATTCTGTGACAATTTCTACTGGAGTCAGTGTGTCCATAAAATAAAAATATGGCAAAGGGGAAGAGATTGTAGAAAAAATGGGTTTTCCATGTAGGGGTGGTCTAGGTCCCATAGGAGAAGGGAATTGGTATCCACTTGCCACACCCACTCCACCAAAATGTGGTAGGGGACCAGTAATTGGAAGTTCATTAGAAAAAGTTACTACTCAGTATCATACCCTTGCACCTTCATTTGTTCCAGCTTCAAATCCAGTTCCACCTTTGTCAAGCACTTAGATTCAATCTGAATCAAGTGCCACTACCACTAGTGGGGATGGCATGGGTAGTACTAGTGGTCTGAAAAGGAAATTACAACTAGACATGAAATCAGTGGATTCCAGAGATCAAGGTAGTGTAAAGAAGAAAAAGGTTATGGCAACAATGTCAATGGTGTCTATGGCTGTGAGTCCAACAATTGTCACACCTTCAGGATATAACCCTCTGAACAGTTCAAATACTCCACTTGCAATGGGTCAGGGTGTTACTGCTACTAATCTTCATGGTGCAATTATTAGAACCACAGGTGGAAGCTCGTACATAGCTGCAAGTTCCATTTCACCTTTCAAACATTCAATTGTGTTAGAAAACCCTGATTTTTGTTACAATGATTTTGTAACAAACTTTGAACAAACAAAAAATAGGAATAGATAAAATACTAAGACATTGAAGAGGGATGTAGTTGTTGTAGCTTGTGATGCAGAACCTGCATTGAATAGGTTATTTCCCACATATGACCCAAAGAAATAAATGATGGAGTTCATGGTTGTTATGCCCCCAGCTAGAGATAACAATCCACCAGAGAGTCAGATAGATCCATCTGAATTTCAAGTTAGCACCCTCCAAATGGATTTATCAAAAATTAAAAATGTGGACAAGATAAATGTGTCAAAAATGACCAACCAAGTTGTCTACATTTCAGTGATGAAGTTGGAGAGAGAGAATGGAAAGCTTCAGGGAAGAATAGAAGAGTTACAGGTGGACCTGGCAAATGAAAAGGAAAAAGGAGAAAGCAATAGATAATAGGTGCAAAGATTTAGAGAAAAGGATAAAAAATTCATCCTCTAAAGAAGCAATTGTTCAACAAGAAAAGATGGAGGCAGAACTGAAATTTGTGAGGGAAAAATTGGAAGAGAGCAATAAAAATCTAGAGGATGAAAAAGCCTATTCAGTAAATTTATACAAAAGCGTGGAGAGTGCGGCACAAGTAAACAATAAATTAAAGAAAGAATTGGAGGATGAGAGGGTAAAATAAAAACAGTGGGAAGAGAAAGCAAACCAATGGGAAGAGGAAGCAGAGAAAATTAAAAAAACAAAGTGAACACCAGTTTTCAGAATTAAGAGAAGAGCTAAAGAAGGAAAAAAAGACAATTAAAACTTACGAAAATAGCTTGAATGACCAAATGAAAAATATAGTCAAGAAAATAAAAAGAGACCTTTGGGGGAAAAAAAAAAACGTGACTGGTGATAGGTTGTGTGATTGGTTTGAATTGAATGAAAGACTTAGAGATGTTTTTGGGAAGCTCAAAGAGCACATTGACAATAACAAAAAAATTTGTCAGAGAGAGAAAACTGCAAAACAGATTTTGAATAAAATCAACACAACTAGTGACAGGCATTTGGCAAGCAAGGGAATTCATGACCGCGCTCTTCCATCAATAAAAGAAACCTCTGTCTTACAAAAATGTCAGAAACTAAAGGAAGTAGAGGAAACTCTTTCCTTATTTGAGATAAAGCTCGCCAAGATGAATCAAACAACAACCAAAATGATAGGTTAGGGTTTCCTGAGTCCTAGTCCTAGTAATTCATTAATGAATTTCATTGGAAGAGAAGCTTACAAAAAAATGTTGGAGGAGACAATGAGCACTGATTTAGGCAAGCTTCCTCAGGACACAACTCATGAAGGCATTGCAAATTGTATCAAACCATTGACAAATTTGAATGCAGTATTGGAAGGATCATTGCTTTCAAGTCAGTCTAACAAGTATGAATGGATGACGAGGTTGTAGGTCATCTACTATAACTTGACAAATATTAACCTTCCAA
>MU224279.1:4516418-4540664 GCA_018584345.1 Thuja plicata
AAGCTCATGAATGAACCTTGTATCCCCTCTCTCTCCCATTTCTTCTATAAATAGGAGCATGTTTTGAGAGCACATAAGCCTTCCTCTTAGATCATATTTGCATTGTTATGCTGCTCTTTTTATGCTATATTAATCATCATTTCATTATAAATACTAATTGTTAGTGTTCTTTTATCATTTCATAGCTTGTATGCATGCATGTTTAATCATTTTTAGCTCATTTTAACTCAAATCCTTCGTATTTAGGTTGTATTGGTCACTATTTCATCACTATATTCTTAGGGCTGATATAGTGGTGTTCATACTCTTCCTAGATTAGAAGGCAATAGGTCGCCTTTAGAGGGTTTTGTGTGTTTTTCATGCTTTTACTAACCCTAAGTTACTAAAACAATGATCTATTGAAGTGTTTGTGTCCATCTAACAGGTACCAAATATCACACACACAGTACCATATGAGCTGAATAATGCAAAAGAAAACCATTCTTAATTGTAGAATTCATGAGATTATCAACCACATTCATGTTTTTGAATTTTGACATTGGAATATGATATTATGCATGATTGATGAATGATGATGAGATACAGAAAATGACGGTAGACTACAGAAAAAAGTTTAATAAATACCTGGGACCTGCTACTTCTACAAAGGTTCAATTTTCCACATCATCTCATTATCAAGATCCTCGGATTCATCGCCATTAACTTTATAGCCTCCTTGGTTCTTTGATATGTTTTCTACACTCTACATACCTCTGCTTAAGTCAAGTTCAACGCTAGAATAACCAGTACTAGTACATGAGTCAATGACAGTCACATCATTGTCTCTGGCACTCCCACTTTGGTTTGAAATGTTGCCCAACCCTCTTCTCTGACATTTATTCCTCCACAATTTCAGTGCCTTGTCGTAAGGAAAAGTATGAACTTCATACCTGGATGTATAGAGCCTCAAGCAATTTTTCAAATTATTGTCTAGTTTTTTTCTTATCTTTGACTTTAGGAACCCCAAAGCACTGAAAACTCTCTCATCCTCCACCGACCCCAATATCATGGTCAGACATAAATCAACAAGCTTGAAAAATTATGATATTGAATCAATCAACATTTCGCTCTTAGCTAGATATTTTGAAAGCCTTGTTTCTGATCCATCTTCATGGGGGTTCTCCATAAAATTATATTTTTCCCTCATTGTCTGTCAAAAATGGCTTGATTTTTCTCTCAAACAAGATTCATCTAAAATTCCATTTAGAGTTTCCCCATTTAAATCTATGGTTTTGCAAAAATGATCTATCAAAGTTAGTAGCTTATTTTGATAATCCTTCAAATTGTTCGTACTCCAATATCAAGGAAACACAATAGACATGGATTCAAGTAGTTTGACTAGAGGGAATCTTACTCTAATCTCTGAGGAAAGATCATAGGCAATGCGCTTCACAGAAGTAGTTACAGACTCAATGATCTTGGTAAAGTCTTCCCTTTTAACACTTGATACTCACTTCCTGTTCTTCCTTCCTGATTTCTTAGACTCGACCTTGGCATAGTAGTACATTGGTATCTCAACTACGTGTACTTCTGCACATAACTCCCCATTTACACCGATCTTTAAAAAGTTGTCAGGATTGTCCAAATCTATGATTTTAAGCTAGCTGGAAAATTTTACATCATCACATGATCAATAGAGATTATCTAGCATCATGCATATCAATTTACGAAGTGCGGCATATTCTACAATATAAATTTCTCTTTGTTGGGCCTTTTTCATTGTATTTCTCATTTCCTCCAGTGGGGGAGAAGACCTGCTAATGTTAAGAGTGTCTCTACATTAGTTAACCTTCATAGCAGCTCAGGAAATTTGGGTAGCCCTGCTTCTTCATGACTTGAGTTCATTAGACCAAGCAATGATTGATATTCTGAAAACACTCGATGCACTGGTCCATCCAAAGAGATCCTCTAGTATCATTATCCTTCAGAAGATTGTTCCTGTCGGTTAGTCCTTTGGCAAAGTGTTGAAATTCCCTCAATCATTTCAGACTTCGACAGAAGTATTGGTAGAGCTCTTTGATTAAAACATCAATTTTTTGTACTTGACCATGCTTGCTAAGAACTCCAAAAGATAGATTCATTCTGTGGGCCATGCAATGAATGGGAGTAACATAGGGTGCATAAGAAGATTGTATCTTTGTGCAAAGACTGCCCCTGTGGCCTTGCATTACTGAAGTTCCATCCGCTCCAACACACACCAACTTATTGGCAACCGTCATGTCGTTTATATATCCATATTCAATTAGAGATCTCTTTACTAGTTCAAATAGATTTCTAGCTATCGCATTATCCTTTGTTTAGAAACAGTTAGTAGATGAGGTTGGCGGACAAAATTATGTATAGTATAAACATGCATGCATATCCACGAAGTATTATCTACTATTGTAACCTCGTCTAAAGACAATGCAATAAAATTTGACTCTTTAATTTTTTCCTTTTGATCCTCTTTTTCAACATCGGCAAGACAACTTGTCCATTCCCATCCACTATTTACTAGCCAGTGACTGTTAGGATAGTTATGAACTTTTAGAAAGTGTAATAAAGCACTCAATGATGGGTAGTCTTTCATAGGATGCCCTCTACTCAAAATATTAAAAACAACACTTAACTAAACAACTTTTCCCATTAGTTCTACTTCCAATGCTTTTCCAAAACAAGATTTAATAGAGCCTTTAACTTGAGCAGGCTTCGTCTGTATATTCAGCTGAAATTCATATAATTCTACATTCCTAACATGCAGAAATTCATCCTTTGTTTTCCATCTTATCACTGATTTTTCAACTCCATCTATGGTTTTATTTTCGTAAACTTTACCCAAATGCTTCTCTATGGTGTCAATTTTTAACTGCAACCTCTTTTCCTTCTTATTAATCTTGGTGCAAATCTTACATCTGCATTCTACCGGAGGCTAACCTTCAATTGGATTGTCCACTGGTTCAATGAATGGATACTTTGACACCTATTCTATTTGAAAATTCCTCGACAACTCCCACTTTCGATCATTTTTTGAATTGTTTTTTCTTTTATTTTTCCCTGCACCATCATCATCTCTAACATTCTCAGTCTCATCCAAGTCGATTATATTATTATGGCTACTCTGGGTATTTAACTGAAAATCCTCTTCAAGTTCATTGTGATCTGAGATATCAGGTTCGCCTACTTCTTTAATATGTCATGTAGTTTCAGGTTGTGAATCTTCAAAATCTACTTGTGATGAAGCAGCTTCCCAATTTTGGACAGAAACATTTCCAACACCATGACCAAAGTACAATGATAAGGTTCTGCATTTTGTTGGCCTCTCTTGTCTTTCCCCACTTGTAGGAGCCTTACCCTTATTCTTGTTACCCTTATTTTTGTTCGACATCTCCATTCTCCAATGACTCCTACTGCAAAAAAAAAATGTTAAATTGTTGAAGAAGTGACAATAGACTATAATATATATAAATATGATTCTGGATTTATTGGCCCTAAAATCATGTCTGAGGTCTCCCTGGTCACCAGTGTTCGCTAACTGGTTACCACTAAATAATAATGAACTCAAAATTATAGAGTCGCAGAATAAGTATCAATTACCTTTGCCTCAAATTAAATTGTAGTCTCTACTCGCCAATGCAGTATGTAGTTGCACTCAACATTCTGAAACTTTGCTATCGATCAAATGTTTTTATACTATCCTTATTTGGCAAATTCAGAGGGAGGTACTAGGTCAAGGTATACAAATTTGGCGAAGCCCAAGTAATTTTAACACATCTTTTTTTATTTGCGAGGTGATTATAGGTTGTCCAATACGAAGGTATGATTAATAAACTCGATGAATTTGGGTCGGGTTGAGACACGCGTCCGTAAAATGCCACGCAAATTTGGGGCTGCCTATAAATATATATGTATGAAACTATTGGCGAATAGATATTGTCCATTTGGGTTGCGTATAAATTATAGGCAAATTTTTTAAATTTACGGGGACCAAAAATTAGATTCCATTAGCGATAATGTGTAAGAAAAGTAGAAAATTAAATAAAGCGATGGGCGATGGGCCCAGGAATTGGTCCCAATATTAATAATTGTTGGGCGATAGGGTCAATCTAATATATGAAAAAGTCTCCAATTCCCCACTCGCCAACATACAACATTCACCAATTGGTGATTAATCGCCACTAAAGTTTTTGTTGTTTAGCAAAACTGTTGAGTGTGCACTCGGTTAAGAGATTTGTAGTTGGACTATTAATTCCACCTTCCTTGAAAGGATTTTTACACTTTTCTCCACTTGTTAGAATGATATAAAATTACAAATTGACCTGGTAAATGCAATCTCCTATTGCTGATACAGATCCAATTTATTTTACATGAAAAATATTATCACCTAATTGTGATTAAATAATACCTCTGATTCTCGGTAGCCTCTGTTCTTGGTTATGATGAAATAATTCACCTTTTGTTGTTTTGGTTCTTGAAACTCTCAATTTGATCCATAGATGTGCTCGTTGGCTTCATTCATCTTCTCCTCTATATTCACATCCGTCATAATGAATGATTGCTTCATCTATTTATAATATGGATTGACATCATGAAGTTTCAAGAAAAATAATGTTAACTCTAAGATCAGGTTTACAACTTGTACCTTGATCTCCTAGTCTATGTGTTTTAAATGAGTTAGACTAATTAAAGAACTTACATTCATGTTTCTTGTCCCTAAAGAAATGGATTTAAAAACAAATCAATATCCTATAAATAGAATAAGATTTATTTATCTGACGTGGAAGTCAGATCCACTTTTTGTGGGCTGCAACTAACTTTCAGTTTTTTTCTGTCAATTATGCTCTGACTATCTTTCAGTTTTGTTATGTCGGTTTCTCTTTACTATCTCATCGGTTTTCACTTTATCTTGCACGTCAGGTTCCTCTTTATCTTTCTGTCTTTTCATTTTTGGTTTACACACTAAGTTCTATTATCGGTTCTCTTTGCACTTAGTCATCTTCGGTGATCTCTTTCTATCTGATCTTCGGTTTGCTCTTGTCCTGTCTTTCGGTGTATGCTTACCAAAAGTTTTGTTTTCATACTAATGGAAAATTAATGTCAGCAGGTGATACTCCTATTGTAAAAAAATTGTACATGATAATACCACTCTTTCTCCTACTAGTGTTGCCCCCTCTGGTCATGATGACCCTTCTTTAATTGTTTCTCCTACTTTGCTCTAATCTCAGCTGACAATGCACAAATTTCTCAACACTCTGGCCCTTGTGCTAACAGTTGTCCAAATAGAGATTCATTAGATGCTCCTCCTTATGGTGGGGACCCTAAGGACAATATCAAGTGAACATTTGTACAACGACACTGAAAAATAGTTCCTTAAACTCACATTCTTCTCCACAAGTGGTGAGTGAGTTGTCCTCCCACTCTTGAGGATGGCTACCAGCCTTTATGCTAGTGTTTTGTTTATGTTTTGTTTCTTGTATCTACCAGTACCTTTATTGTTAGTGTGTTGATAGTTTGTTATTGATGACCTCTACTAGTAAAATCCAACACCCCTGCTAATGTGTTGTTGGTTTCTTTGACACCTTCAGGTTGTGGTTGTGTAAGGGTCAGCCCCCTTGTTAGGTTATTGATTTTAATCAAAAAATAATAATCTACATAATAAATGACATTATAAAACCTTTTAAATTATCAACCCACTAGAGTCTACATACTCTACTCTACTAGAAACATTTAGAAATAACCAATGTGTAGAGTAACCTAGTTTCCAAAATTGAATGTTTCTTTTCTTTCGTAGAACAACACCCTAATGAGAGGTATAATACCACCAAACATTCTTGGGATATTCCTTATTTTTATGTTTCTTTATTATCTCTTTATAACTTTGAAAGATAAATTGATGTCTATTGATTATTTTTTTTTTTTTTTTTATGTTAAGTTTTGTTTTTTATTAATTAAACAAAGATTTTGAAAGGGCTTGGACCTTTTTCCAAGAGAAAATATTTAGCAATAAGAACAAGCAGGATAGCCAAGGAACAACAAACAAACTACGTAAGACATAGAACTATAAAAGTTTCCAAACTATTAAACCCAATAGTGTATGTATACTATACTCTACTAGAGGCCTTAGACAATGCCTAATACCTAGAGTCACCTAGTTTCCTTTAGTGAAGGTTTCTTTACTTTTGCACAACAACACCCTAGAGAGAGATGTATATTAACACCAAAAATTATCGGGATATTCCCTACTATTATTCTTTCTTATTTTTTTGTAAGTTTGAAAGAGGAATTGATGTCCCTCAGTCAAGAATCAAATAAATGTCTACATACAGTTGAGGAACAACAAAGAAACTATAAAAGATAGGGCACTATAAAACCTTTCAAACTATCAACCCAATACAAGGTGGCTTATAAAATTGTTCCAAGGATTTTTATTTAACCATGGTAAAATTTTGTTAGTCAATCATTAGTAAAGAGATTATAGGTAGTTTTTTCATTACTTTTTACATAATAATTACATTTCTTTTTCATAATATACAAAATTTGGGGTTTAGTATATATGTATTTTCTATGATATGTAGCTCAATATTATTATTTTTTTGTATTGTTTTTTAGTTCCTTTATCTAACATTAGAACTTGGAGATATTGGGTTGTGAATAAATTATAGTTGTGGGCTAGGATTTGGAAACAATGTATAGATATTCATAGAAGCTTGGTGAGTGAAGATGTGTTTTGATTTGTGAGAAATGCAAGAGCATGGGGTATAGGTGCTAGTCATGATGCCACTAAAAACAAAATGAAAATGTTTGTTTTGAGCTAAATACATGAGTGAAACAACATAATGAATGTTTTGAGAGCATTAGGGGCATGTGAAAATAAAGTCATTAAGAAATTGGGTGTGATCTCTCAAAGAAAAAAATGGAAGTCCAAAAAATTACCTTTTTAATTTATTTTTCATAGTTACGATTTCATGTTGTTGCACTGAAAATTTTGTGGTTGGGTTGTATGTACACGAAGTGAAATTTTTCTAGCTTTGCAAAGGTTGAACTATTTGGTAAGGAAAGTTGTCGAACATTTTTTTATGGTTGATTTCTTTCTTCTTTGGAGCTTGATCCCTTGGAGGCAAATGTAAAGGTTCTAACTTGAAATTGTATAAGAGTTCACAATGATATACACCTAAACCATGGAATGTACTAAGATGTTTCTATTAAGTTATGATTAATTTAATATGGCATTGTAGCATGATTAACAAGTTCGTTGTCATGCATTGCAGGGTAAAATTAGATCTTTTTCATTGTGTTTGTTTTTTTTAGATTACATTTTGTTATTTAGTAAGCAAATATTTTGAAAAAGTTCAAACCCTTTTACAAGTGAAAATATTTAGCAATAATAATAGCAAGAGAACACATGATAGCCAAAGAACAACAAAGGAACTGCATAGGACAGAACATTACGAAATCTTTCCAACTCCCAACCCAAAATCATAATGATTTATAAAATAATTTTTGATGGTTTTTGTTTAACCACGGTAAACTTTTCTTAGTCATTAGGTAGTGAAGATATTGTATGTGGTTTTTTCATTGGTTTTTACATAAGAATTTTTTTCATAATATACAAAACTTGGGATTTCGTATGTATGTTGTGTTGACCATTATTATTTATTTTTTGTATTGTTTTGTTTAATTCCTTCATCTAGTATTAGAACTTGAAGAGATTGGATTGTGAATAAATTATGTTTGTGGGCTAATATTTTGGAACAATGCACAAATATTCTTAGAAGCTTGGAGAGTGATGGGTTATTATTTGTGAGCAATGTGAGAACATGGGGTGCATATACTAGTTTTGGTGCCACTTAAAACAAAACAAAAATGCTTTGTTTTAGCGACATGCATGAGTGAAAGGATGCATTGAGGAATTTGTGAATATTAGGGGCATGTGGAATTAAAGTTAATATAAGTTTGGGTTTGATCTTTAGAAGAAGAAGATGGAAGTCCAAAAAAATCACCATTTTATTTAATTTTTAATACTAATGATTTCATGTTATTACACCCAAAAGTCTATGACTATGTTTTTTGTGCTTGGAGTGAAAATAGTCTATCTTTACAAGGATGAACTGTTCTAAGGAGTATAGTCAAACATTTTTGTGGTCAACTCCTTTCTTTTTTGGAGCTTGAGCCCTTGGATGTAAATACAAAAGTTTTGAAATTTAAATTGCATGAGAGTTCATGATGATATACACCTAAGACATGGAATGTACTCAAATATTTCAATTAATTTATAATAAATTTAATGTGTCATTGCAACATGATAAATATGCTTGTTGTTATGCATAGCATTGTGGAATTAGATCTTATTAGAAATGGAAATACTAAGTTGAATTAAGCATTGAGTGTTGTTATCAAATGAAAATGAGATTCATCATTGTATCATGACTTCCTTGATTGTTATGCATGAAAATTTGTCTCTAAAACATGTTTTAATAGTGTGTAAATGTAGGTTTGTTATCCATGTAAAGAGAAGAAAATTATACTTTATATTAATGTTGATGAATCATACTTTTTATAATTCAATCTATTAAATCCATTTTTTTTCAAATTAGAACCACTTATTTGGGATAATATCAATTTCATGGTAATGCATTACGTAATTATTTGAGTAGTGTTTATTTATCATATTAAAATTGATTTACCATTGTTTGGAAATCCTAACTAAGAGATGATTAGGCTTAATTATTCAAAAAGTTGAAATAAAACTTGAAATTATATTTTTGTTTATCATTTGAATGCTATGAGTATAGAGAACAAATGATCTAATGTTTCGTATTCAACATTATGTTAGGAGTTGAATTGATCATTTATGTTTGTTTCCCTTAATATATGATGTTAATTCTTACTAACTATATGCTACCTTTTAAATATTGCTTATATTTGTGGAACATAATCATTAGTTTATATTGTCCATTCAACTCAAGTTTTTAAGCATGCTTCATTTGGAATATTTTATAGGGACCAACATACAACTAATGATTATGTCAAGCAACAACACATATACCATAAATAAGATCAACATGTTGCAGCCCAACTCACTAGGGTACTTGAGCTTGAGGCATTATAATTTGGAATGAAAGATGAATTCCTTACTTGAAATAGGGCAACGTTGTGATCAAATATATTTTTTATTGTAATTTGAATTGGACGTATTTTCTTTTGGCGTCAATTCAATTGAAGAGATCAATAGGTATGACAAAATTTCTAGTTCTTCTGATATTTGCCTATTTGTTAAGTCTCGTCTCCTCTTGTACGCATACATCACATATCATGTATATAAAAGGTTTTAGTTTTTGTAGTGGAATAAAGACAATTAGGTTTGGGAGATAAACTCCTTCAATAAAAGTAACGTTGATAGAGCCAAAAGTTGTTGCGACAGTTTGTTCATCGCCTTGTGCTATGAATCTTTTTATTTATTTGACTTGCAAGTATTTTCATATTTATGTTTGAAAAATTTATATTTATCATTTGAGATTCTATTTCATTTGTTGCACGTTGATATATCTTTGTTTCAAATAATATCTGATTATCTAATTATCGATGCTTGATTTGATGATTGATGTTGATTTGATGCACTTGATGATGTAACATTGATTTCTTGATGATAAAAGCTTGATGTGATTCTCTGCTTTCACTTTCGATCCATTTTGATTCCTTGATGATAAAACCTCGAATATGATTCCCTAATCCATTTTGATACCTTGATATTGATTTGATTTATGGATGTTGATGTGAATTTGACTAATTTGATGTTTGATGCAAATTTAATTTTTATGATGCAGATTTGATGATGATGCAACTTTGATATGAATACCTGATGAAAAATCCAACTTGATTTCAATGCCCCAATGATGATTTTTGAAATTTGATTGTATGATAGGATGTTTCCCCTTGTGATGAAAAACTCTGATTATGAATCCTTGATGTTGATATCATTCCCCCTCGGGGAACGAATCAAAATTGTATTGAGCAATTTGGATAATTTGTGGAATTTTGAATTAGATTACGATTTTGATTTTTTTCCTAATAATAATCAATTTGGAATATGCCCCAGTTGAATTAGATCATTGATGTGTCTCAAAGACTAGAGTACATGTCGTTTTGATGAATAAGTCAATCATTTTTCATTGTGTATTTCGATGTCAGGTGATGGGATATGATGCTTTGACCTCTTGATCTAGAGGATCGAAAATAGATGTGCTCGTTGAGATTGATAGAAACCTCATTTGAGCGGATAGGATGGATGATGTTTCATGCTTGAGTGATTAAGATGATCGATAAATGTTTGACTTATTGATGTTTTGTTTGATAGGTCGACTTGGATGCCTTGTTGATGCTCTGGATAGGGATGTTTTTATATCGTTTAATGTCAGCCAAAATCACTTGGTTGATGTTGTATTGATGTCAATCTGAAAGGATAGGTAAGTTGATGGATTGATTTTCCTTCTTCAAGATCTAGAGTTAGGAAATCTGATGCACTCAAGATGAGAAAATGGATGATAGGATAAATGATTATGTTAAATGATCAATTGGATGATTTGACTGATTAATATTTGATTGGATAGGCATAGTTAGATGTTTTGATGATACAGGGTTAATTAGATGTTCTCATGATGCAAAATTAAGGACTGGTAGAAGAGAAGGGTCATCTGTTGGTGCAGGTGTGGATATAGGTATAGGTGATGGACGGAGCTAGGTTGCCCCTAGTTGATCAGATGTATATTGATGATATCCTTGATGCATCATTGATCATTTGATGGATCAAACATTTGATGATGTATTTTGGTTATGAACTTGGATGATATAACCATGATTAACTTTTCACCCCCTTTGAGAAATTCCATAGCAACTAGAATGCAAGATTAATCTACAATGAATGCAAATGCAACTAAGATTTTCACTCATCACTGGATGCATTTATTTTTTCTATTTTCATCATTGAGATTTTTGGTGGATCATGAAATTGGTACAACCCTCACTGGTTATATTTTCAAACCATGATGGTCTGAATACCTCTTTCTTCGGATTTTAATAATGAAATTTGTACAACCCTCACTGGTTAGATTTGCAAACCATGGGAGTATGAATATCGGTTTCGTCAAATTTAGTTTTGCAAGTAGATTTTGGCATTAAGATATGAGCAGTCTATATGTCCAAGGTATCCATTTGCATAAATAGACAAAGATATGGTCCGTATTGATATACAAATATCCTTGATGATTCTTTGATGATCATGTAATTAGACTAATTTTCATACTTCTAGGAATCAACCTCACAAGAAAAAATTAAGAAAAGATCATGCCTCCATCATTGCTTATCTAGTCAAGACATCATTAATTCACTAAAATATATGATGCAAAAAAAATCAAGAAACACCTTTGAACTATCTTTGCTATTTACTTGTTGATCCATTGTCGTAGAAACGTTTCATCCATTTTGATCCTTGTTCACATTGCTTGATTTTGATGTTGTAGCTAAGATTTTGAGTTTGATATGGGTCAAGTGTTTTGAATGTTTGAAATTTGATGTTTGGATCAATCAAAATGTGTTCTAGCTTTTGATTATTGATTCTAGATGAAGTGTATTGCAATCTTACTTGTATTTGTTTCTCTGATGAGCTCCTTGAATTTGAATTGTGCCCCCTAGTTGGTTTTTGAAAATGATAATGTACCAAGGCAAACTTCAAAACCATGATGAAATCTTTATGTACAAAGGTAGCTTTGAGAGTTTATTAAATATTTTTTATTTTTAAGATTTTTGGATTTTTTTGGATTTTTAAATATTTTGAAAATTGATCACTAATTCTCAAGCAAGATCGCATTTGTTTACCCCAATGTCTAGCAAGGTGTTAGAGCGATGCACGATGAGTTTTAACGCTTGTACTAGGGTTTAGGGAAGTTTTTGAGTGCTTATGCTATCATTTTGAGTGATTATACCCTTTTTGTGGCACTTTCCATGTGTTATAATGCTTCCACAAGGTTTCATGGTGCCTATGCATGCTTAGAGGCATTTTCCATGAGTTTGGGTGCTTCCACAAGGAGTTGTGGCGCCTATGCATGCTTAGAGGAATTTTCCATGATTTTGGGCACTTCCACAAGGAGTTGTGGCTCTTATGCATGCTTAGGAGCATATTCTATGATTTTGAGTGCTTCCACAACTAGTTTTGGTGCTTATGGACTTTGAAGTGCAAATGCAAGTTTTCTAGGTAGATATGCATACCAAAATAGCTCCAATGAATGATAGTTGTGTGATTTTACACTTTTGGTCAAAGAACCATGATGATGGATGAAGCATGTATAGTGTGAGCCTCACTTATGGACCCGTTTAAGATTGCCCAAGCTAAGGAAAAAATTAATATAGCAATGTAGGCCAATGAGATGGTTTTAGATAGCATCAAGTGGATAATGACATGGTGCAATGAAAGGCATTTTTTTCCAAAGGAGTGGATATGTCAAGAGGATTTTGAGAACATGTTTTTTTCATTTTACATCCTTCATTATTTATCAAGACCAAGGGGTCATTTTGGATAGGATGTGGATAGGATAGCACAATCAGGATAAGGGTCAATGGAAGCCAAGAGTGGATGGTTTGGGATTATTGTCACGATGTTTAGGGATTGCGAGGTTTGGTTTAGGATAAGAAAGATCATGATAGGGTAGCATGGATGCAACAATTGAATAGGTTGATGGAAAGGATAATGGACATTTGGATACATGATTCTCATGGGTATGTTCAAACTTGTCAAGATCAAAGGTGAAAGAAGGAATACGGATGCAAGTAGGATAATTGGTATGATATGGAAGATGAAGGATATGATGGATAACATGGCTGATATATCATGGAAGGAACTTTCCCCCAAGTGTTGAGTACAAGAAGGTAAATTAAGCATGATGCCTATTTTCCAGGTTTGCATCATGATAATTTCCCAAGGCACCACAAGAAGTGGTTTTCACTATAGGACAGATTTATTTCTATTTTTTTTTCTCTTTTTGAATTCTTTTTCTTTTTCAATATTTCTCTAGCAGCTTGATCTTTGGATAATTATTTTTTAAAAGATATTCTATAATGTCCCATGATTGTTTAAAGTATGCCAAAAGATGTTGATAGGGTGATAACAAGGAGAATGATATGAAGGATAAGGCAGATTGTGGCTAAGGATTCATGTGATTGGATAAGGGGGATGAAAGGATGGCAAGTAGGTGTTGGGTAATGGATGGGATATTGGAAGGTTTTTGTAGGGGTAGATGGAAATGGTGGCAAGATCAACTTTGACACACACCTCGAAGGGTGGTGGAATGATGGAGGAACAATGGATGAAGGAGGTGAGAATGTTTGAAATGAGTTGAGTAACTGAGGGGGGAGGGGTGAATCAGTTACCACAAAAACAAATCCAAGTCCCTTAGATGTCTTAATCAAACTTATCACTGTTACTCGGTTAACAAAGATATTATGTTGTCACTCAGTTAACAAAGAAATATTAACATATTAAATATAATTATCCCTTAGTGATTAAGTGTAGAAACATAAAGCATTAAGAAAATAACATGTACACAGATGACACCAAGATTTACCATGGAAACCCAATTTGGGAAAACCACCAATGGCAACTAGTTACTATTTTTCACTCTTCTGAAGTGATCCATGTTAGGATCCAACCCTGTTAAAGGTTACAAAAAAAAATGTAAAGTGTGACCCTGTTAGAGGATTTAATCACCCTGTTAGGAGTGGCCTTGTTAGAGTTCTTCAGACACTTCAATGTATAAATGCCACCTTGTGAGAGGATTTATGAAAAGACTGTTAAGTATACTCTGTAAAGAGATTTGGATCACTGCTACAATTGTTAGAGAGTAATAATGAGTTTTACCTGATTAAAGAAGAAACTATCTTTGCTGATTCATATCTCTATTCTGGCTTTAACTGGATCCTTACTGATCAAATATTCATTTGCAGCTTGGTCTGGATATTCTATCCTTAATCAAAATTCCCTCTTACTTTGCCTTCATTCTTCATATCAAATAAATCTACTTCACATCATTCAATCCAAACTTGACCTTGTATATATATGATAGGCCTTGTCAAGTTGGCTTGAATACTCTTCCAAATAAACAAAAAAACTTAAGTATGTCGGCTGCAATTAACCAATTAAACATAAAGTGTAAACTGTTGTTAGTCGGTTGACACTAAATGCATAACTAGGTTGACACTGTAATCCTTTGATGCCCGACCGATTACTCGGTTGAAGATGAACTTACTATAATGCCCGAGTGAACTCGGTTATTACAAAAATTCCTTCATTAACCGACAGAGCTCGATCAATATATAAAATCATTACATTTGTGTAAAATTTTGTGTAACATCAATGACAATATACAATTGAATAATTGTCTTCAACAATCTTCCTCTTTGGCATTGATGGCAACACAACATGTCATTATACAAATTATTCTAGAGCAACAGAAATAAGAATAAAATTTTATAATGTCCTTAGTTTCACTTTGTTTCTCATCCAGAAAACTCCCTCTGTCTTCACAATCACTAAAATACATATTTCTTCCTCTTACATCAATCACTCTTTCTGATACAATTTCTCCCTCGGACATCAATAATCTCTTCCTTAATATTTTCTTTGGCATGACATCAATAATCTCTCCCTCTTTGACAACCAATGCCAAAGACTCTATCTAATGAAGTTGTAATGTACATGTTGTACTGATTCATATGCAATAAGCTCTAACAATCTGCATCAACTTGTTAGATCTTCACTGTAGCTCGATTGATGCATCACTAAACTGTGCTTTAGTGAGCCTCAGTTAGGGGAAGCACCCCTAGCTTTCCTCTAAGATACAAGAATGCATCCTTAGGTAAAGGTTTTGTGAATATGTCTGCAATTTGTTCTTTAGTATTCACATATTCCAACCTTACTTCCTTGTCCTAAAACAATTCTCTCAAGAAATGATACTTTATTGCAATATGCTTAGTCTTAGTATGCATCACAGGGTTCTTTGAAATGTTAATAGCACTAGTGTTGTCACAGTAGATGATAATTGGTTCTTTGATTTCCTCCTTCATACCTGACAACAGTTGTTTGAACTAATGATATTTGAATAATTCATTGTTGCAACAACATACTCTGCCTCTGCTGTAGACTGAGAGATGCAATTATGTTTCTTGTTGGTCCAAGAGACTAACGTCTTTCCAAGAAAGAATTCTCCACCACTAGTGCTCTTTCTGTCATCAACACTTCTTGCCCAATCAGCATCATTAAAATTCTTCAAATCAAAGTTTCCTCCTTTCTTATACCATAATCCATAGTCTTCAATGCCCTTAAGATATCTCAGAATCCTTTTGATAGCCATCAAATGATTCTCCCTAGGATTAGCTGAAAACCTTGCAATAATACCAACTGCTAATGCAATATCAGGCCTAGTGCGAACAACATATTGAATTTTACCAATCATGGATCTATAGGTATTTTGATTTACCTCCTTTGAGTCATCATCTTTGGACAACTTATGTCCAGAAGACATAGGTGTCCCAAGTGGTCTGGAATCTTCCATTCCAAATTTCTTCAATATCTCTTTGATGTATTTAGACTGAGTAATGTAGATACCATCCTCCATCTGATGAACTTGTAAACCAACAAATAATTTGATTTCTCCAAACATAGACATCGCAAATTCCTTACTCGTAGCTTCAGAGAATGCTTTGCATAAATCATCATGTCCAGTAAATATTATATCATCAACAAATATATATGCTAATAGTATCTTGTTCTGAGGTACTTATTTGATGTATAAGCTACTATTGTCATTAGTTCTCTGAAATCCAATATTTATCAAGTAGCCATGCATTCTTTCATACCAAGCTCTAGGAGCTTTCTTCAGTCCATACAAATCTTTGTGCAATTTGCAAACCATATTCCTTTTGTTAGGATCAACAAAACCTTCAGGTTGCTCAATATAGACTTCCTCTTCAAGAATTCCATTCAAGAATGCAAATTTTACATCCATTTGGTATACCTTAAATCCTTTATGTGCTACATATTTTAGAAGAGTTCTGACTCCTTCAAGTCTTGCAACAGGAAAAAAAATTTCTCCATAATCAATACCCTCTTCTTGAGCATATCCTTTAGTCACTAATTTTGCCTTGTTTCTAGAAACATCAACTTTTTCATTCAATTTGTTTCTAAAAACCCACTTAGTACCAATTACATTCTTGTCTTTTGGTGTAGGCACAAGATTCTAGGTCTTGTTCTTTTCTATCTGCTCAATCTCTTCATTCATGGCTTCTATCCAACTTTCATCATTCAAAGCATTTTTAATGGATCTAGGTTCAATTTCACTAAGAAAACATATACCTTTAAGTTTGTTTCTTGTCATTAAACCTTTTGTCTGATCTCCAATTATTTTCTCAGATGCATGATGCCTTCTAACATATTTGGCAAGTACAGGTTCCTTCCTTTTTTATTCTGGACTTGCATTACTTGGTTCACCATGCTCAAACATTTTGTTCTTCTCTTCTGACTGAGACTCAATTTCCTCTGTCTGAGACTCAGTTGCCTCTATCTGAGACTCGGTTACCTCTGTTACCATCTCAGGTTTCATATGTTGTAACAAAGTTTTTTCTGATGAATTTAGTGGTTGACATGGTTGTTGTCAAACCACCATTGCTTATGTCTTAGGCATAGTATCAAGTTCATAATACACAAAGTTTTTGTAGTCCTCGGGCTCTTTACTGCTCTGTTCTTTACTTCTCTCTACAAACTCATCAATATTTACATGTACACTTTCTATGACTTTATGAGTGGAAAGATTCAAACATTTATATGATTTGCTTTTATAGGAGTAGCCTAGGAATATACCTTCATCACCTTTTACATCAAATTTTCCATTTTGTGCTTCCTTCAAGATGTAACATTTACTTCCAAATACTTTGAAATAATGAACATTGGGTTTATAGCCATACCAGAATTCAAAGGGTGTCTGATCAGTACCTTTCTTCAATTAAACTCTGTTCAAGGTGTGAACTGCAGTGTTGATAGCTTCCTTCTAGTATTTGGTTGCAACATTATTTTCAATCATCAAGGTTCTTGCACAATCCATAATAGATCTATTTCTTCTTTTTGCTATACCATTTTTCTATGGTGTACCAAGGGCAGATACTTGTCTCTTGATTCCTCTTTCATTACAAAATTCATTGAACTCATTAGAAATGAATTCACCTCCTCCATCAGATATAAGGAATTTTAATTTCTTTCATGTTTCCTTCTTGACTCTAGCAAGGTACCACTTAAACTTCTGAAAAGCTTCTGATTTTACTTTGAGAAACATATCAGTCATCATTCTAGAATGATCATCAACAAATAGAATGAAATACTTCTCTCCAGTGTAAATTGTTGTTCCAATTGGTCCACATAGATCAATATGCACCAACTCCAAGACTTCTTCAGTATTGTAATTCTTTCTCTTGAAACTTGTTTTTCCCATCTTCCCAATTTGGCATTGTTTGCATATTGCCAATTCAGGTTTCTTCAAAATAGGAATACCTCTTACTCTTTTTTTCATTCTTATGTTGTCTAGGTTATCAAAATTCACATGACACAGTATTTTATGCCATAACCAGCTTTCTTCTACTTGTGCAATAAAACATGAACTTTCATTGAGATCAAGATAGAATAGATTACCATTTCTTTGCTTTCGAGTTCCAACTAGGTTTCCTTTACCATCCAGGAGCTTGGCCTTACCATTCATGAATTCTACCTTGAAACCAATTTTATTCATTTTTGCCACACTTAGTAGATTATGCCTTAGTCCTTCAACCCAATAAGAATTATCACGTTTGATTCCTTCAGTTAGAGCAATACAACCTTTACCTTTCACATAGCAAGGTTCATTATTCCCAAATTTGACACTCCCACCATCATAGTGCTCAAGATGTTCAAATTTTTTTTTATCACCAATCATGTGGTGAGAACAACCACTATCAATTATCCAAGTGTCATTAACATGTGAGAAAAGTGTATTCTTTTCATTTTCTTCATTATTTGACTCGTCCTTAATAGCAATGTAAACCATTTCATCTTCATCTTCATCACTATCAAAATATTTTTCAATATAAAAATATTTCTTACCTTTGTCCTTGTAGTTTTTGTAACTTTTGAAATCTTTCTTGCCTTTGTACTTTTTGAACTTTTTCTCATCTGTGTCTTCTTTATTTGGACACTTAGCAGCAATGTGACCAACCTCATCACATGAAAATCAAATCAATGGTATTCTTCCTTTGTACTTTCCTTTTTCCTTTGGCATCTCTCTTTCCAAGTACTGCTTCAATGATTTCTAGATCTTCATCATCACTATCATTGTCAATTTGTTTCCTCTTGAGTTTCTATCCATCTCACCAAGACTTAATTTGGCTTTGAATGCAAACTCAAAATTGCTAGGATTAGGAGAATAATTGTCAAAATTTTCCAAATCAAAAGATTTTAGCCTTGTAACCAATGCATGTATAGTTATATCATTACTGCACCTCATAACTTGAATAGTTGAGACTCTAATTACATAGATAGGAAGTAAATTTCTCAATACCTTACTAACCACTATTCTATTTTCAATCGTTCCACCAGCAACTCTGATGGCACTGATACTTTTCTTGATTCTGTCACTCTATTTTGTAATGTCTTCTCCTTATTTCATTTTCATATAATCAAACTGACCTCTGAGGCTCTCTTCTTTGGCTCTCCTTACATTGTCATCTCATCCATGGATATCATGCAGTTTCTTCCATATATCATAGGCAGTAGGGCAGTCCTTGACTTCATCAAATTATGAATAGCTGAGTGAAGAAGCTATGTCAATCATCATTATATTCTAATTCTTCATGTCCACCATCTGAACTATAGACATAGGTCTAGGTGGTTCTACATACTTGTGGTCCAATAATTGCAAACCAGTATCTCCAATAGTAGATACATGTAGCCTCATCAACTCTTTCCATGCAGCAAAGTTGCCTTTGTTAATCTTGGGGATCTCCCTTTTGTAAGACATCTTTGATCTTTAGCTAAGTCCTTGAAACCTTCTCTAAAAGCACCAAATGCTCTAATACATGTAGACACCTAAATATGATTAACACATCTAACCATATTTAGTGCCTTCTAGGATGTATCAGCTAAGTAATTAAGCATTACCTAATTGACCTATGTCATCGCCTATCCCTAATTAATTCAATTAATTGGCTATAGTCCTGATTAATTATTAAAAGAAACCAATAGTTTAATAATTAATTAAATATTTATTCCTCCTATTATTGAATGAATATGTTAAATCATTTAATTCATTCATTAATATTTCCTTTAACCCCTAACCTAACCTATCTGAACCACCTAACCCTGAGTTCAAACTCAACCCAACCCCTTCACACATGCTAACCTAACCAATCCCAACCACCTAACCCTAAGTTCAAACTAATCCCAACCTCTTCACACATGCTAACCCTTCCTTATCCCCCTAATCACCCTTCTTATCTCCTAACCCTAATCCTAATTCTATCCCTAACCATGTCACATTCCTAATCCTTGATTAGGAACTCAACCCCCAAAGTCAAAGTCAATAATCTCAAGCCATGCTTATCCATAAGAATAAATATCTCTTACACCCTCATAAATTCCTCTTACATCCTCATAAATTCCTCTTACACCCTCTTTATGAGCCTTGTCTTCTAGAGGCTTCTTGGTCCATTTCCCTAAATGGTCACATTCCTCCCTACTTTCAACCCAATAATATTGCAACAAGTGTCACAATTTTATGCACTTGAAGAAGCACAATCCATGTGCTCTCTTCTATTGGCATCCTGGCCTCTCTTCAGCTTTGCATCTGAACCACCCATTTTCAACCCCATTTCCTATAAATAGAAGGCTCATTCCTTCACATTTCATCCATCTTTTGAAGTAATATCATAATGTCAGTTTTAGCTTAGATATTCCAATCTGGAAGAGTAAACTTATAATGTCGGCTTAGAGAACATACCTTTGAATCTTGGAGCACGTCTTGAGCACACATCCATAAGCAAGAACACATCAAAAGGGGAGCTTAGATTCGGTTTGAGGAGGTTTGCACTTCCTTGTTTCCTTATTGTTTAAGTTTTTCTTTTTCAGTTCAATCTTGTATGTAGCTTGTTTATTTAGTTGTAGAATGCTTTAATCTAATTATTGTGTTCCTTTACAACTAGATTTTCCATGCTCACATTCTGGCACACCTGGTGGGACCCACTTCACGGGTTCCTTTTCATTGGTTTGCTTGCAAAATAACCCTCTAAGCTAATGTATTTTTGTTTTTTGAGTATGTTTTGCAAGATATAATTTTCTTTTGCAGGTTGAAAAAGGCAAGAAGACTATATTCCTTCTATCTTCTTTCTACTTTCTCTTTATTACCCTTCCACGAATATCATTGATACACAAACAAGACGACTATATTCCTTCTATCTTCTTTCTACTTTCTCTCTATTACCCATTTGTTGAAATATGGTCTATATCACTCGGACCATTATTTGTAAAAACATGAGGGAAAGGCACTATAAACCTACAATAATGCACTCTTACTAACTATTTTCATTTTTTTTTACAGGTCTACGGGTTAGCCATCTAGTTTGGTAAGAAAGCACATAATCTTTTGATTAAAAAATTCTCATTTCACTTTTTGGTGTTTAAAAAGAACAGTGTATGCACTTACATCATTTCACACTTGGTTTTGGGTTTCAAAGTCAACAAAAGTCAACAGTCAAAAAGTCAACAAAAGTCAACATTTCTTTTTTGGGCAAAAAATGAACATGCACAAAATCTCGAATGCTTTAAGAATAGAGTTTAAGATTTTTTTTGGGGCTTAAAATGAACATGCACAAAATCTCGAATGCTTTAAGGAAAATGAATAATCAAACATCTGATTTTGGGTTTAAAACTGAACAATCAAATCACACATCTTGTTTTTGGATCTTAAAGTTGAACTAACTATCAAACACTTCGCTTTTTGGGTTTAAAATTTGACAAAGAAATCACACATTTCCTCTTGGGTTTAAAATCAAACATCAAACGAACTCAATCTCGAATTCATAAAGACAAATTGAACAAGGCAAATAATATCTCACTTTGGTGCTCATAAAAAGAACAAGCTTATGAGTTCATTTCAGTTTTAGATCAAACACACATTGCTTAACTTATCAGAAATCAATCACGTCTTATGTGTTTGGTGCACTTGCACAAAATTTTGTAGAGCGCAACCTCACTTCATGCACTATCCTCTCCCATTGGCTTTCGTGGTCGTTGGTGCAAGAGAAAGGTGATTGTTACCGTTCAAACTTTTTTTTGCAGATCTACTCTTGATAAATCATTAGATCTTATTAGAGGGGCCTGTCCAGAAGAATCACGAGTCCTTCTGGAGAACAACCCCAAACCGGTCAAATCCTTCGACCAATATATAAATAAGGCTCTAACCAAAAGAGAATCTATATCCTTTCAAGCTCAGGTGAGTCATGTTCAATGGTAGATCAGACTGGGTGACCTCCCCAGCATATCGGCATGATTGAACTAGGCTCTTAAGTGAGTCAAGCTGTACAAACTGATTGCGGGGACACCATGAAAATACTAGCAACCTACCTGATCCATCCCTGAAAGCTTGATAATCGACTGGGCAAGGAAGATAGTAACTTCCCTGAGAAATTCGCACATTCATGCCACCCTAAGCATTTGCAATCAGCTAATATGGCATCATAACTAGAGCCTTGTGCTTGGTGATGGTCATATTTTGATTAGCTCTTGTGTGTGTGCCTACGTATGAGGACAAAGGTTTTCAAGCTCACTGCATCCTTAAGGTAGAAAGTGCTTGTATGTGTCTTCAATGTTACAAACCTTGTGCAAAACAATTCTTGAACATACACAAGTCTGGAAGTTTTAAAAGTCCTTTTTCCAAAGAGATCAACATTTTATGCTTCTTGCAAGGTTGCTTTGCCTCTTGCCAGATTGTTTTCTCTAAATCCTCAAGATCATCATTTATTCTAAAAAACATTCCAAGGCACACTTGTCATAGTCACTGCCTCATCCTAAGCAGTATCAGATTGAGCTCATGTCCTATTCCATCAAACACAAGAAAGTGATGCCAAGCCTCCATATCACCAAGTTGTTCACCCAAGCCTCCAAATATTTTCATCCTAGGCTCATAATCATGTCCTTACTCTCATCCAGCATCAGTTTCTTCTAGTGTCATCCAGTCCTCTATTTCTCCCCATGCCCTAGACCAGCAAGGCTATATTTTTCATTTCTCATCCTCTTTCCATATTCTTCAGAGTCAGTCCTTCTTCCTAATCTGAGCTTGAGTCTTTCGTCCATCTCTATCGTTCCTCCCTAATCAACTCATCAGCAAAGCGTCATGTCACAAATCTATTATGATGAGTTTTGTTGTCATATCTCTTCCTCGACTTTATCCTATTCCGATGATGATAAAGGTCTTGTTGATCATGATGCATACTTTGAAGACCTTAGCAATCTCTCCCTTGCATCTTATGCTGATGATGAAGGTCTTGTTGATCATGATGCATATTTTGAAAACCTTAGCAAGATTTCTCCAAATACCATCCAAACTCCAGTCATTCCTCCATCCTACCCCATCATGTCTATATCCTATTCTGATGATGATGAAGGTCTTGTTGATCATGATGCATGCTTTGAAAACCTTAAAAATCTCTTCCTTGCATCTTATGTTGATGATGAAGGTCGTGTTGATCATGATGCATATTTTGAAAACCTTATCAAGATTTCTCCAAATATCCTCCAAGCTCCAGTTGTTCCTCCACACTATCCCATCATGCCACCATGCATACCCACTAGCACTCCTTATCATACCTTTGACAAGGGACATCCTTCTTATCCTCCATCCACATCTCCTTCTTATACATACATGACTCCATCTTATCCCATGGTCATATCCCAACCTCTGTCCTTTCACAACAACACTACTAGCTACATCCCTAATCCTAATCCCCCATCTCATTATCGTCCAACCCATGTTCAAATCCCTAATACTAGTCCTCCATTTCCTCTAATCCATCACCAGAATCCCCATGCTATTTCTAATCTACCATCAACTCTATCTTACCCATCTACCCCATCTTATCTCACTCTTCCATCTCCAATTCCTACCTACATTAACACATATTCCATACCCCAATCCATCCCTCCTCTCCCATCAGTTAGTCAATCTTATTTTCAAGCTACCTCCATGCCTATCTATGTGAACTATCTATCCATACCATCTCCTACATCCATCTCTACACCATCATTCAACCATACAAATTCACAATACATTGCCACATCTTCATCTGTGGACTATCCGTACTTCCCACCATCTACGCCTGCAAATTCTCCATCTCCTATATGTAAGTCTCCAAGGAGTTTCACAAGGAAGCCAACAGAAAATCCATCTCTTCCAGAGTCACGCTATATCACTCCCCCATGGGAAAACACTAGTGATGAAGTCCTTCCATCTCCCATACCCAACATTCCTCATCCATATCCTATGCCTATCATTTCCCTTCTGAATCCCATACTTATTGATCCTCTTCCACCCCTCACACCCAGCATTCCTCTTCCATCTCCCACACCCATCATTCCTCTTCCATCTCCCACACCAATTATTTCCCTTCCAGATCTCATACTTTTTAATCCTCTTCCATCTCCCATACCTCTTATTTCCCTTCCCAATCTCATACTTTTTGATCCTCTTCCATCTCCTAGCACCATTGAAGTCCCCTCATCTGTTGAATTCATCCAATCTTCATCCCCATATTCTCCTCCTCACACTATCCACACCCCATCCCATGAACCTCACGCATCCACCCCTCTTCCCTCTCTAACAGAATCACCCATTCATCCATCCAACCCATTTGAAGAATCTCCCATTCATCCATCCCCTCCCTTTGCAGAATCCATCCATACATCCAACTCATTTAAAGAATCCATCCATATATCCCCCATCACACCATCCACATCAACCCAATCATGTCAAGAACTTGTCCAAAATCATGTTGAAGTATCCATTGACTTGACTAAAAATTGTATCATTCCATCCACTCCATATGAAGATCCTAACATCCCACTCCATCCATTACATGATCCATCCACTCCACTTCCTAATCCATTTCCCTCCA
>MU224279.1:4558000-4604684 GCA_018584345.1 Thuja plicata
CCTTATCCCCCTAATCACCCTTCTTATCTCCTAACCCTAATCCTAATTCTATCCCTAACCATGTCACATTTCTAATCCTTGATTAGGAACTCAACCCCCAAAGTCAAAGTCAATAATCTCAAGCCATGCTTATCCATAAGAATAAATATCTCTTACACCCTCATAAATTCCTCTTACATCCTCATCAATGCCCCTTACACCCTCTTTATGAGCCTTATCTTCTAGAGGCTTCTTGGTCCATTTCTCTAAATGGTCACATTCCTCCCTACTTTCAACCCAATAATATTGTGACAAGTATCATAATTTGATGCACTTGAAGAAGCACAATCCATGTGCTCTCTTCTAGTGGCATCCTGACCTCTCTTCATCTTTGCATTTGGACCACCCATTTTTAACCCCATTTCCTATAAATAGAAGGCTCATTCCTTCACATTTCATCCATCTTTTGAAGTAATATCATAATGTTAGTTTTAGCTTAGATATTCCAATCTTGAAGAGTAAACTTATAATGTCAGTTTAGAGAACATACCTTTAAAGCTTGGAGCACATCTTGAGCACACATCCATAAGCATGAACACATCAAAAGGGGAGCTTAGATTTGGTTTGAAGAGGTTTTCACTTCCTTGTTTCCTTATTGTTTAAGTTTTTCTTTTTCGGTTCAATCTTGTATGTAGCTTGTTTATTTAGTTGTAGAATGCTTTAATCTGATTATCATGTTCCTTTACAACTAGATTTTCCTTCCTCACAATACCAATTATTGGAAATGAGCTAGGTAACTGAGAGGGGTGGGGTGAATCAGTTACCACAAAAACAAATCCAAGTCCCTTAGATGTCTTAATCAAACTTATCACTGTTACTCAGTTAACAAAGATATTTTGTTGTCACTCGATTAACAAATCAATCTTAAGATGTTAAATGTAATTATCCTTTAGTGATTAAGTACATAAACATAAAGCATTAAGAAAATAACATGTACATAGATGACACCAAGATTTACAGTGGAAACCCAATTCAGGAAAACCACCAATTGTAACTAGTTACTATTTTTCACTCTTCTGAATTGAGCCCTGTTAGGAGCCAACCATGTTAAAGGTTACAAAACATACTATAAAGTGTGACCCTATTAGAGAATTTAATCACCCTATTAGGAGTGGCCTTGTTAGAGGTCTTCAGACACTTCAATGTAGAAATACCACCTTGTGAGAGGATTTATGAAAAGACTGTTAAGTCTACTCTGTAAAGAGATTTGGATCACTACTACAATTCTTAGAGAGTAACAATGAGTTTGACCTGATTGAAGAAGAAACTATCTTTTCTGATTCATATATCTATTCTAGCTTTAATTGGATCCTTACTGATCAAATATTCTTTTGCGGATCGGTCTGGATAATCTGTCCTTAATCAGAATTCCCTCTTACTTTGCCTTCATTCTTCATATCAAAGAACTCTACTTCACATCATTCAATCCAAACTTGACCTTGTATATATATATGATAGGCCTTGTCAAGTCGGCTTGAATACTCTTCCAAATAAACAATAAAACTTAATTCTATCAGTTGCAATTAACCAATCAAACATAAAGTGTAAACTGTTGTTAGTCGGCTAGCACTAAATGCATAACTCAGTTGACACTATAATCCTTTTATGCCCGACTAACTTCCTTCATTAACCGACAGAGCTCAGTTAATACAGAAAATCATTACATTTGTGTAAAATTTTGTGTAACATCAATGACAATATACAATTGAATAATTGTCTTCAATAGAGAATGTATGTAAGGTAGTGGATTTTGGGATATAGGAACCCAAACTAGACTTGGAAAGTGGAAAATGTTTGGAAGGAGATGGAGTGAAAGCCTTTGGAAGCTTGAATGTCAACTTTGATTTTTATTTTGCGTGCAAGTCTTTCAAGCTTGACTTGGGAATCCATATAATTTTCTATTTTTCTCTCTTTTTTGATGCTTTTGAATGCATTTCTTCAATGAGGGATTTTGGAACCCACATTTTCTTCAATTTTCCCTTTTTCTTGATGGACCTTGGTGGTCTCTTTTATATTTCCTTTTCCTTGATGGACCTTAGTGGTCTCTTTGATATTTCATTTTTCTTTATGGACCTTTGTGGTCTCTTTGATATTTCCTTTTTCTTTGTATTCACAAGTCGATTAGATTGGACATGTTGATATTTATACACATGTGGATTCTTAGATTTTTTATTTCCTTGTTTGACATCCAAGTTGCTTCCAAAGGTTTTTAGAATCATGGAAGGCTATGAATGATATGGAGGGTCCATATGGATAGGTTCTTGGAAATTCCTCAAGTATGTGTGCCTTTGTTTACCTTGATATGTGATAGGACTATTGGATGGTAAGCTTGAAATGGTAGGCATGGTTGATGGAGGGATATATGGATGGAAGATATGAAGGCTTTAACTTTGGTATATAGGGACCAAGAATGGATTTGGAGTATGGTGAAGGTATATAGTTGCATTTGAATGGAGGGAGATAAGGTGTGAAATGGATATCAACATATTTGGAGTGAGATGCATTGTGAAGGCTCTCATCTTTAAGATTTATCTTTATCTCAATGGGCTTATTGGTACCTTTGACAGGATGAAATTTGATAGGAGAAATTAAAGCTTGAGGGGATTTATTACCATGAGTTATTTTTGAGGTAGACATGGAGGATCATGACAAGGAGTTGATGGGATACTCAGATCTTGACATGGGAAAATATCATTAGATGGTGTAGAAAGGGTAGTTTTTTCTTGGTTTTCAATAGGCTCATTATAAATGGTGGAGGGAATATCTTAAGCTTGCTTGGGAAGTGGACAAGATATAGAGCTTGGAGGGATACTTTTTTATTGAGGTGGAAGAGTATCATCTTGGAAGAATGAAATTTTATGAAGGGGTCATCATGAAATTCTATGGATATGGGACCTTCGTCAAATTTTGGATAGGAATGGATAGCATATTGATCTTGATATTTACTGATACTTGTTTCTTCACACTTTGGATTACTCTCTCGATAGGGAACCACTTCTAAGGACAAGGTATGAGTTTGGATATGCATGATGGATTCTTTAAGGGCTAATATAGGATCATTTTTAATAGGAATGATAGGCATTAAAGCACATGAAAGCTTGAGGTCTAAGATATTTACAGCATGAAAAAGACTTGAAGAGTGATACAAGTTAGCTTGGATCTCTTTTAGAGGTAGCCCTTGAGGGTATACATAGTCAACATGAAAATTATCATCCTTAGGCTCTTCATTTAATGAAGGGATTTTGATTAGTTTTGTTGCTTTAGAAGATGGAGGAATGGTGGAGGAAGTAGAAGTGACATGTAGGTCATTACTGGACATAGGTTCGTAACTTTGATCTTGCTTTGGATTAGTATATTTTTTGTCATTAGATGATTCATTAGAATTTTGCATTTCAATTATGTTGGCATCAATGAGATCTTGGATTTTGTGCTTCAATTCCATGAAATGTGAATATTCATGTTCATTATGTCTATGATATTTATAATAGTTGCTCAAAAACACCAATCCACATGAAGTGACTTGAGGCAACGTGATGATATTGTTATCGAGGAGTTATTCCAAAGTTGATTCATAAGATTGTCCCAAAGGCGTAAATGATCTATCCAATGTATAGTTAAATTCACTTGTATTTGTCAAAGAGGTATTGAATTCAAGATCATGATGATCTGATTTGTTGTTGTCATATGATTAATAGACAAAACTCTCAACTGAATCTAATGTAACTTACTCTTTATTCTCTTGATCAAAGATAGGATGGTCATGAAGTTGTTCTTGATCAAAGATGGGTTTGTTGTGCTTATATGCCTCTTTTTTTGAAGAAAAGGGAGACATGTCTAGATCATGGTGTATCTGTTTCTTCCTTTAGGTCTTAGATTTGTGATTGAAAAGATTGAATTTTCTTTGTAACGACTGCAACAAGATTTTCCTCTTCATTGTTGTCATGATTAGGATATCTAGACCAATTTTTTTCAGCCATGATGTGATTGTCTTGATTTTCTTGTCTAGGTGGTTGAGGAGGTGTGATCTTTTGAGGATGAGGTACTTCTTCCCTATGCAAGGTTTTTTCCTCTTGTAAAGACAATTTGATATGATGGAATCTTGCCAAAATTGTCATGAAAAGGAATTTTGAATATTTGTTGAAATAGCATCCTTTTGAGAAGAATGATGATGTTTAGGAACTTTGGATATTTTAATGGATGTTTTTTTCTTTGAGATAATGTATCATCAAGCATATCAATCAAAAATACACGTGTTTTCTAACCTTTAAAAAGCTACACAAAAAAGTGCATATTCCCGAATGTTTTTAACAAGGTCTCCACAACAAAACACTTCAATCAATCTACCTATGGTCAATTTGATTCAACATGGTTTGAATAGGTAGGCTTGCTAATTTAAATGGGTTTTAATCAATGATTTCATTCAAAAATATCTTATGAATGCATTACAAGGTCTCATGGTAGTGTAAACACTATTTAGGTCCTATAGACCGCAGAAGAGACCGGGCATAAGATACTTTTTCCCTTCAAAGCATTAACTTCAAGAAGGTATTTTTTTTATAGTGGATTGGATAAATTTGGATTTAGCTTTGTTTCCACTTTGGTTTGTCCCTCTCACCGGCTATGTTAAAGTGCTAGGGAGACGAACCCTCTACAATTCAAATTTAATTAGCATGTTCATGAAAAGTAATGAAATGAAATGAAAAGTAGGTCTAGGAGTTTGATCACCCTAAGAAGTATGAGAGCATATCCCTATTACTCTTTACTACTAAAAAAAATTAACAAGGTTCTTTTCCAAGCCTTTAATCTAGTGGAATTAGAGCATGTTTGGCATTTTGATTCACTATGAAAGTGAAGAGCATAGGCTTAATGTTTTTCATTCACAAATAAAGAGGCTTAATATTTAGTGTTTTTTCATTCTTTGACTCCTTTCTATTGAAAAACTTGGTATTTTGGGAATTTTGATTCACTATGAAGTGATGAGCATAGGCCTAATACTAAATTTAACAAACAAGTGATCCTTTCTACTTAAGTGAGATTTTGAGCTTTGAAAGTCACAATTTAAGCAAAATGCAAGGGGATTAGGCTTACCTTATTCGAAGCTAGCAAAGGCTAGGGGCATTTTTGAGCTTTTACTTTGCATTTTATACTTACAAAGGAAATAGTTCCAGCTCTTTAGCTTCCCCTTCATAAACATTAGTTCAAAACAATCCAATCCAAAGTGAAGAAAATCACAAGTATCTGTGCAAATTTAAGGGAATTCCAAAGTCAACTTTGAAAAGATCTAAAAAGGAGAAGCATTATAATTGATCATAGGAATTGTAGAAAGATTGATACAAATTTAGCATTTTAATGTAATGATCATGCGCTTTGATATCACTATCACCTAAATCATCAATAATGATTGCATTATGAACTTCCTTTGCATATTTATCAAGCCTTTTTACCTCCTTTTCTTTGTAAAAATTAGAATTTTGAACCGCTGGCTTCTTCACTTTCCTATGTTTTACCATTTGCAAGTCATTTTTAACCACTTTAGCTCAAACATTTTGCAAATTAAAGCTCAAAATTTGTAGGTGCTAAAAAATTGTGCATAGGAGCTAAAAGAACTTGCAGAAGCGCTACAAAAACTTGCACAGGAGCTAAAATAATATGCAAAAGTGCTACAAAAACTTGCATAAGAGCTAAAATACAGTAAATAGGAGTTGAAAGATTAAGCACAAGCACAGAAAGAAGTTGTAGAGGAGTTGCAAAGCTATGCATAGGTGTTGTAATAAGTTGTACAGGAGCTGAAATAAGTTGTAGAAGCGCTACAATTCAATGCAGAAGAGTCGAAAGAAAGCAACATGCAAATGACAAAGTTCTAGTGTATAGGCATTGAAATACTGTGTATAGAAGTTGCAAAGTCATACAAAGGCGCTGCAAATAAGTGTAGAAGAAATGAAACTCTATGTAGAAGCGTTGAAACAAGTTGCAAAGGCACTATTATTATGCTCAAAAGCGTTATTCCGGTGAATCTAAACTTGCAAATGTTAAATCTACAACCAAAACTCACTCAAAATCATTCAAAAATGTTAGTATGAGGCTTGAGCCCCATGGTGGGTGCCATTTTTTGTATGTAAAATACCTTCATGAAAAATTACATCAAAGAATATCAAGGTATTTGTAAAGATCTATACTAATTAAACAATCAAACTTCAAATCCTTGAAATCATCTCATGGTTCTCTATCTAGAAAGACTAATTTATGCTCTTAGCTACAAAAGCATTCCTAAAGTGACAATCTCTAGAATGAGAGGGATGAGTTAAGTTAAATGATATGATCTACATGCTTGATTTGATATGAATTTACAATCATGATCCTAAGATGAATTCAATTGTGATAATGGATGCCCAATTCAACCAAATGCAATTACTATGATGCAAAATGGGGTGATAAAATGAATTGATATGTGAATTGGTGAGTTGCAATGAGAAATGCTTGTTATTTATAGGATTTTCCCAAGGGTAGGGGCTAGATTGATTTAACCATGATTAGATGAGAGAAGTTGAGTTGTGTTTCAAATAGGGGGACAAGATGACAAATGTGTGGTGAGGATAGCAAAGGCAAACTGAGTGGCTAAGATAGAAAAGCCTCTTAGGGATCCATCTTCTTCCAATCCTCTTTTCTCATTGGCTAATTGATTTTTATCCCTTAGTGGTTGTTGAAATTATTTAGGAATTAATTAATTCAAACAATTAATTAAATTAGCCATGTAGGGGGATTAGATGGGTTGGATTTGATTTAATTTAATTGAAGTATATAACTAATTGATTAAATCAATTACATAGTTTATGTGATCCCTCTTGGCCTGAATTTAATTAACTAATTGTTTTTTTACGTATTCCATATTTTTACTTGATTTGACCACTTTAGGGTGTATACAATCCTTTACATAGTTTTTTTGTGTCTAAGTTGTGTAATTGTTTGTGTAGTTATGATCTTTTTTTACTATGATGAGTGTGTTTGTACTAATCTCCAATTAGAGCCTATTGTGACTCAAGAGACACACATCTCCTACTAGAGCCTATTGTAACTCTCATCTACAATGCCATATTTTTCTTGATTCCTAGTACTTAATATGCTTAGGTTTTTTTTTTCCCATCACATTATATATCTAAGAAATATTTGAACAAGTTTTTACCTAAGTGTCATTCCTACGTATTCCCGACATGTTAAACATTGTAAGAAATCTAAAAATTTCTAAGTCTATGGAATTTTGTGATGAATTTCCTATGTTTGTGCTTGATCTATCAGACCATTTAACCCTCCAATGTTGATATAGCATCTATTTAATCCCCAAAACCCTAACCCCATTCCTTAGAAATTTTTCAAACACCAAAGCTACATATTTGAGCCTCCCTTGATATTATTTCCTGTTAGGATTAAGTAATACTGAGAGGGGGAGTGAATCAGTATTACAACACTTTAAATTAAACTTAAACCAATTCCACATAAACCATATGATTTATGAAATTAAAATAACATAAGAAAATAACACACAACTCATTACACCATGATTTGTTGTCGAGGAAACCCTGGCCAAGGGAAACCCCCAGTGGGGATGGTACCCACAAGCATGCACTAAAGTATAATGTCCCTGTTAGGGGCTGAATATTACATAGTACATTTCCTTATTAGAGGAATAAAAACCCTGTTAAAGGTATACAACACCCTGTTAGGGTTACACTGGGCTTATAACTCTTACAACAAAAACTTATGTTACAAAGTGTTCTTAGTAATGAACAAAACCAGCATCTGCAATGCTTAGATAGTTCCAATTTAAGCTCTTCAATAATCTTTGATCTCTCATTTGCCATCAAACATCTCATTCACATATATATTCATCCATATACCATACATACATCTTACTTCATTACTTTACAAAATGTTCTACATATATATATATATATATATATATATATATATATATATATATATATCATCTAGTCGGTTCTCTAATACATTATCTTCCAGTCGGCTCTCTATAACAAAATAGAATTAATAATGTAAAGAGTAAATATAAATTTAGCACTCTTACATAACCAAAATATAGTTTATTCATAATAATAATCTAACTTAGCACGCTAGGAGTCCATGTCATATTCCCTTAATCCTTGCAACTATTCAACTACTCTGTTTCGATGTTTTGTTGTCTGCGCATGTCTTCAAATCTCTCTAACTCTCTGTAATCATCACCAATACTAAATCGATCTTAGGTGTAGGTCATACATACTCCATATTAACTTCCTCTAATCTCGCTTGTCATCAAACATCATACGCGATCTTTGCTATCCAAAACAATATTGTTATACTCTCTAAATTTGTTTATGTACTTAGTCGATTTCAAAACCGAATCATCAAAACTATACTTATCTTGATCATACTATTAAATGTGTTTCCATAAATGACAACCATTAAATGTCTCATAAAATACCAAAAGCATCACTTGACAACAATCTCTCCCTGTGGCATTGATGGCAACACTTATCAAAAAATGACTAAGTATTCCAACACAAAATTGTTCTCTTCTCTACTACTCTCATTTTTCTCTTCTCTCTTCTCCCCCTTTGACAACAATAGAAAATGTGCATCCAAAATTTACAAAAGTGTATAATTAGTGCTTGCTCACCAGTTTTAGAATATCTTGAAAGGAATCTTCCAAGATCTTCACTTCTACATTCCATGACTCTACTAGTAACTGACTAACATGAATTAGTCCATTTAGTGCATAGGATGATGTCTCTATTGCTTTTAACTTCGTGGGCATAGAGTTTGTCAATGATTATGCAATCTTCTCCATGTCAGATAGATGAGCTTCAAGAATTGATAGCTTAGGAGTGAATAGGCTCTTTAGCAAACCAAATTTTTTCATTACTCTCCCTTTCTCTATATTCAATACATTCAACTTATCAATAATCCTTGTTGCCTCTCTGTCCATCTCCATTACAGATTGTGAGGAGGTCTCACAAATGTCCATCATGTTGTTCAGAGTTATCTTGTCCTTTTCAATAATGTCTTCAATAATTTGAATGTGTCTAATAGGGTTCATATAGTAGCTGAATAGCATCCTTCCATGTGTAAACAGCTTCTAGCCTTTGATGTAGCTGATCTCAGAATGCCCAAGTCCCATGAAATAGATTGTCATACTTCCATCAAATTCTTTTCTAAATAAATTTTCTCTACCTTCTCTTCAGTAGTCTTCACTAAAGACTCATAGTGACATCAAAATTATCTAGTGCCAATTTCAGGTTTTCTACTTCATTTTTACTTTGAAAAACAATAGGTACTAGAAGCAATTTATTCACAGTATCAATTGCCCTAGTCATTACCTTAGTCTTTTTGTCACCTTTCTACTCAGATCTCTCTTTTTCCTTAGAGAATGTGATGAAGGATAGTCTCATCAGTTCATCCTCATCCATTTTGTCAACATATGTGCTTACAAATGTGTCTTTACTTGCCAACAATAGAATAGTAGATGTGTCAATTTCAGCCTTTACTTCAACTGTTGCCTCTTCTTCTTTCTGCTCTACCTCTTTCTGGTCTTCCTCATCAGCCATTGTGTTGTTTATGTTCCCTTCAAATGGATCTTTCTCATCAAGTGAAGTGTCAAGGGTCATAGGCACACCAGAAACATAGAAATCTAGTTGCATGATATCTTCTCTCTTCTCAACACTTACCTCAATTTTCTTAGAGCTCTCTACAATTTGTAAAGGTATAGGCATAGTAGGTTTAGGAGGTGGATTATTCTCAGGAATATTACTCATAAGTATCTGATCCAATGCCTTCTGAGTCTCTTCTAAGACTTCTTCATATTTCCTGCCCATAATTTTCACTAATCTTGCTTTGGTTCTCAACAAGGGTTTGAGTGCTCCCAATATTATTTATCTCTCCTGTACTGAAACTACTGGAAACATGTCCTCAATAGCTTGATTTATTATAGCCTCATCTTCAATATGTGCAAGTTGTTTTCTAATTTTCATTCTTCCATACAATTCCTCAGGTATATTGCCTTCTATCTCTAATAGATTCTTTTTTAAAACAAGTAAATGGTTAATTACAATGTCCTCAATCACTAGTTTTTCAAATTCTTCATACCTGTCATAATATTAATTCAGTAAAATAGGATTTCCTTGCTCAATATCTCTCTTCTCTAACATCTTTATATTAGGATTCCATACATATCTGTCACTTGTGGTCTCTTTCTCAACTTTCTTTTCATCTACTTCTTTAGTCCTATGCTTCTTAGGAGGTGAGTCCAACTTAGTAGACCTAGTGTTTCTCCGAGGAACAATCTTTTCTTCCTGCAAAGTGTTCTATGGTGGTGAGGATGTAGTAACATCAATAAGAGCAGAAGTAGGACTAACTATCTACTGAATCTTTGGAGGTGGAAGGGTTTCAGTAGCAGTACTTGCCAATCCAGAAGATCTCTCTATTGTCTTCTTCCTTACTTCTCTCATCTCTTCTTTACTAATACCTACCTTAGTTGCACACTCATCAACTATATTCTCCACTCTTCTCTTTCTTAAGCCTCTAGTCTATTCTTCTCTTACCTTAGCCAATTTCTCTTCATATGTGCCCCATCTCTCCTTAGATGTATCAACTTCAGATGTCAAGACATGTTCAATTTGCATAACCATAACTTCTGAACTAACTTCATATCCCATGGGGTAACAACATTTGTTTCTTGGTACAACTCCCTCAAAACATACACAATCAATTTCAAACATGAAACAGATTGTATCCTTATATTTCTCAACTAAGTCTTCAGGAATCCTGAATCTCTCTTTCATTTTCCTCTAAAGAACCTTGATCATGCCAAACAGTTCTCCATAAACCCATGTGTTGTTTTGTCTTCGGTAGCTCTGTGAATTATGAATACCAGTGGGTATGTTATCTTTCCATGCTCTAGGGTGCATTCCAAGGAACTTATGCTCAATGTGGATATACATATGAACTAGAAGTGAGTCAAATCTAAAGGTCTTAGATTTATCCTTCTTGACTAGCTTTACATTCTCCAAAAATTATTGTGCCAGAACCTCCCATGGGTTATATGTAGTGTTTTCCTTTACCATCCTATAAGCCATCATAATGACTCATGTTGAAACTAAATTAGGTCTACTATTGTAGTAAAATATGTATCTAAGTATCATCACAATTAGTCTAACATCCTGCTGGAAAATATCATTCACAGTCATAGCTCATCTGTCCCATTTAGAATGTGTTAGGGTTTCAACTTATTTCTTTATGTGCTTCTCTACCACATGGATAAATCCAGTGTTGTCTAACCCAATTATATCATGAATCAACTGACTACAAATATTTACAGTTTTCTCTCTTATCCAGATGAATTGATCATGAACTCTACTATGTAAGATTTTGAACCATTCATCTTCATTGAATTCATAGAAATCTAACATTTTCATAATTCTCAGGTTATCTATATGTTTGAATTCATCCTTCATTTTACCATTATCAGTCATGTATTCCATTTCAATATAAATCTCATCAATACCCAATATATCATACTTGCAATTAATGTAAGCCCTAATATCCTCTACATGCAAGACGTCGTGTGGTGTCTGGGAAAATGCTCATTCAGTGTCGTCTTCACAAGACTTAAATGGATGTTTCTTGAATTTGTATCTAGGTCGATCTACAACATCATAAATCAAAGGTGCATCCATAACTTATGTATGAGTAGATGATGTAAATACCTTAATCATTCTGAATTCTGAATTCCCACTCTGATTGATCACACAATATAGTTGTTGGATAGTCTGATACTCTCTGATCTCTGCTTTTCTTAGGCCGCTACTCTTCAAATGGTGAATAAATAGGTATCTCGGATGTCCTTTATTCATTTTTAAGTGTAAAATGCACATTACCGAATACACTTAACATCATACACTATCCAGTCAATCACAAATCCCGCAATCACAGAATACGCATCATCTAATGTTGTGCTCTTAGATATAATTTCTATGATGTCTGCACATATCACAACTAATCTCGTTGGAGCTTACTCCTCAGAATCAGGGCTGGATATATTCTGATATTTTCATCCAATGCTCCTCCTAAGGCCATGATATGCCACTTAGTTTGATGTGTTCACATCAGGCAAAGATGTAGTAGCATCTACTGTCTCTCCCTGAACCAATATCTCACTTGACTCTTTGACTTTCCATACCTTGCCACTGTTGTTATCTTCTACTTTCTTGAAACAATTTTCAAATTCATTTTTGTAATCTGCAATACTCTTACCAGTATCATTGTCATTCCTCTTTGTATTCATAGGAGGTGGTACTCTTTTGTTGTCTACTCTATTGTATCTGCAAAACTTTGCTATATGCCATAGATTGTTGCATTTGTAGCATATAGGAGGAGGTTCGTTCTGAATTACTTGTTACTTACAGTACTTTGCAATGTGCCCAAGGTTATTACATTTGTAACATGTGGGTTTAACTACTGATTCTCCTTTGTTGGTATCTTTCCTACATCTATATTGATCAGGTTTCTTGCATTCTTCTTTCTTGTGCCCATATGCATGACAATTAAAACAATAACCAGAAAAAGTTTTGAAAGGGGCATTACCTCTACAATATTTCTTCATGTGTCCAAACTTGTTACAACCAAAACATTTTCCTCTAAAAGGTCTAATATGTTCTCTAGGTTCTTCAAGGATAATTTTTTCTTCATCAGTCTTCGCATCATGTTTTTCTTCTTGAATCTTAGAACATTCAACTTCATTGAAGCCAACACCAGTCATATATCCTTTAGGTTTCTATCTATCTCTTTTTTCATTGATCAATTCACTGCTCATGTGAAATCTCTATGTATTTCTTTGTCTCAACAAGTTCTCCTTTTATGATCTGATTATATTTCTCCAATTCTAGATACTTGTTCTTGTAATGGTCATGCTCATTCTTCATTTGTCCCATCAGAATATTAGCATTCTTCAAAGCTTGTTTAATCTTGTTTTTAGCATCCTTTTCTTGTCGAATCTCTTTATCCATTGCTTCATTATTAAGCTTCAGAGTAACATTCTCTTGTTCAAGTTGCTTTATTTGATCTAAATTATCATTGTCTGAATCTTCTTTTATATGAGCCATAAGATCCTGTCTCTGATTTCTGGAAAGTTCAAGATGATCTTTCAATTTCTTAATGAATCCCTCAACTCTTCTTAAATTGAATCTCAAGTCACCACTCTCTTCTTTTGCTTTATTAAGGTCTTCAAGTGTGCTTCAAATTTTTCTTCTAAACTTACTGAATCCATCTTGATCTCCCTTAAGTTGTTAAAATTTATTTTCAAGGGCCAATGGCTTTGATACCAATTGTTAGGATTAAGTAATACTGAGAGGGGGGGTGAATCAGTATTACAACACTTTAAATTAAACTTAAACCAATTCCACATAAACCATATGATTGCTGAAAGTAAAATAACATAATCAAATAACACACAACTCATTACACCATGATTTGTTGTCAAGGAAACCCTAACCAAGGAAAAACCCTGGTGGGGATGGTACCCAAAAGCATGCACTAAAGTATAATGTCCCTGTTAGGAGACCTAGCCCTGTTAGGAGCTGAATATTACATAGTATATTTCCTTGTTAAAGGGATATCAACCCTATTAAAGGTATACAACACCATGTTAGGGGTACACTGAGCTTATAGCTCTTACAACAAAAACTTGTGTTACAAAGTGTTCTCAGTAATGAACAAAACCAGCATCTTCAATGCTTAGATAGTTCCATTTGAAGCTCTTCAATAATCTCTATCAATCTCTAATCTCTCATCAGCCATCAGACATCTCATTCGCATATATATTCATCCATATACCATACATACATCTTACTTCTTCACTTTGCAAAATGTTCTCCATATATATATATATATATATCTTTTTCATCATCTAGTCGGCTCTCTAATACATTATCTTCCCGTCGGCTCTCTATTACAGAATAGAATTAATAATGTAAAGATTAAATATAAATTCAGCACTCTTACATAACCAAAATATAGTTTATCCATAATCATAATCCAACTTAGCACGCTAGGAGTCCACGTCATACTCCCTTAATCCTCGCAATTGTTCACCTACTCTGTTTTGATGTTTTGTTGTCTGCGCATGTCTTCAAATCTCTCTAACTCTCAGTAATCATCACCAAAAAAAATTGATCTTAGGTGTAGGTCATACATAATCCACAGTAACTTCCTCTAATATCGCTCGTCATCAAACATCGTATGCGATCTTCACTATCCAAAACAATATTGTTATACTCTGTACATTTGTTTCGGTACTTAGTCAATTTCGGAACTAAATCATCAAAAATGTACTTATCTGGATCATACTATTAGATGTGTTTCCATAAATGACAACCATTAAGTCTCTCATAACATACCAAAAACATCACTTGCCAACATTTCCTAGGTATCCCTAAACTTTGTTCGCAAATACTTAAGTCTTTTATTAGCATTAGAATTTTAATTTTATCTCTCCCCAATTTACCCTTCACATATCATCATTGACTCTCAACTTATTAATTTTCATTAAGTACCCTATTAGAGTTAAATTTGCAACCTTCCTTCTAGTTGAGTACTTCTTTCATATCGTGCCTTAACTCTTGAACCCCATTGATTCCTTCATACACTTTATCAGAGACAAAATTTACCATACCCTTGCCTCAATACCTTTTCTTACGCACCTCTAAACTCCATCACCAAATAAATTTCCTTATACTTCCTATTAAGGTTGGAAATGTGAGCTTCCTTTCAAAGCGATATCCTATTATGTGACACCTCTAAACTCTAATTTTCAAACAGCTTGATCATGGCATGAGATATGTGGTATCTTGAATGTTTGACTCTCGATCGTCTAAAATTCCCACATTTTTCTCTTTATATTCCCACCACTCAATTTCACATTCTATAAGTTCATTTATTTCCTTATTTAATGTAGTGAATTCCAAATAAGGGGTTTTTCTACCCAAAAACAATTGTTCATCTCAACAGATGTTTTTTTATTGTAGAAGATTTGAACTTGACACCTTTTCAACAGATGTTTTTATTTGTATTGTAGAAGATTTGATCTCAGCAACATCTCAACAAATATTTTTTATGCATTTCAAATTATGGAGAAGAGCTCCATGCCACTTTTAATCTAATGGTTGGTTTTTTATGTGTGTTACTCTATAAGGATGCTCATGGGCATTATTTTGAATAGATTTCTCAAATCTTAGCTTATTGAACATGTAGCATTGACTACTTCCATTCTAAAGTTATTTTCTCATATTATTTCTCTTACTCATAACTCATGCTCTAAGTATATGTTTGTTTTACATATAATAGGTCAATCCATAAGCCATCTTTGGCCTGGGAAATTTTGTAGTATATTCTAGGGTACTAGACAATATGTGTTTACGTTGGAAATGAAGGGATTCCTTTCGTTAAGAGTACGAAGGTTTATTAATGGACATCCTCAATTATTTGTATATCTCCGTGGAAATTTTTGATGATTCGTGAAAATATAGTCACATTTGTGTATTTCTCTCACATACTTTAGTTGGTTTTAGATCAAGGTTTTGTAATTATCAGTTGATATTTTTATGTATTATTTTTTCTTATTTATTAGGTTCTTGATATGAAGGCTTTGGTAGTGAGTTTTATAGACATTATAATATTTGAGCTACTTTAGATCGTTCGTTAGTGATACTTTTGTAACATTTAGATTTCGCAAGTGTAATGTAATCTTTTATTGAATTTCTTTGGAGTGTGGGATACTTATCCCTAATTAGTTTTACCCATGTAAGTCAATGTGTTATTGAATATTGTTGTATTTATTTTCTTTTAATTTTATAATTTGTTTAGTTTGTGTACATCTCTCCTCTCATATATTAGTAATGGAGATGTATTACACACTTTTAATCTTAAAAAGTTCAAATGTTTTGGAATCAAGAGGTCAATTTATATGGGGTTCACCAAAATGTAGAGAATGAAAAATAAACCATTGCAAAGGGTAATCAAACCCCTAAAGGACTTGAATTCCAACTCTCCACTCAGAACAAAACCTTGAGTAGCAATAACCTTTGAGCTTTTTCACTATTAAGAAGAAAGAGTGCTCAACTAACCAAGATTAATTAGCCAAACTATTTGATTCACAGAAGATGAAAGTGAAAGTCACAAAGAGCTTCTAGAGATCTTTGTGAGCTCTCTATCTAGGATTTACATGTGGGTCAAGGATGAGAGTATGGTGCACAAGTGTCTTGTACAAACAACACACAAAAATTTGAACTAGAAAGTAGAGAGGGAGACATACTCTATTTTGGGTTTGAATGCGATAAAATTCAAAATGCAAATAGCACACAATAGTTCAATAAAGCAATGAAAGGGACTAGGAGGAAGGAAAGAAATGTTCAACTAAATCCATGAAATGAAGCTCCAACAAACATCGTGATCTTCCCCACTAGAACCTACATTCAAGAAGTCGAGACAAAATGTTGGGGGTGGCTATTTTTAGAGGTTTGTCTCAATCAAACCCTCACTTTGGTGTTTCCACCTCCACGAATAGCCTATAGACACGATTGTTGATGAAATTAAACATAAAGAAATAACCATGACCATATTTCTATACTTGTGGAAAGATAATAGATTAAAATGATGAGATGACCTAGAGAGATACCCTCCTTCAAAACCTAAAAGTGTAGAAACTCACTGAAATGGCAATCTCCAAGATGGCAAAGCTTTGTTGGACAAAAATGGCGGAAGGTGGTGGACCACTATGCTCAAGAAAATGCAAAAAATAGTGAGAGAACAAGATGAAGCTTCAAAGTGTACAAGAAAGTGATTAGAAAGTTAGAGTGAGATATTTGAGAAGCAGATAGAGCAAAAAGAGGCCAAAAATGGTTGTTTTAACAAACTGGAAATCATCCAAACGTCATTCAAAGCCTAGAGAAGTGCTACATTACCAAAATCAAAAGGTGTAACATCCAAACCACTAGCTTTAGTTGCAAATATTTGTGGGATGTTAGCATGGAACACAGACTCTGCGTGGTGTGCATATGTGTGAGCGTAGACCAAACCTAACAGTCAATAAACCAGGCATGATGGGCAGCAAGGATGGTTTGTGAACTAATGCTTGATTATTTTCTTTAATTCAGCTAAAGAGAAGACTAATGTAGCATGACATAGGGTGCAACTTACGACATTGAACATATAAATATGAATCAAATCTAATATTCTAATATTGTGCTGCTTCAAATAACAAATATTTGTTAGAATAAATAAAGTACAAACACAAACACAACCTCTAAATGAGATTGCCCTCAAGAAACCAAAGAAGTTGTGTCTTCTAATCCCTCAATCCAAGATATTTCATTATCAAATTATAATTAAACCAAAAATCTCAAACTATGATATAAATCATTGAATAAATTGATAAATGTCTCAAAGATAACCAAATGCCTCAATATATAGCATCAACGAAGAAAAAAATTCTAACACCTCACTTTCCTTCTGAAAGATAGGAATTAAAACATTAGAGAGATTCATTCAAGATAGCCGTTAATTTATTATAAATACCAAATTGTAACTCTAATTAATTAATTATCTATAGTAGAATTTGTCATGAGAAAATGTCAAACTATCAAATACCACAGTTGGGACCCATACCCTTATATTATTTATCATTATATTGTTTGTTACTACTGGACTGTGACCCTTTCTAAAAAAATATTATCATCCTTGTTGGCAAGTGATGTTTTTCGTATGATATGGGACACTTGAGGGTTGTCATTTATGGCAACACATCTGATAAAATGACCGCTTGGAGTTAAGTACAGTTTTAGAGATACAGTCTTGAAAATGACTAAGTGTAGAAATAAAAGTACAGAGTATAACAGTATTGTTTAGGACAGCGAAGAAGTATATGATAGTTGATGACTTGTGAGCTTGGAGGAAGACACTTTGGGATATGTATGACCTTCAGTTAAGGTTGCTTGTGTTTTGGTGTTGATCACAGAGAGTTAAAGTATTCTGAAGATATGCGAAGATAGTGGAACAGTGAAACAGAGCAGTTGAACAGTCGCTATGATTGAGGGAGTATGAGGATATAATCCAAACGTGCTAAGTTGGATTGGTATTGTTAATTACCTATACTTTGGTAGTACAAGATCGCCAAAATTGTATTTACTTTTTGTATAAGTATTTATTCTATTTTGTATTGTATTTGAGAGCCGACTAAATGTTGTAACACACACACACACACACACACACACACACACACACACATATATATATATATATGAAGAACATTTTGTAAAGCGAAGATGTGTAAGATGTGAAAGAGATGTTAGAGATGATTGATGGCAGATGCGAGATCTAAGGTTGGAAGATATTGTTGAGCTCAAAGATAACCAAATGCCTCAATATATAGCATCAACGAAGCAAAAAATTCTAACACCTCACTTTCCTTCTGAAAGATGGGAATTAAAACATTAGAGAGATTCATTCAAGATAGCCCCTACTTTATTATAAATACCAAATTGTAACTCTAATTAATTAATGATATGTCGTAGAATTTGTCATGAGAAAATGTCAAACTATCGAATACCACAGTTGGGACCCATACCCTTATATTATTTATCATTATATTGTTTGTTACTACTAGACTGTGACCCTTTCTAAAAAAAAATATTATCATCCTTGTTGGAAAGTGATGTTTTTTGTATGATATGGGACACTTGAGGGTTGTCATTTAAGGCAACACATCTGATATAATGACCGCTTGGAGTTAAGTATAGTTTTAGAGATACAGTCTTGAAAATGACTAAGTGTAGAAATAAAAGTACAGAGTATAATAGTATTGTTTAGGACAGCGAAGATAGTATATGATAGTTTATGACTTGCGAGCTTAGAGGAAGACACTTTGGGATATGTATGACCTTCAGTTAAGGTTGCATGTGTTTTGGTGTTGATCACAGAGAGTTAGAGTATTCTGAAGACATGCGAAGATAGTGGAACAGTGAAACGGAACAGTTGAACAGTCGCTATGATTGAGGGAGTATGGGATAGAATCCAAACATGCTAAGTTGGATTGGTATTGTTAATTACCTATACTTTGGTAGTACAAGATCACCAAAATTGTATTTACTTTTTGTATAAGTATTTATTCTATTTTGTATTGTATTTGAGAGCCGACTAAATGTTGTAACACACACACACACACACACACATATATATATATATGAAAAACATTTTGTAAAGCGAAGATGTGTAAGATGTGAAAGAGATGTTAGAGATGATTGATGGAAGATGTGAGATCTGAGGTTGGCAGATATTGTTGAGAGCTACAACTGGAACTATCTAAGCATTGCAAATGCTTGTTTTGTTCATTACTGAGAACACTTTGTAACAGAAGTATTGATTGTAAGAGTTGTAAGCTTAGTGTACCCCTAACAGGGTTTTGTATACCTTTAACAGGGTTGATATTCCTTTAACAAGGAAATTTATTATGTATACTCAACTCCTAACACGGCTAGGTTTCCTAACAGGGACATTATACTTTAGTTCATGCTTGTGGGTACCATCCCCACTGGGGTTTTCCCTTGGCCAGGGTTTCCTCGACTACAAATAATGGTCTAGTGAGTTTTGTGTTATTTGCTTATGTTATTTTCATTTAAGCAATCTTATGGTTTATTTGGAATTGGTTAAAGTGTTGTAATATTGATTCACCCCCCCTCTCAGTATTACTCAATCCTAAAAAGTGGTATCAAATTTATTGGCCCTTGGAGAGAAATTTTAATAGCTTAAGGGAGATCAAGACGAATTCTGAAAGCTTGGAAGAAAACTTTGAAGCAGCACTTGAAGACCTTGACAAAGAAAAATGAGAGAATGGTGACTTGAGATTCAAATTGAGAAGAGCTAAGGGATTCATTAAGAAACTAAAAGATCAGCTTGAAATTTCCAAAATTCATAGACGGGATCTTATGGTTGAGATAAAAGAGGATTCAGACAATGATAATTCAGATCAGATAAAACAACTTGAACAAGAGAATGATACTTTAAAGCTTAATCATGAAACGATGACTAAAGAGATTCGACAAGAAAAGGATGCTAAAAAAAAAACTGAAGAAGCTTTGAAGGATGCTAATATTCTGATGGGACAAATGAAAACTGAACTTGATCACTACAAGAACAAGTATCTGGAATTAGAGAAATATAATCATATCATAAAAGGAGAACTTGTTGAAGCAAAGAAACATATTGACAGACTTTACATGAGCAGTGACTTGATCGATGAACAAAGAGAAAGACATAAACCTAAAGGAGACATGACTGGTGTTGGCTTCAATGAAGTTGAATGTTCCAAGAATCAAGAAGAAAAATCTGATGCGAAGACTGATGGAGAAAAACCTACTCTTAAAGAACCTAAAGAACAAATCAAACCTTACAGAGGTAGATGTTTTGGATGTAACAAGGTTGGACACACAAAGAGAGATTGCAAAGGTAAAGCCCCTTTCAAATATTTTTCTAGTTATTGCTTTAATTGTCATGCATATGGGCACAAGAAAGAAGAATGCAGGAAACTTGGTCAATCTAGATATAGACAAGATAACATTAGGAAAGATTCAGCGGATAAAATCACATGTTACAAATGTAATAACCTTGGGCACATTGCAAGGTATTGTAAGTTGCAGATAAATCAGAACAGATCACCTCCTATATGCTACAAAAGTAATAATCTAGGGCATATAGTGAAGTTTTGCAGGTACAATAGAGCATACAACAGAAGAGTATCACCTCCTATGGATACAAAGAAGAATGACAGTGATACTGGTAAAAGTCTTGCAAATTACAGAAGTGAATTTGACAGTTGTTTCAAGAAAGCAGAAGATAACAGCTGTGGTAAGGTATAGAAAGTCAAAGAGTCTAATGAGGTATTGGTTCAGAGAGAGACAGTAGATGCTATTGAATCTTCGTCTGATGCTAACAAAGTTGAATCAACCTAAATGGTCGAGCATGGCCTTAGGGGGACCATTGGATGAAGACACCTGATTATATCCAGCCCCTGATTCTGAGGAGTAAGCTCATGCAAGTTTTGTTATAGTATATGTAGACATTATGGAACCTATATCTATGATCGCAACATCTGAAGATTCATATTCTGTGATTGCGAGATTTGTGATTGACTCGACAGTGTGCGAAGTTGAGTTTATTGGGTAAAGTGCATTTTCTCACTTAGCGATGAATAAAAGACATCAAAGTTACTTATTTCTTCACCATTTGAAGAGCAGCGACCAAGGAGAGCAGAGTTTAGAGAGTAACAGACTACCAAGCAACCACATTGTGTGATTGATCGAAGCGGAAGTTCAAAATTTAGCGTGTTTAAGGTATTTAGACTATCTACTCAAGCAGAAGTTATGGATGCACCATTGATTTATGATGTTATGGTTAGACCTAGATATAAATTCAAGAAACATCCATTTAAGTCTTGTGAGGATGACCCTGAAGGATATTTTTCCCAAACACCATACGGCGTCCTACACGTAGAGGATATTAGGGCATACATACATTGCAAATATGAGGCATTGGGAGACAGAGATTTTAAAGAAATGAAGGACATGATTGGACCAGATGGTAAAATGAAGGATGAGTTCAAACACCTAGATAACCTGAGCATTATGAAAATGACAGGCATATATGAATTTAGTGAAGAAGAATGGTTTAAAATAATACTTAGCAGAGTTCATGACCAATTCATTTGGATAGGGGAGCAACTTGTAAAGATTTGTAGTCAGTTGATTCATGACATAACTGGACTAGAAAACACTTGAGTTATCCCTGTAGAAGAAAAGAATACAAAGAAACAAGTTGAAACCCTAACACACTCTAAATGGGACAGGTGAGCAATGACGGTGAATGACATTTTCCAGCAGGATGTAAGACTAGTTGCAATGATACTTGGTTATAAGCTTTACTATAGCAGTAGACCTAATTCAGTCTCAGCATGAGTTATTATGATGGCTTATAGGATGGTAAAGGAAAACACAAAATTCAATCTATGCGAGGTTCTGGCACAACATTTTTTAGAGAATGTGAAGAAAATCAAGAAGGATAAATCTAAGATTTGCATATTTGGCTCACTTCTAGTTCACATGTATATCCATATTGAGCATAAGTTCCTTGTAATGCACCCTAGAGCATGGAAAGACAACATACCCACTAGTATTTAGATATCACAAAGTTACAGAAGACAAAACAACACATGGGTGGATGGAGAACTATTTGGGATGATCAAATTTTTGCAGAGGCAAATGAAGGAAAGAGTTAGAATTCCTGAAGAGTTGGTTGAGAGATACAAGGATACAATATGTTTCATGGTTGAAACTGATTGTGTCTGTTTTGAGGCAGTTGTACCAAGGAAGAAATGGTGTCACCCTATGGGCTATGAAGTTAGTTCAGAAGTTCTAGCTATGCAAGTAAAACATGTTTTGGCATCTGAAGTTGATGCATTTAAGGAGAGATGGGGCACATATGAAGAGAAATCAGCAAAAGTTAGAGAAGAACAGTGTAGAGGTATAAGGAAGAGAAAATTAGAGAGAATGGTTGATGACATGGCAACTAAGGCCGGAATAACTAAAGAGGAAATGAAATATGTGAGGAAGAAAATAATAGAAAGATCTTATGGGTTGGCAAGCACTGCTACTGCAACCCTTCCACCTCCAGAAGTTGAGTAGGTAGCTAGTCCACTATCTACTGTGATAGATGTAGCTACACCCTCACCACCACAAAAGACATCGCAATAAGAGACAACAAATCTTGTACCTCGGAGAAACACAAGGTCCACTAAACTGGACTCACCTCCTAAGAAATAGAGGACATAAGGAGAAGGGAAGAAAGTTGAAAAAGAAACCACCAATGTAAGATGGAAGTCAGATATGAAAATGATAGAGAAAAGAGTTATTGAGCAAGGGAAGATTGTTTCATTGGCTAAATACTATGACAGGTATGAGGCATCTGACAAACTAGTGATTGAGGACATAGTGATTAATCATTTACTTGTTTTCAAGAAGAACCTATTAGAGATAGAGGGCAGTATACCCGAGGAATTGTATGGTAAACTAGAGATTAGAAAACAACTTGCCCATATAGAAGATGAGGCAATTAGGAGTCAAGCTATTGAGGATATGTTGCAAGTAGTTTCTAGAGAGAGAGAGAGAGAGAGAGAGAGAGAGAGAGGAACTCAAACCTTTGTTGAGAACTAAAGCAAGATTAGTGAAAATTATGGGCAGAAAATATGATGAAGTCATAGAGGATACTCAAAAGGCAATAGATCATATACTTATGAGCAATATTCCTGAGAAAACTTCACCTCCTAAACCTACTATGCCTACACCTATAGGAATTGGAGAGAGCTCTAAGTCAGTTGAGGCAAATGTTGAGAGAAGCGAAGTGAGTACTGACAAGCCACCAGATTTCTATGTTGTTGGTGTGCCTGTGACCCTTGACACTTCACTTGATGAAAAAGACCTATTTGAAGGAAACATTAATAATAAGGTGGCAGATGAAGAGGAAGAACAGAAAGAGGAAGAGCACAAAGAAGAATCAGAACAGAGAGAAGAGATAGATACAGCAAAAGGAGAAAAGGCAAGAGTTGAAGTAAAGCATGAAATTGACACATCCACTATTCTATTGTTGGCAAGCAAGGATAAGTTTGTAAGCATAGATGTTGACAGTATGGATGAAGATGAACTGATGAGACTATCCTTCATCGCATTCACAAAGGAAAAGAAAGATCTGAGCAAAAAGGAGACAAAAAGGCTAAGGTAATTACTAGAGTAGTTGACAGTGTGAATAAACTACTTCCAGTGCCTATTGTTTTTCAAGGAATAGATGATGCAGAGAATCTAAAAATCGCACTAGATGATTTTGATAGTCACTATGAGTCCTTAGTGAAGATCGCTGAAGAGAAGACAAAGAAAAGATATCTAGAGAAGAAGTTGAAGGAAGTTTGCCAGTCTATTTCATGGGACTTGGGCATTCTGAGATCAGCGACATCAAAGGCCAAAAGTTGTGTCACACATGGAAGGATGTTATACAACTATTGTATGAACCCTATCAGACACATTCAGAATATTGAAGACATTATGGCGAAGGAAAGGGCTACTCTGGATAGCATGATGGACAGTTATGAGACCTCCTCACAATATGTATTGGAGATGGACAAAGAGGTATCGAAGATTTTTGAAAAGTTGAATGTCTTGGATATAGAAAAAGGGAGAGTAATGACAAGATTTGGTTTGCTGAAGATATAAGCACTCCCAAGCTATCAATTCTTGAAGTTCGTCTATCTAATATGGAGAAGACTGCGGATTCATTGACAAAATCTATGCCCACGGAGTTAAAAGTAGCAGAGACTGCATCCTATGCATTGAATGGACTGATACATGTTAGTCAGTTGTTGATAGAGTCATGGAATGCAGAAGTGAAGATCTTGGAAGATTCCTTTCAAGATGTTCTAAAACTAGTGAGCAAGCACTAAATTCTACATTTTTTGTAAATTTTGGGTACACCTTTGTCATTGTTGTCAAAGGGGGAGAAGAGAAGAAAAATGAGACAAATAGAGAAAAGTTCATTAGAAGAAAATAGAAGAGAACAGTTAGTGTTTGTTGGGACACTTAGTCATTTTTTCGCTAAGTGTTGCCATCAATGCCAAAGGGAGAGATTGTTGGCAAGTGATGTTTTTGGTATGATATGGGACACTTGAGGGTTGTCATTTATGGCCTCTTGGAGTTAAGTACAATTTTGGAGATACAGTCTTGAAAATAACTAAGTATAGAAATAGAAGTACAGAGTATAACAGTATTGTTTTGGACAGCGAAGATAGTATATGATAGTTGATGACTTGCGAGCTTAGAGGAAGACACTTTGGGATATGTATGACCTTCAGTTAAGGTCGCTTGTGTTTTGGTGTTGATTGCAAAGAGTTAGAGTATTTTAAAGACATGCAAAGACAGTGGAACAATGAAACAGAGCAGTTGAACAATTGCAATGATTGAGGGAGTATGAGATAGAATCCAAACGTGCTAAGTTGGATTGGTATTGTTAATTACCTATACTTTGGTAGTACAAGATCACCGACATTGTATTTACTTTTTGTATAAGTATTTATTCTATTTTGTATTGTATTTGAGAGCCGACTAAATGTTGTAACACACACACATATATATATATATATGAAGAACATTTTGTAAAGCGAAGATGTGTAAGATGTGAAAGAGATATTAGAGATGATTGATGGCAGATGCGAGATCTGAGGTTGACAGATTTGTTGAGAGCTACAACTGGAACTATCTAAGCATTGCAGATGCTTGTTTTGTTCATTATTGAGAACACTTTGTAACAGAAGTATTGATTGTAAGAGTTGTAAGCTCATTGTACCCCTAACAGAGTTTTGTATACCTTTAATAGGGTTGATATTCCTTTAACAAGGAAATGTACTGTGTAATACTCAGCTTCTAACAGGGCTAGGTCTCCTAACAGGGACATTATACTTTAGTGCATGCTTGTGGGTACCATCCCCACTAGGGTTTTCCCTTGGCCAAGTTTTCCTCGACAATAAATATTGTGTTATTTGCTTATGTTCTTTTCATTTCAGCAATCTTATGGTTTATTTGGAATTGGTTTAAGTTTAATTTAAAGTGTTGGAATACTGATTGACCGTATTGAATGGTCGTTATTTTCCTCAAAATTGACTTTGCCAAAGCCTATGACCGTATTGAATGGCCTTTTATTCTTGCCATGTTGTCTGCTATAGGATTTGGTCCCCGCTTAATTTCTTTTGTTAAAATGTTTTTTCAGATGCTATTGCTTGCATCACCATCAACGGTCATCGTTCCTCTTCTTTTGGTTTGCATCGATCCATTCGACAAGGTTGCCCTTTGGCTCCTGCTCTGTATGTTTTAGCAGCAGAAGGTTTTGGATACTTGCTAGCTTTTGCTATTTCTGTTGGTAGCGTTCATGGGATTTCCTTACCCAATTCCACATCCCAGTTGGTCAATGGGCACTTGGTCGATGACTCTTTCCTCACTCTCATTGAGGATGAAGCAAACGAGCAGAATCCTCTTCATTGCCTAGACACATTATGCTTGGCTTCTGGTTCATCCATTCAATGGCATAAGACTCTTTTCTTTCACCAGTCTTTCCTACCTCCACCACAATGGATGTTGCGCTATAATTGGCAATGGATACAACATGGTCAAGTTTTATGTTTCCTCGGCATTCCATTTGCCTTTCATGGCTCTGCAGCTGAACTTTAGAATGTTTTTTTGGCAAAGATCGAGACCAAGCTGGCCTATTGGATTACTAAACCTCTTTCGCTAGCAGCCAAATTCCAAGTTTGTTCCAAGATTTTGGTTGCTACTCATGTCTATTACTCTTCCTGTTGGTCTCCCTCAAAAGCAACTTATGCCAGATTGGAACGCCTTCTCAAAGATTTTTTATGGGCCTCAGATACCCAACGACATGGCTTTCACCGCGTGGCCTGGGAGTATTGTTGTCTCCCTCACCACTCTGGTGGCCTAGGCCTCATTTCTACCCACAGGCAAGGTCAAGCTCTCTGTGTTAAGTGGATAATTCGCAGCATTTCTAGCGAAGAGGCTTAGAAGGTTTTATTGTGTCATTGCATTTCTTTTGGCTTTCCTTTGCATCGCCCGACATGGCCAGATTTGGGCTTTCAGAATTCGCTTCTTATGACAGACCTCGTGCAAATTCAGGGTTCCTTTGTAGCCAAAAGCATTCGACGTGCATGGGCAGCAACCAGGCCCTAGTTAAGATGGCATGGCTCTAGTTTCTATGATGGCCTTTCTTTTAACCAACAGAATCTCTAGTGGTCGCCTTTAATTCGAATGTAAGGGCTCCCTTTGGCCAGAGTTCCAGGTATCCATGCTCTGTGTCTCCATCGTCATGGCCTCCGCACTCCTCGTGACCTCTTCATTCGAGAGACAATGTCCATTCGAAGATGGGAGGATGCTCGTGCACATTTTGGCATTTCCAACCAAGGCAAAGAGACTTTTGAGCTTATGGTTTCTCTTTTGCCACTAGAACTTTTGCATAAGATTGGCATTACTAGTCGCACTCCATGGTGGAAGGCCTAGCGCTAATACCCAGACGGCTTTTGAAAGATATCAACCTCGACAAGGTTATCGTTGGTTTTCTCACCACTTGCCTATGGTGGAGGTTTTGAACCAGAGATGGCATATCCAATCTTCTCATTCTACTTGGAGATTGTGTTTTATTACTATTTGGTCTTATATTACATAACCTAAAATTGCACATTTCAATTGGTGTCTTTTATTTCAAGGTTTACCTTTAGGTTCTTGGCTTCACTATCTGGGTATTTTGGATCCTTGTTGCCCTTTCTGTCACCAGCCAGAATCTTTTCTCCACCTTTTCTGGCTTTGTCAACGGGCACAGAACTATTGGGTCTGGATTCATAGTGTTTTTCCTCATTTGGCCCTTCTATGTTTACTTGGCCTCTTATTCTTTTTGGTGACCACCCAGCTCTTCCTTATCCTATCCCGCAAATTCGGCACACTTTCAGAATGAAAATTTTATTTACAATTTGGAAAGAAAGAAATTCAGTTCTTTTCTCAAATACAGTTATAGATGCTAATGTATCCTTATTTGCTAAAACATGTATTTGTAATAATGTGATGCTCCATATTCAAGTTCAAGCATAAAAGGTTGCTCTTGAGGTTTCTCATTTGCAAGAGCTTCTTCAACACTGGGGCAATGCCCCATGTACTATGGCTAGAATTTCACCAGATGCGTCTACTTCTGGTTCTCCTACCCACTCTCGTGGGCAGCGCCAATGACGCAATGGCTCCAGTCGGCGGAGAGATTCTCGCTCTCGGCCCCCAAGCCAGCAATCCCCTCCACGCCGTCAGTCTCCCCGTCTTTCGCAGACTTCAGCTCACCGCCAGATTCCCCCTTTTGCTTGGGTATTTCAGCCAGAACCCCATTGCCCACCAGCCACCACCTCTAGTTGGCCACCGGATGGAGCTACAAGATGCACTACGAGCAAAGATTTCCCTCGACTCTCTTTGGCAATTTTACCTTGCAAATATGATAAGGAGGAGGACAAAGAAACTGCAGATGGATGGACTCTCCGAAACCCTGAGCCTTCTCAGATTGCTGGTTGGGGAGACATGAATGACAAGCAAGAGCCTCCGCCTTCCTCTGCCACAACTTTGGCTGCTTGAGGGACTGTCTTTTTATTTGCTTTCTATTTGGTAGTTTCTGGGCAATGCCCATTTAACATTTTGGTTTAGGCCTTGTGTCTATTTAAACTATGGTTAAGTTTGAGAGTTGAATGGTTTTCCTCTCAAACTTCTTTAGGTTACTCTTGAACTTTTCTATGCTTAATTAAAAAAATTTGGAGCCATCTTTACATAAAAAAAATAATGACACATAATGGAGTTATGGAGTTATATTAGAGCTCTTAAGAGAATACCGTATGGTAAAGAGAAAAATATATTGCTCAATACTCCACTAGTGTGAACGTTACTTTGTTAACTAGCCATCTTCTCTAAAGAACATTACACCAAGTTGTAAATAGAGCCTTGATGCCCTGCTCATACCAATGCAGGTCTGCTCCGTCAAATGTCCAACCTTGCTATTAATGGTCCATTGTTTGTTGGAGTTGTTTTTTCCTTTGGGCAATGTCTACTGAGGGATTACAAGGCATCTTTTATGTAAATCAGAAAACAACTGTTTTCTAATTCAATTTAATTAATAAATAAATAAACTACAGTCAAAGGATAGACAATGGCAGATTTTTTACATATAACAATTATATATAATTTAAAGGTTTTCCTTCAAAGACAATGGATTTTGAACAAGCTTCTAATCATTTCTTTCAGCAAGGACAGAGATACGACGCCATGTCATGACTTGCAAGCCCCCAGATTAATTCAGATCCGAAAATCCATGAACAATGAAGCCATAAACCATAGCAAAAAAATCCGAGATATGCTGTAATAAATATTCAAGCATTTCAGTCCAATATATACGAGAATCTGATACCCTGCTTCCGCATTTTCAAATTTCCTAATTATGTTCTGACCACCAAACTGAAGGCACTTCAAAAACTTTCAACCAAGCATTATGAACCATTGTCTTCAATTGACAAAACAAATTGAATGGAAAAGTGTCCTGTCTCTAAACAATTGAGAATTTAATGGCATGATACCTTATATCCAGAATCAGTTTCATCTTGGTATAGAAATAGTTGTTTACCATGTTTGAATCAAAAGAGTACATTACAGAAAAGCTAGCACCCCATTTATGAAATATCTTCACACCAGCCATTTCACCAATTTAGGACATCCACCTTTTGGAAGCCTACTGGGGAAATTTTTTCCCATTTAAATTATGTATTGTTCAAACCAACCACTACTAAAAAGATACGGAGTAAACCGGATTTGCCAATTCAATCAGTACTTAAAGAGTATAAATCGGTAAGAATAAACATAATATGATATGCCGAGTTAAATCGTGCATGAAGTCCCTCTCAATTCAATGCAAAATTGATAAAATTTCGAAAAAAGTTGTAATTCGCATTGTTTTCTACAGGAAATTTGAAATTTCCATATCCAATCATCCTCGTACAATTTATGGGGTAATCAAAAGGCAAGGATCTAGAGATGGACGGGTGTGGGTTTTCATCAAACTCACCTATGCATTCCTGTATATTCCGTAATCCTTGATCCAACTGGTTCCATTGAAGATATAACAACTAGTCCACGTGGTGAAGAACATTCAAGAAGGTAGAAAAAACCCTATCCAATATTCTAGACATTTACGTTGAATCTAAGATATTTGAATATTTAGAACTTCCATTCGACCATCTCTACAGTTGGAGGCCGCATGTTAGCTCCCTCATACTTATAAATCTGTGTATATCTTCTAATGCAGACTCCTCCCACACAATGATTCAAAGTCAATACCATATTCAAATTTTATGGACTGAATGACCTTTTCTGCATCCATTGCCCCTTTCAGGACTCTTCATATTCCAACCAGGATCTGATTGCAATGTGTATAACGTATCGTAGGGAGAATCTTAAAATCCTACTCATACAAGCCAAGCATCTTGATTTACTAAATCATATATGTCATACCCCTACTTAATTGAAGTGCCAGGTCTCTTCCAAATGTTCGTGTCACTATGCCAGCCCATTACTGGTCAAACAAAAGATTAACTGCCATATATTATCCTCACAAGTCTTGAAAATGATGGAAACAATCGCTGACCTTCAGTACTTTTGTGCTGGGGAATCTTACATACTAAGTTGGTAGCAGTGTGGTAGTCTGCACAATACCGAGCTACTATTTTTGGCCGAAGAGTGTTCCATGGGTAGTGCTCATGAGGACCAGCTAATAGCCAACTTCTTGCCGTGCTTTAAGAGACAAATTTGTTCCTCTTCGGCTCCCTGTCGCATATCCCTAACATTATACTAAGTACATAATGACATCCTGCGTCTCCTCGGGTAGCCTTTCCAACATTTGCGTGAATCACTTACGTAATTCCATCAGTACATGTGATCAGCCTTCTTTGACAAATGCATCTAGCTTGCGATTCATTTCTAAGGGCACTGACTTTAAAATTCATTTCTCCCACTGTCATTCATAAATATTCCAATCTTCTATGAACAGTTCAACCTGCCATTGGCAAAAACATGTGATAATACCACATAACCTGCAACATCCAGTGCTTCAATCGATGAAGACAACAGCTTGCAGACTCCCTAGATAACAAAAGCCAGCTTCTTGCTGCGATGAAAAAAGTTTTTTTTCCTTTTGTTCCTGCTCTTCATCGTGCAGCTCTGTTTCTGGGTACATACCCTGTATCCTCCATCTGCACAGATAAATAGTACAACTTTGCATAGCTATCTATTAGTTCACGTGATCTCTTCAGTGACAAATGTGTGCACGCTCTTATTCACCTCAACCCAACTGCATCCTGGCTCCTTTTTAACTCTTCCATCATTCATTGTTTTTCTTATCCTTGCCGCATCATCCCATTTCCCTTCGGCAGCAAAGATATTTGACAGCAGAATATAATTTGCAGATTCCTGTGGATCTAATTGAAGAAGATGCTCTGCCACCCGTTTCCCTACTCCCATATTCCCATAAATCCTGCATGCACTGAGCAGCGTTTTCCACACCAATATACTCGGTTGCAACGGCATTGCATGAATGAATGCTTCTGCTCGATCAAGCTGTCCACCCCGGCATAGAAGATCAACAATGCAGGAATAGTGTTCCATTCTTGCTGTAATGCCATATTCTCTACTCATTAAATCAAAGTACTTCCATCCTTCATCTAGAAAGCCTACGTGGCTGCAAGCAGAGAGAAGTCCAACAAATGATATGTGGTCTGGATGCACACCCGCCTCTTGCATTTGCTCAAAGAGTAAGAGAGCCTCCCTGCCACGTCCATGTTGGGCACTTGCTGCGAGCATTGCATTCCATGAGACAATATTGGGTTCGTGCATTTCAAAAAACACTTGTCTTGCATCCTCTATGCTACCAGACTTGGCATACATAGTAAGAAAAGCATTCTGTACAGAAACATCTAAATCACCTCCAGTTTTGATGGCATGAGTGTGAACCTGCTTCCCCTGTTCCAAAATGGCCAAACTGGCACACACCTTGAGAATGCTGGCAAAGGTGAAAAAATCTGGCATCAGGACAGCCTGAAGCATTTGAGCAAAATGTTGTAGAGCTTCCTCACCGTACCCATTCTGGGCATATCCTGCAATCAATGCATTCCATGAGACAACATCTGCTTCAGGGATTGTTTCATACACTTTAATAAAACCCTCGACATGCCCACATTTGGCATACATTGTGACTAGAGAAGCTCCTACAAATATATCTGATTGGAATCCAGCTTTGATTAACAAGGCATGAACCTGCTTGCCTGGATCCAAAGCTTCTGGGCTGGCACATGCACTTAGTAAACTGTTAATTGTGAATTGGTTTAACTTCACGTGTGCTAGTTGCATTTGTTTAAGAAGTAGTAAAACCTCGTCAATACTTTGGTGTTGAGCATATGCAGCAATCATCGCAGTCCACGAGACCACATTCCTTTCGGGCATTCTCTCAAACAAACGGTGTGCGTCCAAAATGCGTGAGCATTTACTATACAGGTCAATTAGAGTGCTACCCACAAAAACATTTGATTCAATTCCAGATTTTATAACATTAGCATGTAGCTGTTTGCCTTCTTCAAGAGCTGCTATAGCAGAACATGCCATTAGAACAATGGAAAAAGTAAATTCGGTTGGTTTCATCCTTTCCTCCTGCATATTGCAAAAGAGTTTCAACACTTGGTCACCATGCCCACTGTGAGCATATCCAGCAAGCAAGGCATTCCATGAAACCCCACTACGTTGAGGCATTTTGTCGAACATTTGTTGTGCATCTTCTACTTGTCGGCATTTAGCGTACATATCCACCAGAGAACCCCCAATAAATACATCCAAACCGAATCCTACTTTTGTGATAACAGCGTGGATTTGTTTTCCCTCTTCCAGAGCCGCAAGGCTAGCGCATGCTCGAAGAACACTTGAAAACGTAAACCCATTAGGTTTAAAATCGGCTCTTTGCATTTGTACAAGGACTTTTAATGCTTTATCATTACGCTCGTGTTGAACACAGCCTGCAATAATGACATTCCATGAGACTGCATTTCGACTCGGCATTTGGTCAAACAATTGGCGTGCTTCAACGAATTTACCGCTTTTGGCGTACAGTTGTAGCAGAGTGTTCCATAACGAAACGTGAGATTGAAACCCAGTCTTGATTAAAGGAGCATGGATTGAATTAGCCTCTTTAAATGTCGTCAGCCTAACAAATCCTACCGAAAAGCGAGAATAAGTACAGCTTGGTAGCTTGAGTATTTGTACAGAAATTACAGAACTATTCCACAAAGAAACCACATCTTTTCCTAATTGGTGTCGATTGGCAAGAGCGGCGCCTGCATGATGACACCGCTGCCCAATAGTTAAGTGCATCATGCCATGAAAAAGAACATTCGCAAAGCAAATATCTTTTTTGGTCTTGGATGGCACCAGAGTGTTTTTGTAATTCACTAACCCTTCTCCAGCGCAGCGAGGATTTGATAGCAGGAAAATGAAATCTCTCAATGTATTCTCTGAATCTCATGGACAACCCAAGCCAAAGTATATAATTGTATCTATGGTACTGTTTGAGCAAGCAATGCAGAGCCTTATAATGGACTTTCAGTGTATTATTTTGGTATTTGTTTTGAGGGATTATATCACATTAGCCCATTGAACTTAATCATTTTATCATCTTGCCAAGTTAAATTCTTATTGTTTGGATCTAATCTAAATTTCTTTATTTCCTCGTCATCTTCATTAAAAAGTGTGCTTATTATTTTCTCTCCTAGATAGGGATATAAATGGTCAAGACAATCTTGCTCTATCTTTTCTTTATTCCCTCATCATCTTGATTAAAAGTGTGCTGATTATTTTCTCTCCTAGATAGGGATATACACCTCAAGACAATCTTGTCTACCTTTTTCAAATTTTAATATTATTATCTTTTAATTAAGATATGTCTAAAAATATATAATTGTAAATGGTTTTATGTAGAAAATGTGATTACTTTTTTAATGAATGGTCGCACCATACAAGGTTCAAGGGTAGCACTATGAAAAGCCCTACACACATGTATATGTATTGTAAATTTGAATCGCTCATCGATAGCTTTTAAATTTGACAACAGAGATTGTGTTGACTTTACTTATCTTAGAAGGCAATCCTATCTTATAAGGTCATTGTGTTATGATTGTGTATTGTGATGCATTATAAGACTGTGATAGCTAGTTGCTTCAGGATCTTTGGTTGGTGATACTCCTATAAAAGATTTCTTTCAAGTATATTGTATTATTTTTTTCAGGGTAACTTTTGGAGTGTGGGTTTTTTCTCTCAAAAGGATTTTCCCCATGTAAATCACTATGTTGTGGTATGAATGACGTTTATATTTTTTTTTTAATTTTTGTCACTATTGTAAAAATGTCAAAAAAAATTGTATAAGCCTTCTCTCAAAATCAATGTAGGAAATTGTTTTGCTACATTAGTTTCCTTACAAGAGGTATTAGAGATTTGACTTTTGGTTGTAGTTATGGGTTGTTAGGTTTTTTGAGGTAATTCAATTTGAGTGGAAGCTTGTGCAAAAGATACTTTGTGATTTTGTTTCAAAGAATTTTTAGATGGTAAGTTCATCAAGGAGAATAAAGGTAGAAAAAAAATTAGTAACAATTTTGAAACATGAAAATTGAAGATAGGGGATCTACTACTAGATTGTGATTTCTAGGATGATATTAATGAGAATTTTTTAAGGACTGCAGATACTACTTTGGCTACTCAATATTATGTTAATGAGCATAGAGATAAGGATCCAATCAAGTTGTGTTTTGCAGACTTTATTTTAATCAATATCCATAAGAGACCTCTGTAATGAAGTTATAAAAAAAAAACTGGTTAGATGTATCAAGCCAAATATTTAGTGAATAATATTTTCTTGAGGATTAAATTGTATTCCTTTAGAATGGAAGAAGGTGGATGAGTTACAGATCACCTGAATTAAGATAATATATTGGTGGTTCAATTGGCATAAGTTGGTGTAAAAATGGATGAGGAGATATGACATATATTGCTTTGTTCTCTATTTGACTCGGGTCATTCTCTTATTATAGTTGCTAGGAGAAGTTCTATTATCTTGAAGATTGAAGATGTTGTGGGTTCTTCTCTTTTTGAAGAGATGAGGGGGAAGGTACCCTCCAATGTCAAGGAGGTCCTAAATTTTCCTACAAGACCTAAGAAAAAAGGTATGAATGATGAGAAGTGTGATGATATGAATCTCCTAAAAATTCCTATGTTATTTGTTGGAACTATAGTGAGCCTAAACACTTCCATAAAAAGTACAAAGAAGTGAAAAAGAAGAAATTTGAGTTTTATTCTAAGTCTAAGAAGGAAGATGGTGATATGTTTATCATAGCTTTGGCTACACATTCAAATAATGATGCATGGTTGATTGACTTAGCTACGGCGTGTAAGGAGTAAGGTGTCATCTGCCTTGTAAGTCATATGACACAGCTCCAACATCATTAAGAAGTATAATAAGGCACTTTGGGTATATTGGGCAAGAATTTAGAATATTTATTCTCACTATTGTTTATAATACATTCGTAAGGGGTGATGAGTTCCACTAATAGTAGTGAATGAGGGTTATGGACACAATTATTCATATTGTTTTCCCCGGATGTGAATGTATATAATAATATGATTAGTGGTTTAGGAAGTGGACGAATGAGTGATCTCTGGCCTTCTCTAAGTGGCTTCTTGAAAGAGGCAAGAGGTGTCTCTTGGTACTATATCATTATTGCATCTAATGTAATGTTTATCTTGCAAGATTGGGTGCCAAGTTGAAGGCAAAGTATTAAAGCCAAAAATAGTGTCCTTTTTTCTTTTGTGAAGGTAATCCAAGATTTGCAATCGTTGGGACTGAAGAGCCTTATTTGTACACCTTTATTGATGATTTTGGAGTTCTTTCCATTCTATAAATCTAGCTCTTTGGATGTAGAAAGTATAATGAAATGAAAAATAGTTGAATGTAGAATTTCTTTGTAAGAACAAGGACGGGTGGGAGGTACAAGGAGGCTATTCATGGGTACAAATATTTTTTTCTATTTTGGAGGCAAATAGGAGAATGGAAGTGAATGTATTGTAATCAAATTTATTGTTGATATAAGAAACCAAAAATATTGGCATCATTAAAAAGTATCTTAGAATGGTTTTCTACATGAAGGAAACTTAATTTTAAAATTTTGATTTAAGTTTTGGATTTTCATGTTGTAGTTGTCTAAGTGTTTGCATCTCATTCTTTGATTGGTTTATTGGATAAAGATTAATTTTTGCAATCTTTGGTATTGAACCTATTTATTTCCCAATATTTGGTATCATAGCAAATGGTTAATTGGTTCTAGGTATTCCTCTATTTTGTATTTCTTATCTCTGCAAGCTTCTGGGAATCTATTAGAAGGAATTTAAGGTTGATGAAAGGCTTTTGGGGCTGCAATGAATATTCTATGAGTTAAATTTATTTTGTAGATTTATGAGATTGGAAACCATATCAATGTGATCTGTGTTGGGCTTTGGAAGCTTATGATTATGGATCTTTATGGATTTGGTCATATTTTGGTAAGTTGGAGCTCTTGTTTGATATTATGTGTGAATCGTCTTATCTTCTCATTGTGTTCATTTACCTTTTTTTCATGTGTAATGAGAAGTTGTGCATGTTAGATGGTTATTGGCATCTTGGTTGCATGGAGAAAAACTAATTGTCTGGACTATAGAATGGAGTTCTTATGTTGGGTTCATGGTTTTATCTCATGGGTAAACAAGAGCACTAGAAGATAAGGCACTGACCTCTTTGTGGGGTGTGGAGTTGATATGCTTCATATGGTTTAATCTCCTAGACAAGTTTGTTTTCCTTTGTATTGTAATATTTCTCTTGTTTTCAGTTGTTGGTTTAGAAATATGTGTTTATTCCATTGTTCAAATGGAATGTATAATGCAAATGTCAGGATTTTTAAGAAGATTTAAGATTTAAGATTTATAAAGATGGTTTTATAGGTTTTGTATGTTAACTTGAATTTGTGGTATGTAGATCTGTAGTAAGACTATATTCGGGGTGTTTTAAATGATGACAATTATTGGTTGGCATGGCTACTTGGAGGATTATTATTGATCTATGGTTATTCCTATGTGGGTTTGCTAGAAAAATTAGATATAGCCTTGGTTTTGGTGTTTGATTTTTAATAAATCCACATGTTAATCAAGATTATATATGTTTTGCTTGATACTAATGTGGAGTTGACTCTTTCAGTTATTTGAGATTGGATCTTTCACTATGTATTTATCCTTTAAGATGTTGCCTATGTGTTGATCTTGAAAATTGTCTAATGAGGATTCAATTTAATAGGCCTTATTTTTTGTTGTCATTATTACATTGGTATGTTGATTGCAGTGAGAAAAGATTTTTTTACGAGTACGATATAGTTGTTCATTTGAATCTTAGGAGATTATGGTGCCAATAATCTCTATTAACTTTTAGTGGAGATTTGGTAAATGATATTGTTCATGATTCCATGTATAACTCAATATCAGTTTCAATGGTAACTGTATACAATTACATAATGTGCTCTATCTCCTTTGTTTCAAGATTTTGGTTGCAATGTGTAGTAATCCATGGACAATATTTGATTAGAATATGAATGATCTTTTGCAATGAGTGTTGGTGTCATGTGAAGCTCTTGGATTTTTCCTTAAAATTGTAGTGATATTTTGGCATCTTTGGTTATATTGATAGAGGATGTACATTTTTACCTTCCTAGTTTATATATCGTGGTTTGACTCTTTCCTTTAAGAGCTCATGGTGTTTCTTTTTTATTTTGTTGGAGCCACCTATGATATTTAGTTAGGGGATGGTTATCACGATTCTTAGAGAGCTTGGTTACATAGTTTAGTGGGAGCATTGGTAGTTATGTAGATTAATCATTTGATGATGGATGGTTATCTCCATGTGGTTTGGAGATTTTGACATCTTGGTTTGTCATGGAAGACCTTGAATCTTTGGTGAGGTGTCAATTTATGATATGCTCTTTGGAGTATATGATCTTACTTTGAGGAGATGTTAGATCATGATGTAATGGTATGCTCCTAATCTTATTGTGGGAACATTAATAATGGTCTTGTTGGTTGTCATTGGTTTTGAGTATTAATCATTTTCTTGGAGCTTCATAATTCTACACAGTTGCACTTGAAGTTAGTATGCATTCATTTGTGGATGCTCATGGAGACTAGAGAGACTCGGGAGAGGCTATGAGATATCATATTTTTTGGATCATATGTTGAGATGGTTACTCTTCAATGAGGATTTCAACAGAAAGAAAAATAATCCTACACAAACTTATCAATGTGAAACTTTTATGGACCTGAAGAGAATATTGTTATAAGCTTTGATTTCTTGGTATTGTGTGCTCACGAAAATCTCATTTCCCACATTTAGTCTACTCGATAGGTGAATGATTTGAGAGGTATTGTTTTCCTAGTTATTAGATACATTATGTATTTGTAAGGTGTCTTCTAGTGTGAGTTGATCTTGAATATCAAAGCTCTGAGGACTTGTTGAAAAGAAGATCATGATTTTATCAATTTTTGTTGTTCTTCATTTTATTAGTCTTAAGCTATGAATCTAATTTTGAGGACTTATTTGGAGAGATACATGAAGTGATTTGTGGCTTTGTAAATATTTCCTTTATTGTGAGAATGACTAGTTTTTTTGGTCTACCTTTGGTGTGAGAGTTTTACATCTATTGTTGTCATGTTTTAATTGATTTGAATGTTAAATAATGTTATCCTTTCAGTATGGGAATGGTGAAGGAGACCTTACCTTACATGAGTGGATACATGTTAGTGTAGAATGTAAGGATATGGTTTTATTTGTAGGATATTCTTCTCAGATGTTTATTATAACATAGTTGAGTGTAGAGAACATGGGAGAGTTATGGAGATTGTTGGTGAGCGGCATTGTGGCATATTTGTTTGTAGGATTTGCAAATCATTGTATATTTCCTTGACACTATGCAGTAGAGGAATTACCAAGGATAACTTTAAGAAACCCCCCCCCCCCCCCTCAGGAAAATATGTAAAATTTTGTCGAGTCCTACACTATTTTGGGAGGAAAAACTTAATATTATTGGAGGAATTTTTTAATTTGAAAGGAAAAAATATTAATTTTACTAGCAATTTTTTTTCAATCATATGAAAATTCTAGAAAATCCTTGCGAATATGTCTTTATTGATAGGGTAAACATATAATGTATTCGGTGAAATTTTTTCCTTTAAAGGAAAAAATATTTAATGGAAGTGGCAAATTTTTTTCTACCGTTTGAAAATTGCATAATTTAATTGGATAATATTTTGTTATTTAAGGTAAAACTTATAATTTAATGGTGAATTTTTTAATCCCTTGAAAATTTAGTTTTCACATTCTATTAATAGCTAGTAAGTCATGTTTCATGAGTTGATTGAGTTCTAACTCATCATGTTGGGCCAATGCCAAATGGAAATTGATCTAATTAATGCAACATCACGTCAAGAGAATAATGCCTTAATTAGTTACTAACTTGTCTGCATCACTCTGCATGATTCCAGTGATCCACACATACCTAATATCTATCATTTCACCATTTTAAATTTATTATTTATGACAGTTTGATGATCCTAGATCAATGGCTTAACTTTTATTTCGGCCCAAAATTCTAAAGGAAACATAGTTCTCTAGAAAGTATGTGGAATGGGGACGCGTATCTAGTCTTAAACACACACCTTAACCTTGATCGTCGATTATAAATGGTTAGTAGGTTATGTGGACGGTTGATAATGTTGCAGAGTGTAGCATTTGTAGTTAATAAATGTCTTATAACTGACATTAAATAATAAAGAAATGTCTTATCATTGTCATTCTCTAACTGTGATCCACTCGGCGTGCACGACTTCAAATTTTCCAATTGGATACTGTTACACTGTGATGCTATTTCCAATTTCACAGTCACACACTCTACATTTAATATGAAAGTTTTAGAGAGTTTTGAAGGACAAAGGAATTAATAAGGTTAGAGAAAGAATTGAGGGCTATTTATAGACGATTTACGCTTCTTTCTTCTTCAACTCTCCTTTATTTTAGGGATGCCTCTACTAAGTGCTTGAAAGTCTACCTCTGGAGTCTGGTTTAGGTACTTAGGCTATATATTTTATCACATTCTGATATTCTCATAGTGGTTTTCTAAAGATGGACACTCCTATCTGTTTGATTAGCACATCTGAGGAGGACCAGAAGGCCTTTTTGGGCCTGGTTTCAAACCCAACCCTGGAATCAGTTTGCAAGGGGGTTGGAGACCTTACAAATGAGGTTGTGAGGATAGTGTTGTATCGTGAGTTAATGAAAAATATTGATAGGTACCGAGTTAACACGGACATTACGTCTCAGTTTTTGGCATCTCTTCTAGACCTCGGTGGAGACAAGGTGGATATGCTCCTGCTGTTAAGGAAGGTATCCAAATAAGAATTCATAGTTGACGATGTTCAGGTTGCTGCTTTTGCACAAATATGGGTGGGGATCCATTGGGCAAGTGCTTTACCTAAGCTTCTCCAGCTAGGCCAAAATGTGGCCATGCAACCTTTTCTTTTGAAATTAAATGTTGAGCAATTGACGTGCCATAGGAAATAGCGCAGATTGGTAGGGATTTTCTCTAGAAGTGGTTTCTCCTAGAGGAATTGGCGAACTACGAATGATATATGAATTCTCCAAGCTTATCAGCTCTGAAGAGTTCTACTTAGACAAAGGGGAAACTCCCTAGTGTTACCCATGGGCCAGGACCCTATGGCCTGGTATTTTGAAATCAAAGGGTTTCCATTTTTGTTTTGTTTTTTGGATGCCACTCCAAGTGCCATAGTAGGTACTAGGTTTCCTTTATTTTGCCACTACCTTGTAACCTCCCTCATTTTGGCTTATAATTGTTGGAGGGAGTACAAATATTGTAAATTTACAAAAAATATTAATGAAAAGTTTACAACTTCGTTTCAGTTTGATTTTTATGGATTTAATAAATGATTTTAGTTTCATTCTTTTGAAATTTGTGCTTAGCATATTCTTGTTTGTGAATGAAATGGCCAAAATTGTGTAAAAACTAAAATAATTTATGGACAAATTTGAAATTACAATGCAGTAACGACTAACGAGTTAAAAATTTGTGAATCTGAAAATGAACCAAACAAATGTATGTGTGTGATTTATTCTTTACAGTAATAATTTAACTTTTGTATGTACGTGATTGCAAAATTGTAACTGTAAAAGCTTAAAGTATTTAGTTATTCTTTACAATAAAACTAAAATCTAAAATTAGTATAAAAATTACAAATTTTATTAATGTGGTATAGTGGTAGTACTAGTAGTTTAGTACCTTTATTACTTTAGTACTATTACCAAATCAATAAATTTGTAGAAATTATAAATTGTAACCTTTATAAATATATTATTTTATAATCTTTCAGATTTTAAAAATATGAAATAATTAAATTGTAAAAGAAAAAATGAAAAATAATTAATGAACATTGGATTTAGATGAGCGTAGTCTACAGATTGATGACGTAAACTCCATTTCTGGGGGAAGTTGTGAAGTTTAAAAACTTCCGCAAGCGTCCTCCAAAAAAGTGACACTTGTCGCATATACTCAGTGTCACAAATATTATAAATTTGGACGCATATAATGCTTTCATTTCTTTTCCTTCAACAAAATTTTGGGTGCATATATTATAAATTTATAAAATAATTATTAATAATTTCAATATAATAATTGTTATAATATATTAACGATTATGGGCATAAGGTGTAACTAACAACTATATTCTGGGCCGAAAGTGGGAACGATTTACATTATTTGCAAACTTCCTCTGGAATCAAGACACGTGTCATAATGTCATTCATTGAACTTCAAAACTAATGGACTTTGTCCTACCAGATTAAATTAAGTATAGTTAATATTTATTAAGTTTTAACTATACTTACTATCCACGGCGTAAACTCCATTTCAGGGTAAAGTTGTGTAGTTTAAAAACATCTGCAAGCGTCCTTCATAAAAGTGACATGTGTCACATATACATAATACATGTCACAATTCATTGAACTTCAACAAAATTTTGGGCGCATATATTACAAATTTATAATATAATAATTATTATAATATATTAATGACATAAGTTGTATTCCAGGCCGAATGTGGGAACGATAACATTATTTGCAAACTTCCTCTGGAACTGAGACATGTGGCATATTCTCAATAATCAAACTTTAGAACTAATGAAATTCATCCTACCAGATTTAATTAAGTGTATTTATTAACTATACTTGGTCTTACATTATAAATTTGTAGTTGTATACTTATTAAGGTGATTAAGTGTAATTACTAATTGTATAGTCAAAAAATGGAAGCACTTCCATGGTAGACTGGTTTAGCCTTCCAAGTTAGTGGTTTGGGGTCATATCAAGCACCTTGAATGGGTTCCTAACTTTGACCTGGCTTTCCCCCTGTTCTGCCTCTCTTTCCACTTCTTTCCATCCAGTTTTTGGCATCTTGGACTGCATATCTGAGGTCCTTGACCTCAGGGTCAGGGTCGACCTTTTGGGTCTATGTCGACCTTGACCTTGACCTAGGTCAAGGTTGACCTCAACCCTGACCTAGGTCAAGGTTGACCTCAACATTGACCCAGGGTTCAAATCTCAGGGTCCCACAATTTCTGGATGTCGATCTTTGCAAAAAGTCATTTCCCGCTTCCGCGTCGGCTGTTTCAGGTTCCAAAGCGGTGATTCCTATATTATATTTAACTTAGGTCCTCTCCTAGGGGTAAAGGCTTTAATGGGAATTTAATTCTCCTATGTTGGCCTCCTTAGAAGATTGTGCCCTAATTTCATATAAAAGGGAGCCTTTCTCCCCTCATTTTCTCTAACTCGTCTATTGAAGCCTAAGGAACCTTGAGCAATTGAGAAACATCATCAAGTGAAGATTCAAGCAAGAAACCAAGAAAGATTTGAAGCAAGAATTTATCCACCATCAATCCTTCAAGCATTCAAAGAGATCCATGGGAGGCCATTGAAGGATTCAAGTTACATAGTGCCCTTTTGGTGATCTCTCCATCCATCTTCTTCCAAGCCTCTTCATAATCAAGAACCCATTCAAGACTTGGTGTTGGAGATAAACAAACAATTGATTGAAGAAATCCTACATCCTACCTTCTAGATCCATTGGTGCATACATACTTGTGGATTCAAGGATTTGAATCCTCCACAAGGACTTTTACAAGCAAGGTGAATTTATGCATTTACTTTGTTCACTTCTGCAATTTCAATTAAATATATTTGAGGTTAATTCCAAAATCAGGGTTTGACCAAGGCAAACCCCTCCCCCACAACAAAAAAATCTTTTTTTCTTGCAGGTACAGGTTTAGGACTGCAAATTTGGACTCAGATCTGGATACCCTTTTCGTCTTTCTTTCGGGCTTGGTGAACAGATTTTTTGTCAAGGCTATGCAGGTCAGGGTCGAGATTATTGGGTCAGGGGTGACATTTGTAGGTCAAGGTCAACCTTTTTCACAAGACGATGTCGGATCAAAAAAATATTTTTGGGTTTTGTTTGTCTCTGCATTCTAGTTCCGGATCATACTTCAGTTTTCCCAAAAATAGAGTACAGACCTCAGAAAATAGCATTCTTTGATCTGAAATTATTCAAGGTTAGTAATTTCTCTCATCCTTTTCAATTACTATCATCTATCATATCTACATTGTCAATTAACAGAATTTAAGATCTCCCTCTTTGTTTTCATTTCCAAATGGTTGATTTACTTGTGCATTATTCCCACTTTTGGGTTGATCAACTTGGATCTTTCATTTGTGCATTTGAGGATAAAGGAGGAATATCTTATCTTCTCCTTAATCATAATAATAACATACAATCCAAACAATTAAATTAAATGTAAAGTAGGTTTAAGGGAATTAAGGGAATTAACATTAAAACACACATCCCCTTTTCCACCCTTCACAACAAAGTGGTGGAGACCTCCTTTTCCAATATTTACACTAATAATCTCTGTTTCGGGCAGAAGTTGTAAAGGATTAAAAAGTCTTGAAAAACATTTTGGAAAAGTGTGAGACTCAGTCCTCAAAAAGAAGTTAGAAACTTCTACAATTGTCATTTAGGCTTTGACCTTTTAAGGGTTTTGAAACTTTTAATAGATCACTATTTGGATTCTTGGAGAAACTAGTTAATCCATGCCCCAGGGAGATTAAGGAATAAGAAATTACTACTAGATTGAGGAATACAGCAGATTTTTTTGGTGCCAAGCTATTCAAATAGAAATTCTAAGTAAAATCCAGAACACCTTCATCCTGCGTTTTTAATTTTTGATTCTTTGAATCTCCTGGTTTACAATCTAGATAGTAGAAGTTAGAACTAGAATCAGGGGTTCAACTGTTCAACTTCAGGGTTATCATTTTCAGGCGTGTAGTTACTTATTACTAGTAGTCTATTTTTCTACCATTATTTTGAACCAATACCAATGGCAGCAATGGGGCAACCGAAAAGCAAAGTGAATGAGAAAATAGACTTAACCAAACTGGTTAAAACACCAGGTTTCACTAATGAATACCATGATATTTATGATCATGTTATCCATGGTGATAAGTGAATCATAGATATTATATATGTATTGTCCAATAAGGCGAGAAATCCAAATAGGGAAAATTTTACTATTTTTAATACAATGTTAAATGCAAGTACATATAAAACTGCATTGTGGGATGTTGGATTGGGATGCATAGTGTTACCTATTCATTGGATTTGAATCATCAGATTCATCACAGAAAGGTACTACTTAGTCTCATACCCCTACATCTTCATTTTTTAGAGCTTCAAATCCACCTTTTGCAGACAATCAGTTTCAATCATAACCACTAGCAGAACATGGTATTACTATTAGTGGTGAATCAAGTGCCACTACCACTGCCACTAGTGGGGAATCTGGGGATAGTATTCTTATTACTGTTCAATAAAGTGTCACTGGATCTGGTGGGTATGGCATGGGTACTAATACTAGTTGTCTTGAACAAGTGAAACAACAAGATATCTCTAACAAAGGGCCAATACTAGTATATACTATACAGAATCCCAGTGATCAAGGCATTGTGAAGAGTCAAAAGGTTATGATTGATGACATGTAACTAATTGAATGTTTGATAATGTTAAGTTGAAGATAATGTGAGGCATTAAATCAGTTAATGGTTTGTATTATCATTGATGTCAACTTGATATCATTTGAATGGTCATGTACGTAATGCCAAAGACTTCAGACAATCAATGGAACAAAGGTTATGCTTTTAGCAATGCATAAAATTCAAGTATTCACTAAGTGACAAATAAAACTGACAGAGTGCACACCATCAGTAAAGGCAAAGAAGAAAAGTCACAATGATACCCGACGGGTAGAAGACAGTGTTTCTCGATGAAGCAAAACCATAGGATGCCTATAAAGCTAAAAATAGAGTTGCCCGACGAGTAAAAATCCAATGATGCCCGACGGACGGAGATCTTGAAGCTAACTGGAGTCATGTCAACAGAACTATCAGTTGTCACCAAAAACTAACTACAGAGATAACCGATGGAATAGAGAGTTCAGAAAATGATAAAATATCTAGTTGGCAAGAGCTAAAGATAGACTTAACTAGTTGTTTTCTTTGTTTTATTCAACCAGAGTTAAGTGATTGGTTTAAAGAAGATTTGTATAGTTGGCAAGAAGATAACTACAAGATAAATTAGGAGTTATGCTTTAAATCAAATTGGATAGATTGTTTTTCATGCCAAGAATCAAGAATCAAGAAATAGTGAATATCATGTCTATATAAGAGACAAGCTTAATTCATTTACGAATGGGATTAAGAGGAGTGAATAGAAAGAGGATGCTGAAGAGAAGTTGATGAAGAATAACTTAATACAGTCCTGATCAATCAAGCTAAAGGAGAGGTAAATAATTCTACAGACATCGATGAATAGTGAAGCACAACATTAGAGAGCAGAAAGTGTGGACCACAAAGAATTGAATTGATACATTGATTAGAGAGGTAATGTACTTAAATAGCTCTGAAAATTTGCAATTCAAAGTTGCATCATGAACAAGTCATAGTGTTTCAGTTTAACCATTGAAGCATCAAGTCTCTTAATAGAGCAGGACTTAAAATTCTTTCATATATTGAGGTACATTCCAAGGAGTGCCAAAAGATTGATTCATGAAAGTAGCATTGGACTTGCCCGATACCTATTGACAGTCTAAGAAGGAGGTTGATTCAAGGATGGTAGCAATAGATGCCTGATACAAAGTGACAACCTCTATGTATAAAATCCTAAAACAAGTTCGCACTTAATAGTGTGTTTGTAACCTTTAACAGGGTTGGCTCCTAACAAGGCTCACTTCAGAAGAGTGAAAAAATTGGGGTACTAGTCCCAGTGGTTTAACCCTTAACAGGGTTTCCACGTTAAAAATTCATGTGTTATGTGTGTATGATTCATTTCTTTATTGTTTTGTATCTGACATAGTTAACACTGGATGATCGGTATACTCTGCTTATTTACTGAGTTTCAGTAAATAGTTATACTGCTTATCGGTAATCAAGGAGAATAAGGACAAACAAGGAAAACTGACAGACAGTCAAAACATTATAAGTATTTCATGGCATGCATCCTATAGGGACTTAATAATCTGAGGTTTATTTGATTGGTGGTTAAATGTTTGAAGGATAAAATTTTGAGGCCATTGATTCACCCCCCCCCCTCTCAGTTATTACTAACAATTGGTATCAAAGCTTATGTTCTTAGAAAGGAAGGTTTCAAGACCTAAGTCAAGAT
>MU224279.1:4618126-4688794 GCA_018584345.1 Thuja plicata
AGGGGGAGAGAGAGAGAGAGAGAGAGAGAGAGAGAGAGAGAGAGAGAGAGAGAGGTTAAAGGCAGACCTGGCGAATGAAAAATAAAAGAGGAAAGTAGCAGATAACAAGTGTAATGAATTACAGAAAAGGATAAAAAATTATGCCTTTACATCAAAAATTACAGAGCAGGAACATGTGGAGGTGGAACTGAAAGAACTGAGGGAAAAATTGGATGAAAGAATTAAAAATTTTGACGATGAAAGAGCCACTGAATCAAAATTATACAAAAGTGTGGAGTCTACTGCTACCGCAAACAAAAACTTATAGAACCAATTTGAGCATGAGACGGAAAAGTCAAAACATTGGGAAGAGAAACCAAAGGAAGAGAGAAAAATGTGAACAAATGGTACAAGAGTTGCAGAAGGAAAAGAATATAATTAAAAATTTCGTAAAGAGATTGAACGACAATGTGAATAGTACAGTGAAGTATTTAAAAGAAAACATATGGGGGCAACTAATGTAGAGGAGTGAAAAGTTGTCTGAATGGTTTGAATCGAATGAAAGTCTGAGAATAATTTATTGGAAGCTCAAAAAATACATTCACAAGAACACAGATGTTTATGTCAAAGAGAATATTGCAAAACAAATTTTGCAAGTAGCCTACAGCACCAGTGACATCTATTTGGAAAAAAATGGAATTAAAAACTGCATTGATGCCTCAGTAAAGGTATCCTTTATCATTCAAAAATTTCAGAAACTAAGGGAAGGACAGGAAATTGTGGAGAAACCTAGCAAAAAGATCATGAAGCTACAAGAAAAGACAAAAAAAACTAACAAAACTTGGTTTGTCGATGACTGTTGATACATCAAATAAATACATTGAAATAGAAGCTTTCAAAGAAAGGATGAAGGAGAAAATGAAGTTTGATTTAGTTGTGCTTCCTAAGGACAAATATCCTCAAAGATTTTTGTTTTTCATCAAACCACTGACAACTTTGATTACATTAGTGGATGAAACAATGGTGTCAAGTCACTCTTCCAAATATGAATTCCTAACAAAGTTGGAGGTGGCTTACCATAGTTTAAAAAAAATTGGACTTCCATCAGAAGAAGAGTGGAGTACCCTACAAAAACTAGCACAACAATCTCATGAATCATAGTACATGTATTGCTTAGTTTTCTATTTTTACTCTTGATTTCAAGGATTGTAAAATTGTACTGAGTTTGAGTCTACTCTTCACATGTTGCAAATCGACCTAAATTTGTTCTTGCTCCCTTGTTTCTATAAAAAGGAATTCAGGGTCATTTGCAAAGGGTTGTATTGACATTTGCCTAGACAATCACATGTAGTTTTTATTTGTGTATTGAAAGAATTGTATCATATGGCTACATTTTGGAAGAGTTAATGAAAATCTCAACATGTCTAAATAAACATCACTCTATCAATAAACACATTATGCCCTTTTATTCTGCTATTTTCTATCTGAAAATATAAAGTTGAAAAGTGCAATTGCAAATCAATATTAAATTTTAATTTAAAAAGTTGATAGACACATAAAATATCATCAAGTTATCGACCACAATAATATTTTTGTGTAATATGAATGAGGAGATACACTAATAAGATTAATAAATACCTAGGAACTGCTAGTGCCAAATCTCTTAAAGTTGTCATCCCTCCTCAACAAATTTAGAGCTTCCTTGATTCTTGTCTATAATTTCTTCACTCTGAGTCCACACACCTCTGTTGAACTGCATCTCAATGCTACCAGTACATGAGTCAATTGTCACAGTGGCACTTGGGTTTGAAGTGTTTCCCAAACCTCTTCTTCCATATTTGGACGTCCAGATTTTCATTGCCTTATCTTAAGGAAAAGTGTGGATATCATACCTAGATGTATAGAGCATCAAGCAATTTTCCAAATTATTCTCTAGTTTCTTTCTTAGCTTTTCTTTTAGGAACCTCAAAGAACTAAAAATTCTCTCATCCTCCACCGAGCCCAATATCATGGTAAGACATAAATCAGCAAGCTTGAAATATCCTGATATTGAATCTTGCAACATTTTGCTCTGACCTAGATTTATTCAAAGCCTTGTTACTAGTCCCTCTTCGTGGGGGTTCTCCATTATGTCATATTGTTCCCTCATAGTGTATGAAAAATAGGCTAATTTCTCTCTAAGAAGAGCTTCATCTAAAATTTCATTTATAGTTACTCCATTGAATTCTTCATATTTGCAAAATTGCTTTACCAGAGTCAGTAGCTTGGTTCAAAAATTAGCTAAATTATTGAGAGACCAATATTGAGGAAACATAATAGAAATGGCTTCAAGTAGTTTTTGATGAACTATAACTGATTGAATGTTTGAAGATGATAAATTTGATGATCACCGAGATGCAGGAAGTTAATGCAAGACATTAAATCAGTTAATGTATTGTATTGTCATTGATGTCAACTTAATATGGTATGATTTCTCATACTCATATTGTCACAACACTTAAAGATCCAAAGAGATAAATTTTTTGTCATCAGTAATCATACACCGAGTGATAGTGAACCCCGAGCACAGAAGTTCATAGTGTTACCTGACGGACAGTATTACCCGAGCAAGCATTATTGAGCTAACTATAGTTATCACCAAACAGAACTGCATTTAATGCATGAGCTATCTACAGTAGTCACCGAGAATAACTGAAGTGTTGACCTACGAGAACTGAAGTTAGGTTACAACAAAATAACTTAGCTGGCAGGAGATAAAGATAGAGTTAATTGATTGTTTACTTTGTTTTCATCGATAAGTTAAAACCTACAGATAAGAAGGAGATTTAATTCATGTTTTATTCTAGAAAGCAAGGCGAGATTTTTGGAATAAAGCTAAATTTAGCATGGAGAGATTTACCGATCAAGAAGTGATCAACGAAGAAAACAAGAAAGACAAGAAATGGTGAAATCATGTCTATATAAAGATACAAGTAATTCAAAAGAAATGATGAAGAAAGAGGAATGTTGAAGATAATTCTGGTGAAGATAGAAGTCTACATACAGACCTGATCATACAAGCTGAAGAACGGGGCTAAATAATTATGCATACACTGAGCAACAAAGAAGCAATAGCATTCACCAAGCAGAAAGAAGTGGAGCAAAGGAATTGAAGAGAACATTGATCAGAAAGGTATTATGAGCTTACAATAGATCTAAACATCTGCAAAGATTAAGTTGTATTTATAAACAGATCATATATTGTTTTAGTTTAACCATTGATTCATAAAATCTCTTAACCGAGTGGGATTTAACCATCATTTATATATTGAGATACATCCCAAGGAGTATCAAAAGGTTTTCATGTTGACATCATAGTGAATGATAGGTCAAGTGATAAACTGTTAGTGATAAATCCTCTAGCAAGTTCACACTTAACAATGTGTTTGTAACCTTTAACAGGGTTGGCTCTTCACTGAGCTCACTTCAGAGTGAAAATTTTGGGTTACCAGTCCCAAGTGGTTTTTCCCTTAACAGGGTTTCCACGTTAAAAATCCATGTGTCAAATGTGTATATGGTTCATTGCTTTGATGTTTTTCTTTACACATTACTAAAACAGGATTGATCGGTAAATACTAAGTTATTTACTATATTTCAATAAAGACTAGACTACTATTCGGTAAAGCTTAAGAAAAAGGATAAATAGTGAACTCTGAGTAGTAGTTATTTGATAAGATTATTTAAAGGCATACATCTTGTAGGACTGAAGATAACTAGATTTTTATATTTGTGGTATAAAGTTTTGGTTGGAATTATTGGATTAATTATTGAGGCCACTAATCCACCCCCCGCTCAGTTATTCTAACAATTGGTATCAAAGCTTGTGTGCTTGAAAGGAAGGTTCAAAGACCTAAGCTAAAGATCAAAAGATGAGAAAAAGGGATGTGCCTAAGTTGAACAAGGACAACTTTGCATCATGGAAAAGCAGGCTCTAAGAATCCACCTATCGGGTATTGGAAATGACATCACACACTACCTAAACACTGAATATGTGTTACCTACTGGACCTCTGATAGTTGATCAATTAAGATAAAAGCATGAAGACAATTCTATGATGATAGAACTTGCTTCCTCACTCTTCGATGTTGAATTTGAAGATGTCAAATCATGCACCACTGTAAAGAAAATGTGGGACAAACTGAAGCTAGTACATGGAGGAGATACAAATGTGCTAAGGGCTAAAGCAGAAAGCCTAAGAGGAAAGTATGATGACCTAAGAATGAAAGAAGGAGAAAACATCACTCAGTATAGTAGCAGAATCAAAGAGGTTGTAAATGCTATCCGAGGAGTTGGAGGTCTACTTGAAGAAGAAACAGTGGTAAGTAAAATTATAAGAACCTTGTTGCATGTATATGCTATTAGAGTATCTTCAATACAATAATAAGAGCAGTAGAAAATAACAATGTTACTCTAGATAGTTTGATTGGTAGACTTATTTCATTTGAGATGAATAACTTTGACAACAGTGTCTTACCATCTATTGAGTCTGCATTCAAATCTTCTTTGAAAATAAGTAAATCAAGTCATAAACACACTATGAGAAATGATAGTGAAAGTGATAGTGATGAACAAGAACTTGATGAAATTGAATCACTAATGGATAGAAGATTGTAGAGAGGCAAAGGTAGATACAAAGGTAAATTACCATTGGTATGTTTTAATTGCAAAGAGATTGGACACTTTGTTGCTAGATGTCCAAACAAGAGAAAAGAAGACAAATCTTATGACAAGAAGTATGAAAGAAGTGATGACCAAGATTACTAAAGCAACCAAAAATCTGACAAAAGAGATAACTGATACTACAAGGACAAAGGAAAGAATGCTTGTTACCTAGTTGAGAACAAAGTTGAAGATACTGACACCGATTATGATGAAGATATTGAGAGTATTTTTTACTATGAAGGATGATTCAGATGAATAAGAAAGGTATGTAGAAACTACAATTATATCTAAGGTAATCAAGAATGATATCTAGATTATTGATAGTGGTTGTACTCACCACATGACTGGAGATAAGGAAAAGTTTGAAACTTATAAATATTATAATGGTGGGTCAGTAAGAATGGGTAATGACTCACCTTGTCCATTTGAAGGTAAAGGAACCATCATGATAAATAATTTGATAAAATGTGAAAATGCATATTGGGTTAAAGGGCTTAACTATAATCTATTGACTGTCTTACAGCTGAATAAAATAGGACACCAAGTTGCATTTGAGAACAAAAAGGCAAAAATCTTTAATGAATCGGGAAGGTTGATTGGAACTGGTGAACAGACAAAAGGTAACCTATTCTATCTTGATGATATTAACACCACTTGTTTATTGGCTAGAAATGAAGACATATGGTTGTGGCATAAAATTTTATGTCATGTGAATTTTGACAACATGGTTAGGATAAGCAATAAAAGGAAAGTAATAGGCTTACCGAGCATGTCAAAACCTGACCATGTCATGTGTAAGAATTTTCAAAAAGGTAAAATGACAAAGTCTAGTTTCAAGAGAAAATCCTACACATATAATGCTATTCTAGATTTAGTCCATACTGACTTGTGTGGACCAATGAGAACAAAGAGCTACTATAGTGATAGATACTTCATTCTATTTGTTGATGATTATTCTAGAATGATGAGTGTTAGGTACTTAAAGGAGAAATAGGAAGAATTCAATATGTTTAAATGGTATAAAGCTATAGTTGAAAAATAGAGTGGAAAGGAATTGAAATACTTAAGGTCGGATAGAGGAGGAGAATTTATTTCTAGTGAATTCACTAACTTTTGTAATGAGCATAGAATTAAAAGACAGGTTTCTGCACCGAGAACACCAAAGAAAAATGGAATTGCTGAAAGAAGAAATAGATCAATTATTGATTGTGCCAGAACACTAATGATTGAGAAAGGCATCACACAAACATTTTGGAGAGAAGCTGTCAGTACCGTTGTCTACACACTGAACAAAGTTTAATTGAAGAAAGACACCAATAAGACACCTTATGAGCTATGGTATGGATACACACCCAATGTAAGTTACTTCAGAATTTTTGGAAGTCAATGTTATATTTTGAAATATGATAGAAATGGAAAGCTTGACTCCAAAAATGATGAAGGAATATTTCTAGGGTATTCTACCAAAAGAAAGGCTTATAAATGTCTTAAAAATCCTCTAACAAAATCATTGAAAGTGCAAATGTCAAAGTAGATGAATTTGCTGAGAAAAATGATGAGGAAAGAAGAAAGGAACCAGAAGACTACAATAGGTTTGTCTACAGTGAAGAACTTGATACTCTTCCCGAGCAATAGTGTATCTCTCCCGAGCGACAGAACAATGCACCCGAGCATCAGGCTGCAAACACCAAAAATCAGGAAATTGCTCACAATAATATACTGAGCGATGAAGATCAAAATGAAGGTCAAGATGATGATTAGAATGATGAACACGGAGCTAAACCAATACTTTCCAAGTATGTCAGAAGACACCATCCATAGAACTAGATCGTAGGAGACAAAAAGGCTAGAATGAAAACAAGAAGTAAGTCACTAAACACTAGATGTTTAATTTGTGATTTTGAGCCTAAATCTGTTAATACTGCACTTGAGAGTCAAGAATGGGTTAGTGTTATGAATGAAGAGATAGAACAGATAGAGAAGAGAAAGACATGGACATTAGTACCTAGACCAGATGACAAGAATGTCATTGGTACCAAATGGATATTCAGAAACAAACTGAATGAGAATGGAGAAGTCACAAGGAATAAAGCAAGATTAGTATGCAAGGGGTATGCACAAGAAGAAGGTATTGACTATGGAAAAACCTTTGCACCCATTTCTAGACTAGAAGGAGGAATAATTCTAATTTCTTGTGCTATCTACAAAGTATTCAAGGTATACCAAATGGATGTCAAATCTGCATTCCTAAATGGAATACTAAAAGAAGAGGTATACATTGAACAACCTGAAGGGTTTGTCGATCCTAACAACAAAAATGTGGTATGTAGACTACACAAAGCCTTGTATGGATTGAAACAAGCACCGAGAGCATGGTATGAAAGACTTCACTCTTATCTCATAAGTATTGGATTTGTAAGAAGTGAAAACAGTAATCTGTATTTAAAATAAGATACTAATGATAACATTTTTATTTTTGAAACATTTGTTGATGATATCATATTTGGAGGTAATTATATGTTATGAAAATCATGTGCTAATGAAATGAGCAAATAATTTGAGATGTCAATGTTTGGGGAGATCAAGTTCTTTCTTGGTCTACAGATTCTTCAACAGGAAGCAGGCATATACATCACGCAATCCAAATACATCAAGGAAGTGTTGAAAATATTCAAGATGGAAGATTCCAAACCATTTGGAACACCTATGGCAACCGGATGCAAGCTAACAAAAGAAGACAAGTCAACCGAGGTAAATCAAACCTTATATAGATCAGTGATTGGAAAACTAATGTATGTTGTACATACTAGAACAGATATAGCACATGCACCTGGAATAGTTGCAAGATTCTCTACTAATCCCAAGGAATCACACATGACTATTGTCAAAATAATTTTGAGATATTTAAAGAATATCGAGGACTATGGTCTCTGGTATAATAAAGAAGGCAAATTTGAGATTCAAGTCTATATAGATGTTGATTGGGCTGGAAACTTAGATGATAGAAAGAGCACACCAAGAGGAGCATTCTTTATGGGTGACAAACTTGTCACATGGATAAGTAAGAAGCCAGGATGCATCTCACAATCTACTGTAGAAGAAGAATATAAGGTTGTCGCTGCAAATTTATCTAACATTGCATGGATCAAACAATTACTGGAAGGTATGAATATGAAAATTCTTGAACCAATGATTATATATTGTGATAATACAAGTGCAATATAAATTTCAAAGAATCCTTTCATGCATGCTAAGACAAAATATATTGCTATCAAGTATCATTACTTAAGAGAGCAAGTGCAAGAGAAAGAGGTGATACTAGAATATGTTCAATCAAAGGAACAATTAGCAGACATATTCACAAATCCATTGCCTAAAGATACATTTGAGTACCTAAGGAAGAGAGTAGGGGTCAGACCCTTGTCTATTGGTCACTAAGCTAACTAGGAGGCTACATCATCCTACACATAATTAGAAAATCATTCATGTTGATGCAAGCAAAGAGATAGACTGCAAAGATATATCAGTGCACAGAAAGGTACTTATCTGCATCGAACACTAGATTTGTTATATCACTGATGGAGAGGAAATTCAAGGAATATATTATGAAAAAAATATATACTTTGGCATTACTGTCAAAGAGAGAGATGTACTGCAGAGATGTACTAAATATTGAGAGAAGTATTCAATAAAACATATTGTTGTCAAAGAGAAAAGAACTATCCATCAAGGAGAGGAACATTCAAAGGGAGAGAAAACATCAGAGAAAGATTCAAAGAAGCATCCATCAAAGGGAGAGAATTGGAAAAGTTAACACTACATATCTATCCAGAAAAGGGAGAAAAGATTCTACAACAAAGGGAGAGACAGAATCATAAGTTGCTACACCTATCCAGTGAAGGGAATAAAGAATGAAGGAAGTACTCTGCAAGAATCAAATCTAAGCTAGAAGATCTTACCGAGAGTCAGATATTTGTATTGGTTATAGAATAATAAGTTTGGTAGATATTGATGAACTACAACTGATATATTTCATATTGTATCAGTAGTATGTAGTATGTTGCCATCAATGCCAAAGGGAGAGATTGATGAACTATAACTGATTGAATGTTTGAAGATGACAAAGTTGATGATCACTGAGATGCAAGAAGTTAATGCAAGACATTAAATCAGTTAATGTATTGTATTTTCATTGATGTAAACTTAATATGGTATGATTTCTCATACTCATATTGTCACAACATGTAAATATCAAAAGAGACAAAAATTTTGTCGTTGGTAATCATACACCGAGTGACAGTGAACCCCGAGCACAGAAGTTCATAGTGTTACCTGATAGACAGTATTACCTGAGCAAGCATTATCGAGCTAACTACAGTTATCACCGAATAGAACTGAAGTTAATGCTCGAGCTATCTACAGTAGTCACTGAGCACAACTGAAGTGATGACCAATGAGAACTAAAGTTAGGATACGACAAAATAACTTAGTTGGCAGGAGATAAAGATAGAGTTAATTGATTGTTTACTTTGTTTTCATCAATAATTTAAAATCTATAGATAAGAACGAGATTTAAAGCATGATTTATTCCAAAAAACAAGCATAGATTTGCAGAATAAAGCTAAAGCTAGCATGGTGAGCTTTACAAATCAAGAAGTGATCAACGAAGAAAACAAGAAAGACAAGAAATGGTGAAATCATGTCTATATAAAGAGACAAGTAATTCATAAGAAATGGTGAAGAAAGATTAATGTTGAAGATAATTTTGGTGAAGATAGAAGTCTTCATACAGACCTGATCATGCAATTTGAAGAACATGTTGGAAATATGTAGAGTCAAGGTGACTAAGAGTGGGGTGGATCAGGAACCAATAACATTGTATCTTTTCAATCCAATGTTAGATTATTCAATCTGATTGCATACATGAAATGAAAAAGAAATAAAACATTCACAACACTTGACGCAATGTTTGATTACCCAGAAACCTACCAAATAGAAAGTAAAACTAGGGTGGGGAGGGTACCCACAAGATTTATTACTGTAGTATAAATTTAGCCTGTTAAAGCTTACAATTGACCACTTCTGATGGTTTTCCCTATTAGGAGAAATAAGGACTGTTAGGTCCACCTTGTAAAGGATTTAGTACAATATAATCAAGGAATGCAACTCTGTTAGGATATTTGTAAAGGACTATTAGGTCCACCTTGTTAGAGGGTTTTGTTGATGCACCTGTTAGGATGAACCAGTAGATGATCTTCAATGCAACTCTAATTTGCTTAATAAGATCCAATGATATAAACTAATCACTTGTCTGTGATGGATGAGTCTATGTTGTTCCTTATATTGTTGTAGCCTCTTAAATAATTTGTCTCCTCATATTCGCATACATGCTTCTACACTTATATTCGCACTATTTGGATAAACAAGATACCTTATATTTATACCTTGTCCAAACCAAATGTAACTGTAAGTCAGCTTCCATAAGATAAATTAATATCTAAAAATATAAGCTAGATTGGCCCAAAATTGTCACTCGGGTCCAGTGAACCATTTGAGAAATATACTAGCACTCGGGCATTATGTTGTCACTCAGGCAACATACTAAACTCTAGCACTTGGGCTACTCTGATCACTCGGGTAACACTGATTACCACTATCTACTCGGTCGACACTGCCACTTCTCAGGTTATATAGTAACTACTTGGGTTACGATGTTGGCTCGGTCAACACTGTGATGACTAAGTGTTTTGGCACTAATTGACAATATGTCTTTCCATAATTTCATCAATCTCCCCCTTTGGCATTAGTGACCAAAAATAGTTGTCATATCCAAAAGATTGTTCTAATTCAAAACTCCCCCTTACCATGTACTTGGGTACTTGCTTGGGTTTTGACAACTGCTCTGCTACTCGGTTACAACTGACTCTATTTTTTATTTTCCAAAATTGTTTTTGTAACTTTACATATATATCTTTGTTCTCCTTTGTCTTTTGTGTGTGTGTATATATATATATATATATATATATATATATATATATATCTTCTCTATATACATTTCCCCCTTAGTTTTGACACAAATGCCAACATATATCTATATGGTAATACCAAAATAGGATAGGAAATCACTATGTACCTTTAAAATCTAAGACAAGGTATTGTCCCAATTATCCTGCAACACCTTCAGGACGTGCAATTCAATCTGTAACTCTGTTGATAGCTCCATCATAATCTCTACAACTGAAAATTTTTTATCATGAATTAGTGTCTTGGCATGAGCTAGACATTTCTGCATTACATCCATGTTTGGAAGAAGTTGGCTCTGCATAGCTGTGAAGATTCTCTTGTCCTTTCTTCTTCCCTTCGCAATTTTGCCTACATGTCATTCAGATACTTGATTTTCACAAAATGTGTTGAACTTGAACTCGGGTTAAGTGCCAACTAATTTACACTTTCCTTCATATATGTATCTACCTTTGTCATCTTTGTCTTTATTTCCATTGTGAAGTTTGAGGTATCACTTAACTTTACAAATATTGAAGCAACATTATTTACTATGGTTTCTAGAGAGCTAATGAGAGAATTTAGCTTGACTTGATCAAATGCAATCTTGCTTGCAACATTCTCTATAACTTTGTTTTCAAACTTCCTTTCTGCCTTCTGCAGTAGTTTTTCTTGACCACTTAAATCTGTATTGAACTTGTGAACTATTTCTACAATTTGATCCATAATAGAATCATTTTCATTTACTTCTACTTATAGTGCATCTAGGAATATACCTTGTATGTCTTCCAGCACTCTGTTCCTCTTCTTCTCTGCTCGAATCTTCTTTTGTGTAGCTCTTTTCTTCCATAGCTCCCCTACTGTGTCCATCTGCTCCACTGTCAGATTGGATAGATCCAAATTTGGAATCACAATGTCTTTCTCAAGATCAATATCATCAATGATTATTTCTTTTCCTTTTACACTATCCTTAGGATTAGGTGAAGGAACAATTTCCTTACCTTTTCCACTATCATCCATATCCTTTCCTTCCTCAGCCTTCTCCTTAGTACTTAGTTGGAATAGGTCATTGATATTTGTTGTACTAACTATAGGGTCTGAATCAAATGTAGCATCTATGCTCACTGAAGGAATGTTCACAGTTACCTTCTGTGACTCAGTCAGGCTTGGCCCAGTAGTAGGTGGAGCCTGGTGCTCGGTCCCTTCTAGTCCTGATGTTGATTCAGTAGACTTGTCTTTTCTTGGAGATAGGATAATATGTATAGGTTATTGTGGCAGATATTTCATTACCTCTACTTCTATCTACTCTACATTGGATGCTTCAATGGATTCTACCTCAGGTAAATCTGCATCATCAGTCTTTTCCTTGTTTTTTGTACTCGGTACTTCAGTCTTGTCTTCTTCTTTGATTTCTAAGAGTGTCTTCCATATTTTTGTAGCAGCCTGCACCACATCCTCTATATTCTTGTTCAATATCTAAAAGGTCCTGAACCTTGGACTGTGATGGCTTTCATACTTGGTCATGGCCTCTTTTACCTCTTTTACCTCTTTTTTGTCATAGTAGGCATGACTTGTCTCAATGTTTGTTCTCTAATGTCTTTCTTTGTTCAGACAGCATTGCTCCAGGGAATAGATATTGCCTTGAATAGGTCTCCGGTCATATGACTCTTCAATTCAGATGGATCATGCTTCCATTTATTCATCTTCTCTACAACTGCTTCCTCAATTTGCTTATGTTCATCCTTCATTTTGGAGGCATAGTTCAGAGATTTTAGGGAACTCATACCACTACCTTCTCTTAAGGCTTCAATTTTCTTCTCAAAGGTAGGTGGGGGATTCTTGAAAGTGATATCATCTTCTTCATCTTCCTTAGGTAATATGAGTTTCCTTCTTGATCTTCTTGGTTTTCTGGTAGTGAGGACAGGGGTAGGGGCCTTAGGTGTTTTCTTGAGAACTAGCTTCTTTTTCTTCTTAGAAGGCTCTGGTTCTATATCTTCCTCTTCCTTTTCATATACATCATCTTCTATCTTGATTTCATCTTATTTTCTTTCTGAGATAGAACATGAAGTCTTTCCATACTTATTTCCAAACTATTCTAACCCCTTCTTTCCTCTTTTCAGAATCTTAGGAATCTCAATTTCTATTGAAATTATGCTCTTGGCTTCTTCATATGTACCAAAGTAAGGTGCTTTGGGGTCAACAGGCTCATTCAAAAGAGCTTCAATGATGTTCTTGGTCTCATCTATGTTAACCTCATATGCAAGAGGTTTCACCCATGCAACCCTAGGTTTAACTGCCTGTATATATAATGTATCACAGTCAACTAGGAAACAAACATCATCATTATGGTCTTCAACCAATTGTTTAGGAATTCTATACCTATTCTGCATCTTTTGTCTGAATTCCTCAAAATAGGCATCCATGATGCTCTCAAAACTATCTCCTAATTCAGTTATGTACTCATTCATCTAATATATTATGGGTCTATCTTTCTTCCAAACAACTATGCCTTTGGAAGGGAAAAACTTTCAAATGTAAAATAATATGCAGACAAGAAGTGAACCAAACTTACATGGATTGGTATTTGATATCCGGATGCTTTCCATGTTCTTTCTCAATTGGATGAGTTGCAACTCGGCAAGGTCGAATGAGAGGTTGTTCTTGACCACCTTGTATGCCAAGTCCAGAGCCTCACATGGTACATTATTAGGTCTTCTAGAGCTATAGATTTTGTGATCAATCACATGAATTCCAAACTTTAATTCCATGTCAGTTACTCCATTTAGTCTCATACCATTGTCGTCCCACTCGGCAAGAGTCTTCTCAGCTAGAACATCGCAGGGTAGGGTTTTGGTAGCTTTAGACTTGTCCAGCATGGGATACCCTATAACACGGTGTATCATTGTCTTGGTAATCTTCATTGGTTGCTCCAGCGATAGCTGCATTTTGTGAACACGGCTCAGAATGAACCTAATCCACTTAACCTGGAAATTATGTGGCATATGCATGATGTGATTCAAACCCTTGACTTCTAGATGTTTATGCTCTGGCTTCAGGTTTCTGGCTTCACAGAGTTTATCATAAGCATTCTTCATTTCCAATGTTCCAAGTTGTTGAATTGTGCAATTATAGAAGGCTCAGATATCATTGATCAATAATACCCTTGGAGGAATTAGGGAATGAGCTCCCATCGGGTCTATCTCCTCTGCAACTATTGGATGAAGCTTGAACTTAGGATGTTCATAGATTGCATTCCTGACCAACATCTTAGATCCTTTCTTAACCTTGTTGCTAGATGTAGATGCCACTATGCTTGAAGGTTTGATAAAAATTCACAACTTAAAACTTTCGAACACAAATTCGCTCTGAATTGCTTAAGGCACTGAATTACTCTGTAAACTGAAAGCTTTGTAAATAATAACACTTGCAATTCATCTTTTATAAGGAATTTTACCATTGAGTTTTCATTAAATGCTTCATACATGGTAGTTGGCATAGCTCGAATTGAAGCTCGGTGAACACTAACTTCTGTATCCTCAGAACCATATAACCTGACTTAACTTGGTTAAGCTTGTGTAACTCAGGTGATACAGAGATCCTGACTCGATTGAAACACAATGTGTCCTAGTGCATCAATATGCTAATTTGGACTTGCTAGCATGTCCAGAACTGATGTAGGATGGCTTGTGTGCACAGTTCCAGTAGTCTCCTTGCTTATTTATTCAGAGATGGTAGATCCACCCAATTCACTGCTTTGGGTGCCATTTGATCCTTCATTGTTTTGGTCTGAACTTTCAGAGGATTTCCTTACCCACTGTTGACTCATCTGAGTTCTGATTTATGAGACCTCGGCTTTTCCTTTCTCAAAACCACTATCCACTTTTTCTCTATTCATGCAATTCTTGCTTAGATGACCAACTTGTTTACATACATAACATCTCTTAGTAGGATTCATTTTTTTGAGGTGATTCTTTACACAATTTGCATCAATATGCCCATATTCACCACAGTGATAACATCTACTCCATGTGTTGTAATCCAAACCAAAAATTGCTTTAGCTAGTTGTTCAGCAGGGTTCCATTTCTTAGTTCTGCACTCAGAGGATTTGTGACCTTGTTTGTTACAATTGAAACATTTTCCTTCAAACTTGGTTTTCTCAGTACATTCACTTTCCCTATGTCCATGTTTGTTGCATTTGTAGAATTTACCATTAAACTTTGATTTCCCATTGCTCCAAAACTTGTTTTTTGTGTGCCCAGACTTGCCACAATGATTACAAGTAGGTTTTCTATTATTTTGAGTTCCTTGCTATGAGGATTCACCTTGTTCAGTATAACCTAATCCAGTTTATCCATGATGTTTGAGTTGATTTTTCTCTATCAACTGATCCATGCTTACTTGTGAATTCATCATGCTCTCATTGGTTTGATTTTCATTATTGAGATCATTCTGCAGTCTTTCATTTTTTGTTCTCAAATTGATAATTTCTTGATTTAAATTATTGAGTTGATTTATCATATCTTCTTGCTGAAGTGACAAATGATGGATTTCTTTTTCTTTTTCTTCTAATCTTGTACTCAGCAATCTTTTATCTTCTTGTGCCATTTCTCTGTCATTTTCTACTTGGCTCTTTTGTTCTATGACTTCACATATTCTGACTGAATGAATTTCTTGTTCTCTTTTCAATTTTCTAACTTCTTCATGTAGATTGATATTCTTTGCAAGTAGGTCTTCAATTGTTGCATCTTCTTCTTCAGAACTTCTTTCTTTTCATAGGTATTCAATTATTTCTTCTATGTAATTTTTGTCATTCATTTGTACTATTAAATATTTTCTTCTTTTCAGGGAAAGAGAGAGTTGCTCCTTGAGTTTTCTGATCTGAGCCATGGCTACTTGTAGATCTATCTTTTCATTTTCAGTGGCTTTCTCCATTCTGTATATTTTCATTACCTCTGATCTTTGCTCAAATTGTTAAAATTTTGTTAAGAGAACCTTATACTCTGATAATAATTGTTGGAAATATGTAGAGTCAAGGTGACTAAGAGGGGGGGTGAATCAAGAACCAATAACATTTTATCCTTTTAATCCAATGTTAGATTATTCAATCTGATTGCATACATGAAATGAAAAAGCAATAAAACATTCACAACACTTGACACAATGTTTGGTTACCCAGAAACCTTCCAAATAGAAAGTAAAACTGGGGTGGGGATGGTACCCACAAGATTTATTACTGCAGTATAAATTTAGCCTGCTAAAGCTTACAATTGACCACTTCTGATGGTCTGCCCTGTTAGGAGCAATAAGGACTGTTAGGTCCACCTTGTAAAAGGATTTAGTACAATACAATCAAGTAATGCAACTCTGTTAGGATATTTGTAAAGGACTATTAGGTCCACCTTGTTAGAGGATTTTGGTGATGTGCCTATTAGGATGAACCAATAGATAATCTTCAATGCAACTATGATTTGTTGAATAAGATCCAATGATATAAACTAATCACATGTCTGTGATGGATGAGTCTCTAATGTTCCTTGTACTATTGTAGCCTCTTAAATAATATGTCTCATCATATTCGTATACATGCTTCTACACTTATATTCACACTATTTGGATAAACAAGATACCTTATCCAAACCAAATGCAACTATATGTCAGCTTCCATAAGATAAATTATTATCTAACAATATAAGCTAGGTCGGCCCAAAACTGTCACTCGGGTCCATTGAACCACTCGGGCAATATACTGGCACTCAGGCATTATTTTGTCACTCGGGTGACATACTAAACTCTGGCACTCGGGCTACTCTGTGTACTTGGGCTACTTTGATCACTCGGGTAATATTGATTACCACTGTCTGCTCGGTTGACACTGCCACTACTTAGGTTATATAGTAACTGCTCAAGTTACACTGCTAACTCAGTCAACATTGTGATGACTAGGTTTTTTGGCACTAATTGACAATATGTCTTTCCATAAGGTCATCGGAATAGAGCTAAAGAATTTTGCAGACACTGAGCAACAAAGAAGCAACAACATTCACTGAGCAGAAAGAAGTGAAGTAGAGGAATTGAAGAGAACATTGATCAAAAGGGTATTAGGAGCTTACAATAGATCTGAACATCTGCAAAGATTAAGTTGTATTTATGAACATATCATATATTATTTCAGTTTAACCATTGATTTAGAAAATCTCTTAACCGAGTAGGATTTAACCATCCTTTATATATTGAGATGCATCCCAAGGAGTACCAAAAGGTTTTCATGTTGGCAACATAGTGAATGCTAGGTCAAGTGATAAAATGTTAGTGATAAATCCTCTAACAAGTTTGCACTTAACAGTGTGTTTGTAACCTTTAACATGGTTGTCTCTTCACCGAGCTCACTTCAGAAGAGTGAAAATTTTGGGTTACTGGTCCCAAGTGGTTTTTCCCTTAACAGGGTTTCCACATTAAAAATTCATGTGTCAAATGTGTATATGGTTCATTGCTTTGATGTTTTTCTTTACACATTACTAAAATAAGATTTATCGGTAAACACTAAGTTATTTACTGTATTTCGGTAAAGACTAGGCTACTATTCAGTAAAGCTTAAAAAAGGATAAACAGTGAACTCTGACCAGTAGTTATTTGATAAGATTATTTAAAGGCATACATCTTGTAGGACTGAAGATAACTAGAGTTTTATATTTGTGGTATAAATTTTTGGTTGGAATTATTGGATTAATTATTGAGGCCACTGATTCACCACCCCCCCCCCACTCTCAGTTATTCTAATAGCTTCTCAGTAGGGAATCTAGTTCTAATCTATGAGGAAAGATCATAGGAAATTTTATTCATAGAAGCAATTACAGACTCAGCAATATTACTAAAATCTTCCCTTGTAACTCTTGCTAGCCGCTTCTTAGGGTGCTTTCCTGGTTCTTTGGGCTTGACCATGGCAAAGTAGTGCATTGGTATCTCAACTCCGCGTACACTAGCACATAACTCCCTGTTTGCACCTATCTGTAAAAATTTATCAGGATATTCCTCATTTCCTCTAGCATGGGGAGAAGAGTTGCTAAAGTTAAGAGTGTCTCTACATTACTTAACCTCTGAAGCAAGTCAAGAAATTTTGACTGGTCTGATTCGTCGCGGTTTGTGTGAAATAGTCCAATCAAAAATGGATATTCTGAAAAAACTCAATGTATTGGTCCATCCAAAGAGATCCATCTAGTATCATTATCCTTAACAATATTGTTCCCATCAGTTATTCCATCAGCAAATTGTAGAAATTCCATTAATCGTTTGGGACTTCGACAAAAGTGTGAGTAGAGATATCTGATTAAATGTTCAATTTTTTTTACTGTGGCATGCTTTCTCACAATTCCAAAAGTAGATTCATTTTGTGGACCATGCATTGAATGCCAATAGGGTGCACAAGAAGTTTCCATCTGTGTGCAAATACTGTTCCTATGATCTTGCATTACTGAAGCTCCATCCGCTCCAACACACACCAAATTTTGGGCAATTGTCATGTCATACATACCTCCATATTCAATTAAAGAACTCTTTACTAGTTAAACTTATTTTTCGTTGTCGCACTAACGTCCAATTTAGCAATAGATAGTAGATGAGGTTGGTGAGCAAGATTTTGTACAGTATAAACATGCATGCATACCCATGAAGTATTATCTACTATCGTAACTTCATGTATAGATAATGCAATGAAGCTTGACTCTCTTATTTTTCTCTTTGCATCTGCTTTTTCAACCTCAGCAAGACAACTTGCCCATTCCCATCCATTTTTTACTAACCAGTGATTGTTAGGATAGTTAATAATTTTCAAAAAGTGTAATAAACCACTCATTGGTGGGTAGGCTTTTATAGCACCCCCTCTACTCAAAATAGAAAAAACAACACTTAACTGAAGATCTTTTTCCAATTGTTCTATTTCCATTATTTTTTCAAGAAAAGCTTCAATAGAGCCTTTAATTTTAGTAGGCTTCGTCTATAATTTATCTTGAAAATTGCATTCTTCATCATTTCTAACATGTTGACATTCCTCCTTTGTTTTCCATCTTATCACTAGTTTTTTAACTCCATCTATCATTTGTTTTTCGTAAACTTTACCCATATGCTTTTCTATGGTTTCAATTTTTAGTTGCAACCTCTTTTCCTTGTTATGTTTCCAAGTGCAAATCTTACACCTGCATTCTACTGGAGGCTCACCTTCAATGGGATTCGACATTGGTTCAATTTAATGGATACTTTGACACCCAAGTAATTTAAAAATTTCTCACTAACATATCTGAATCCCAGTCCTTTTTTTATTTGGGTTGAGCCTTTTTTATTTGGCTTTTCTTTTCCCCTTCCGTGCATTATCATTTGTGGAATTATCACCCAAGTCAATTATATCATTCTGGCTAACCTGGGTATCTACCAGAAAATCTTCTTCAAGTTCATCATGATCTGAAATATCAAGTTCACCGCCTTCTTCAATATGCGGTGTAGGTTGTGAATCTTGTACTAGTACTTGTGATGATGTACCTTCCTAATTTTCACCACAATATCTACCAATGCCAAAGTATGAAGACAACATTCTGCGTTTTGTTGGCCTCTCTAGGCCTTCCCCACATTCAAGATTTCTACCCTTCTTGTTTTACATCTCTAAGGAAACAAAGGCTGCAAAAAAATATCAACTTGTTGAAGAAGTGATAATACACTATATGATTCATTGGCCCTACGGCCTACAGTCTAGATGTTTGAGGTCTCCCGGGTGACCACTGACGGGTCTCCACTAAATAAGAATGAACTCAACAGTGCAAACAGATAGAGACAAATTCAGGATAATATTATAACACTTCAAAAATATGATCACTTACCTTTAGGTCACTAGCAGTCGCCAATGCAGTCAACAACAATGGTTGGTTCCTGGTCTGAATGCCTCAGATCCGAATTGAGAGCTCACTGCTCAGAATTGACCAAATTTTGTGGAGTTAAATCTGAAGTTTGAACTCGGTTGATGTATTTATACCAATCCTTAGTGAATTCGGTGGGACTTAACTATAGCACATCTTATGTAATTTTTGAGGTGATTATGGGTCGTCCAATTAATAGGCAATTATAATAGAGTTGGTAAATTGGGTCCTCCTAGCCAATAAATATTTATATTTTTATTGGCAAATTATGGCCATCTATTAAGACAACCTCAGAAAGTGTAGGCGAAAATATTTAATTGACCCTGTAGAAAAACGTAGATTCTATTGGCAAAATCGTGATAGAGATGCAATTAATTACATAAAACCATGGGTCATTGGGTCGTGCATTGGACCGAATATTTATAAATTCTGGGTGAAGTGGCCACCCCCAATTGGTACAATATATTTGTCATTTTCCAAGTCGTCAACCTGAAATAGTCGCCATTGGCGATTATTTGCCACTAAAGTACACCCTAGGAATTACCCACATCCTCTACATGAAGTACTATAGATAGACTTGATATGCTTTGATCTATTTTCAAATTTGGCATTACTCGTGTAGTGGGAATTTCTAGATATATGTTTAGCTATCCCTTTTTATATTTTTTTTGTTGATTACTAATGTCTTATGAGTTTGTGTGTTTCATTGTTGGGATCTATGAGTTATGCAGTTGTGTGGTATGATTACTTGTTCAATTGCAGTGGGATGACTTAGATGTAGACTATATATATCCATGAGATTATTTCATTATTGATATAGACTTTGTTAGATGGCCTTGTTTGTGGTCATTTGTGAATTAGTATGTTGTATTGTGATAGAAGGATGAATATACATACTTGATTGCACATTTAGCGTTGATTTAGTGATGGCATGAATTTTTATCCATGATGGCGTAACCTAGTTTATGGTATCATTAGCTTGGTTGTATTGTAATTTGAAGTGGTTGTTATTCTATATTGTGAGTATGGAAGTTACTCTTTATTATCATTTGAAATTGAGGCTTATGTTCATGTAAATATTGGTGCTGGTTTAAGTGAAAGTTGATATGGTTCACCTTCGCATGTTCCTTTTTTCCATATGAGGCATGTTGGAGGATGTGGGGAGTTTCTTTTTATGGTGGTTATTATATATGGTTTCTTTTTTGGGTGTCTTGTTGGAGCATGAGAGGATGGTGAAGATTCAAATGGTACATGGATGGCTAAGGGATGGTTTTTCTCTTGTTTTTTATTCTTATGGGTGTATTTACTATGTATGATGTCAAGTGGGAGAATGGTAGGATTAAGGTTTCATCTACCTTGTAAATATTATGAAAATTTTACAACATCCTTGGAAAGTATCCAAAGACACTTAGAGTGTATTGGAAAAACATTTCATAATATTTGTTCTCCCTAATATTTGTATTGCATTCATAAGGGGTGACGGGTTCCACCAGTAGTGATAAAGGTGACTTGTGAATAAAATTATTTATTGATTTTCCCACATTTTGACATATAGAAAGGGATAATTAATGAATTGGGAAGTGGATAAATGAGTTACCTTTGAGATTCTCCAAGTGGGCACTTAGAAGAGGCGCATGTGTCTCTTGGTATTATGTCATTTTTGTATTTAATGTAATGTTTATTTTGCAAGTTTGTGCACCCAAGTTGGAGGGAAAGTATCAAAGCCAAAATTGATGTCCTTTCAACTTTCATGGAGATTATACAAGGGTTTTATTCATTGGTAATGAAGAGCCTTCTTTGTACACTTTTTTTGGTGGTTTTGGAGCTCTTTCCATTCTATAATTATAGCTCTTTAGATGTAGAAAGCACAATGAAATGAAGAATATGTCAATGTATATTTTCTTTGTAGGAACAAGGACAAATGGGAGGCTTAAAGAGGTTGTTCAAAAGTACACAAATGTTGCTATGTTGGAGGAAAAGAGGAGAATGGAAGTGAATGTATTGTAATCACATTTATTGTTGATAATGCAAAATCTCTCTTCTTGGTGGATTTTTTCCTACAAGGGTTTCTCCAAGTAAATCTTATGCTATGTGGTGTTCGTGCAGTGTTGATCTATGCCTCATTGTTGTTATATTATGATAATGATATTCTTTGTTTATCTATGTTAAAAGTTCAAGTAAGATAGAAATATTAAGTGTGATATATAGGCATTTTTATTGGCACCATTAAGAAGAAATCTCTTAGCATTGTTTGAATATTAAGGAAACTAATTTTTCATATTCGCATATAAGTTTAAAATTTTCATGTTGTAGGTGGTCAAGCCTTATATTTCATCCTTTGATTATTTTATTAGATAGGATTATTTTCACAATATATGGTATTTAACCTATTTTTTCCATGTATATTTCCATATGACCTTTAAAAGAGATTAGTTTTTTTAATATAAATAATTTTATGGAGGTAAGGTGTACTTGGGTGATGATTCTTGTTTAAATATTGTTGGATGTGGTAAAGTTAAAACTAGGTTTCTTGGGTAGAATACAAAGGACTAATAGTGTGTCGCATATTCTTGGGCTACAACAAAATCATTATATGTGAGAAAACTAATAGATGCAAGTGTATAGATAGTCTTTTTGGATGCATGATGCAAGATGGCTAGAGGTGTTATGATGATTTCTAAAGGTGATAGATTTGACACATTGTATAAGCTAGATGTATGCAGTTTTGAGTGCAGTAGTAATTATATGAAAAACAAGTATGTGACTACTTCATTGAAAGGGGTGAGGGTTTTATCTTTAATGGATGATCGTAGCTTCTAGGTACCAAAGGGTGCTCTTTGTTTTGAATCAAATTTACCGATAAAGAAGATTATGTTATGTCACCAAATACTTGACCACATTTGAGAAAATGATCTAAGGAACTTGAAAAATAAAATAAAAATTATTGAAAGGTTGGTTGATTGTAATCTTGATTATGATTTATTTGAGCCTTTATTTACAATAAACAAAACTAGGTTCAATTTTACTTGAGTTTCCATAAATCTTGTGGTGTGTTGAACCCTATTCATTCTGATGTATTTGGTCTTACAGATGTACCCTTCATTAAAAATACATACATTATTTTTTATTTATTGATAATTACAGTGGGACATGGGTATATTTTTTAAATAGTAAATCCAAAGATTTTAGTTGATCTAAAGAATTTAAAGTAATGATTGATTTGTAGACTAAAAAGAAAATAAAATGTTTGAGAATTGATAATAGTGGTGAATTTTAATCTAATGATTTTGATATATTTCATAAATATTGTGACATTCATAAACAAAAGACATGTTTGTAGTCTTCACAATAGAATGGAGTTGTAGAAAGAATGAACATGGCACTGATGGAGAAAGCTAGGAGTATGCTTAGCGGTATTAGTCTAGAGAAAAGGTTTTCGCCCGAAGTAGTTACCATTACTTTTTACCTGATTACTAGTTCTCCTACATCAACTATTATTGATAAATCACCTATAGATGCATGGTCAATTCATAAGCCTTCACTGAGACATTTCAGATTTTTTGGTTGTCAGACATATATACATGGGTCAAAGGAAAATTGAAAAAAACTTGGAGAACAAAGGCTATGAAATGTATCTTAATTGGATATTGTTATAGTTTGAAATGATATGGGTTTTGGGATCTTGTTGCACACAAGGTAGGGTAAGTGTATAAATATGGGGGACCAAAAGGGAGTCTTAAGTGACAAGGTTTTTTATTGAAATCAAGAATTCTAATCCTGGATAAGAAATTGAAGATACTTATGCTCAAGATTTGAACATGCAACAAGAACAAGTGTTATAGTGCTTTGAGACTACTTTTTAAATATAAATTTTTAAAAAATAAATGGTGGTGATAAAGGGGTTCAAAAGGAGGGCAACACAACTATTTTTATCAAAAAAAAAAATTACATGGCATCTGATATGCCCCCCCTAAAATATTTACTTTTTTTAATATTTTAAAAATTGCTTCGGTGAGGAATTAGCTAGCACCATGTAGCTTATGCACAATTTTTATGCTAATTTTTTAAGAATATAAGATTTTTTTATTAATTTAAAATGTGGACACGTCCTAAAAATTATAAATTTGAGCATGCTACCCCCTAATTTTTTTAAAAACTAATTGTAAATTAAATATTTTTTAATGTGTAGAATGAAGTCTAGCTTTTAAATATGCAATTTCATTCAACTTTTGATGAACAAATAAAAGATTGTACCAAAAATACCACAAATTGGTTATTGATAAAAAAAAATACTTTAACATGGTCAAAACATGAAAAACATTACATGGTTAGAAAGTTAAGAGAGATCTTAATGTTATTGTGGTATTTTTTTACTTTGTGTTAAAATACGTACAACCTTGATGGAGAGAAAGCTCAAAATTGTGTGAATTATTTTTACAATTTGAGAAAATACATCTTTTGATATTGAAATGTCTATCTAACCCTTTTGTTTGGATTCCAAAGGAAATCCAACTTAAAGGGTTAGAAATTATGAAGGAAAACAATGACACAAGTGTGTTTGTGCTTGCATTATGTAAATGCATTAACATAACACAAGTATTTTATAATGCAGTCATATTTGTGAAGGAAAATCATCTCCCTCACTTTCTCTCTCCCACTCTCTCACCTCTATCTCTCCTCTCCTAGATATCCCTTTCCCTCCCTCCCTCATTCCCTCTCTACCTCTCCCTCCCTCTCACATTACCAACTTCTCTTTCTCCCACTCTATTTATCTCACCTCTCTCCCTTCTCAAGATCTAAATTATTTATAATTTAGGGTTTAGGATTAGTGTTTAGGGTTTAAGGTTTAGGGTTTAGAGTTTAGTTGTTATGTTTTAGGGTTTAGGTTTTAGCATTTAGAGAATAGATTTTAGGGTGTGAATTTTAGGGTTTAGTGCTTAATTCTAGGGTTTATTGGAAAGCATTTAGGGCCTAGGGTTTATGGTTTACGATTGATGATGAAGGGTTGAGGTTCTATGTATTCTTCCCTCCATCCTTTCCTCTCTATTGGTCCCTCTCTTTCTCAATCTTCTCTCATTTTTATATATTTCCCCTCTAGGTTAATCACTCCCTCTCTTCCTATGTATGTCTCCCTCCTTACACCTCTCTTTTTTCCTCTCTTCCCTCACCTCTCTCTCTCTCTCTCTCTCTCTCTCTCTCTCTCTAGATCCCTCCCTCCCACTATACCCCTCGTAGTTATTATCTATCCCCTCTCTTCCCTCTCTCTCTCACCTCTCCCCTCTCTCTAGGTCTCTCCCTCCTACCTATTTCCCTCTCTACCCCTCTCTCTCTCTCCTTACCCCCATGTCCATCTCTCCCTCCCTCTCCCTCTACCTCTATTCCTTTGTCTAAATTAATCATGGTTTAGGGTTTAAAACCTATTATTTAGGATTTAGGGTTTAGTGTTATGGATTTACGTCCTAGGGTTTAGGGTTTATGATTGATAATAGTGTAAAAGCTCTCTCTCTCTCTTATGATTGATAATAGTGTAACAGCTCTCTCTCTCTCTCTCTCTCTCTCTCTCTCTCTCTCTCTCTCTAGGTTGTTACCTCTCCCTCCCACCCTCATAGCTTATAGAGTTTAGGTATAGGGTTGAGGGTAACGTTTAAGAATTAGTGTCAAGTGTATAAGGTATAAGGTATAGGGTATAGGGTTTAAGGTTGACGGCATTAAGTCAAGGGTAAAGGGTTTATGAACGAGGGTGTAAGGTATAGGGTTGAGGGTGTAGGTATTGGGTTTATGATTTAGGATACAAGGTATATGGTATAGGGTTTAGGGTATAGTATATAGGGTTCAGGGTATAGAGTTTAAAGGTATAGGGTTTAGAGTATAGCATTTAGGGTTCATGCTATAAGGTTTATTGTTGAGGGTATTGGTATAGGGTTTAGGGTTTAGGGTAAGATATTTGGTATTGGGTATAGGATTGAGGGTATATTGTATAGGAGTTAAGGTCTAGGGTTGAGATATAATGTATAGGTTCGAGGGTATAGGATTTATTGTTGAGGAGATAAGGTATATGGTTTAGGGTTGAAGGTATTGGGTTTATGTTTGAGGGTATAAGGTATAGGGTTTAGGTTTGAAGGTATAGCTTATAAATGATATGATTGGAAATGAGATCCTAGGCCTTTCCTTGAGGACAAAACCATGTTCTTTTTTGTGTTGCTTCCTTGCATTTTTTGCATAAGAATTTAGTGTTTGAGTGCAGGTTATGGACACAAGGAGATCACTTGTTCTTTGTTTGGCCTTGGACTCTCCTTCAACCCCATTTTTGAACCACTTAATGTACTTGTGTGAGTTCAAGTTATGGATGTGAGGAGAGCACTTGCTCTTAGTCTAGCCTTGGACTCTCCTTCGGCCCCATATTTGAAACATTCAATGTGCTTGTGTGAGTTTGAATTTTGAAAATCTTACTTTCTAATTCTAAGAAGATTTTTGGTTTGAGGCCATTAGCAATGTCGCTTGTCATTTTCTAAATGTTGATCTTACTTCCTAAATGGTTCACTCTACATTTACTTGTATTTTGGTAACATCAAACATCTTGAAACGTTTTCACTAGGATATATTTTGATTATAGGGAATAGGCCTCGGATTCAACCACTTGACTCTAAGGATTTCCCCTTTAGATGTGAAACTGTTTTGTCCTTGGCCACTTGGCATTTGGTTGATGCAAGGGTGCAGTGATATGGACAAAAATGACCTACAAAAATTGCTTGATTAGTCATGCTTTTGACTCTATAGTTGATGGTTCCTCTTAGGATGACATGTCTTCTTAAGACGTTGAATCTTTTCTAGCTTCAATTTGTCATGTGATTGGTGCAACTCTTGTGAGTCTAGCTCATCCAGTTCATATTGGCAAGTCCCACTACTTTATGCTTCAGTTGCTTAATTTGTTATTTAGTTGGCTTCAATTACCTTCAACCTTCCACAGCAAAGATTGCTCAACATTCCTCAATACCTATTCTACCTAGAAATGGGCCTCATATAGGGAATCAACTTTCTTGTCTCAAATCTAAGAACTTGGAAGATATTATTCCATAGGAATTTGTATGAAGACATATAAAAGGTCTTCCCAACCTATCTCTCAATCTCATAGTAAAGTGAAGGGTATGTGATCGAGTAAAAGATGGATCTACCAGTCTTTAGGTTGGATGGTCGTAGTTGTGTTTGTTTGTTCTTGGCAACTTGGTTATGATTGTGTCTTGCTCATTTGTAAAGTTAATAAGTATTTGTCTCTGCCTACAAGCTTGCTTTGTAAATTAGAGTGGAATCCTTGATTCCTATTTTATCTTATAAAAAACATACCATCCTTAAAGAAACACTAAATTTCATATGCATAAACATAACACAATGATCATTCAATGAAAACAATATAAAACTTTATTTCCTATTAATCTGAACTCATTAGCATGAGACTAAAATCCTTGAACATTCTAAGAACTACAAATCACTAGGAGTCAATATTTGAAAACCAAAGTTGCATCCACATGTAAGATACCGGCTATTTATGAAGACCCCCAATATGAATATGGCTGGCTATGACATTTGTAACCCAAACACATGTATTTAACATAATTTTCTAAGTTATTAAAGGAGGTTTTCATTACTTGAGAAGCAATATAGACATAATTGCTACATACATAATTATAAGTTGATTTAACAATTCACAATATGAAAAAAAAAATAGTGGAGTTGCAATGGAAGATCCCCATCATCGACAGTGAGGATTTGGCTTATGCGAATATAAATAAATAAATAATTTGTGATGATTGAAGCTTTTTTTAATTAAGTTAAGGAAGATTTATGTCAATTCTTTTAAAAAATCAGATTACACAATATTGACACGGGTTGTAAAACGAGGTTTTTTAGGCTCATGTGGGTGCTGTATATGTACCTGTATCCAATACGGATGCGTGGCTACGTGCGCCCAGGGCCGGGCACAGGTGCATCCGGCTGTGCTTGAAAATATAATAATTACGTTATTAGGTTGTCAAACATTGATTATTAAAAATTTTGAAAAAAGTTTGTATATATATTAAGGAGGAAAGTGATTAAGTAACTGCATCAAGTTAAAGTTACAACCAGTCATCAGCCGACAAACAAAAAAGCCATGCCAGATAAAAGGCTGTAGTAATTCAAAAAAATATATAGTTTAATGTTTTTCCATGGGATGAGATCTTGGTATAATAGATGGATTATCAGAATTATGAAGAAACGGGGTCGTAAATATAGCGATTTAAATAGCTTCCAAAGAAATAGAATAAACCCATTGCACTCGTACAATTAAAACCTAAGATAATTCAAACAAAAAAACTAGTTCATTCAGAACTTGCAAAACATAGAATCCTTTTTCAACGAATCTAGTGAAGCAACATGTAATGAAAATGACTCCTACAATCAAAATCTGTGAAAGGAATATGATTTCCCAAAATAATAATGACAGTAATTAATATCTCATTAAAAACTAGGCCACTATATGATGATTCCATCAACTTCCAGTGACATAGAATACAACTTTCAATCTCAGATATAAATCTGAGAAGTTCAAGCATGAATTTGGCACTAAGTGACAGCAGCATCCCATTTTTTGCCTGCTTTCAGGTAGCAATAGTATAATCTAGCTTCCTCCCCAGTCTCAGAAAACAACAATGCCTTTAACTTCGCCTCGTTCTTGGCATCTTCAATCAAGACAAATAACAGCAACCCGTACACATGAGGCATTCTTTGTGAAAGGGATGTCAGTAACATTGAAGAGTATCCTGATCGTATGAAATTTCAGACAAATCTTTCACCAAGCATCTAAATACTGAAACCTAGAAGAAATGCTCAAAAAAGTTTAAAAATAATAGTCCTGCATGAACTGCAGCCAAGTCCGCTGGATCTTGTGACAATAACAATACAAAGTACATACAAATTTCATACCCTGAGGGGTCTTATAAAACTCCACCAGCTTTATATTTCCCCTTACCATTATCTCCTTTACAGAATTGTGCATGAACATCTGTTCTTCTTTGGAGAATTCGCTTGCTGCTTCTCTGCAACAAAATTAAATGAAAGCACTGTGTAAGTTTCAACAGTATACAACATATAAAAAATGTCAAACAAACAAACATTCACAAGCACATGCATTAGACAAATGCCACTTATTTCTTATAAATTGAGTTAAAATAGAAGTCTCAAGAACAAAGAGTGATTAGCCAATAAAAAACTAAAAACATAAATAATGTTTTCTATTAGTATTTTATTAAAAAATGAAAGTGCTATAGAATAACTCACAGGTACATAACTTCAGTAACTCGTTGCTCAGACAGAAAATTCATTTTTTTGTATGAAAAGTGACAAATGTAGAAATGTGAAAGGAAATCATAATAAGTTTTTAATAGGTGATAGTGGCTGCAAATAAAGAGCAATACAAATGCACAAACCAAGCAAGCAAAAAGCTTTTGGAATGTCACTAACATAGAGTAAAGCTAAAGCTGGACAAAAAATTTATTTCTTTGAGCATTCATTCTTCCCATTTACTTATGCAGGAAAATAATGGAACCAAAAAAGGAATGGTTTTTACAACAGGAGAAGAACGAGCTTGAATCAAATTCATGACTTTCAGCACTTGAACTATCTCCCAATTTTACCACGCAGGCTTTCATCTGACCTTTTATAGTTTTCAATCAAAATACCACAACAATAATGCCTCTTTGAAAGAAGAGTAAGCAGTTCTACCAGTTTATAGGCCTAATCATTCATGATACATTTATTTCCTTGCTGATAGCCATCAATAAAATCCAACTATCACTAAGGTAAAAACAAAAACTTGGCAAATAGTTTTCTGGGTGCTCATTTATACCTATTGTTAAGACAAATTGTAGCTAATTTTCTAAGTGACAGTCGACAAGGTGCAGCCTAAAAGTTGAAAAATATTCTCAGAATGGTGGTTTAAAAAATATCTGAACGAAAACAAATCTCTGATGCGCACAGCAGGGCCCACAGTGACACAGAGAACAACTAGCTAGCACTTTAGTGCTACACAAACATGTAATGTAAAAGGACACAAACTATTATTGTGTATTCATAACAAACTAGCTGAAACCCATTTTTGTTATGCAAACATGTAATGTAATAGGACACAAAATATTATCACACATTCATGATGACAGTGATCTAGATAGCTGAAAAATGTCATTCTATTTATTATGAACGTGAAATTAGAATAAATAGTATTGGTACGAAATTCCACAAGACAGAAAATGAGAATTGCTATGATCAGGAACTAAGGGTGAGAACACCAGTAGGCCCTTGGGCAGACCCTACACTAGCTAGAAGATGTTGGTCTCTAACTAAAAAAGTAAATGCTTGTGCTTGAGAGGCCTCTGAACCAGTAGATCCATAGAATTCACTGGGATAACCTGTATTGTTAAGCTAAACAAAACGACAAGCAATGAAACCATAGCTGTTTTGTCTAGCTGGAATGAGAACTATATCCTCCCCCTCTTCTAGATATTAAATACAAATATAGCTACAATTACAAGTTACAACACTATCCAGGTTCAGTTCCATAACAGTCAACAATTCATTTTTCTCCTAATGTTTCAGTCTGTCTTCTTCATGCACACTCATGCTCCCACACGGGCTTGGTCTCTGAGGCAGAGCCAACAGTGTAGCCACCACTCGGCATGGAACTCAGTGCTTGGCATGTTTTGTGCAGAAGCACTATTGGCCAATCATCAACCTGGGAAGCACCAATCTGCCAGTCAGTCTCTGTCCTGTATCATTCTGGGGGATATAATCTACATGATAGATGGCACAAGGTTGCGAATGCCAATCAACATGGAGCTGATCTGCATGAGCCCATCTACACAACCAAGACTAGCGTGTAAGTAGATTAGATTGTGCTTAGATCATTAGTTTCTACTGTCTTAAGTTAGACATAAAAATTGAGTCAGAAGTTGCTGAAATTTGTAGCACATAGCCTGATCATAATATTGCCTAATCTTAACAACTTTGAATAGATCAAAATGTGCCATGGAAGATGTGTAGTGATCTCAATAATTTAATCCTTCGACACTGCTTAAGTTGTGGCAAACCCTAGCAAAGGTGGAAAGAATGGCTCTAGGAGCTCAACTTTGAATACTAGATGAAAAATCAAGTACAAAGGCATTGTCCCCATCTCTGCACAATATGGTGCGAGGAAAATAGCACGAATGCTTAGCATCTTGTCTTCTAGTGTGGGCCTTTAAATCGCTCTTTCAAGTTTTTATGGATGCAGCCAGACCTTGTCACCTTAACACCAACCCTTATGACGTGCAATGTCCATCATGCCAATTTTTTGTTTTAATTTTTTTTTCCTGTAGTAGAATCTGGCAATCTGCTAAACCTGCCTATGAACCTGGTGAATGTGCTGCTGGAAAAGCTTTACCTTATCATCTTTCTTATCTTGTGTGCATTACTAGGTGCTTTTGTGTGCATGACTAAGTGCTTGTAAGCACACGGTGGACCAACTAAGCACCACTAACATGTCTCAAATGGATTGTTCCCCATGGAACCAAGGCTACCAGTACCATTCTGGCTCAGGTCCAGGTTCAGGAACAGGACATGGGGGTTTGCTTTGTCATTTTATATGAACCCTTTGGTACTGTTTGCAGAGGTTCAGATTCCAAGCATAAGAGATGTCGAGTCTTAAATTAGATATAGAAACTAAGTCTGCAGTTGCACCACATAGCACAATCATTATATTGCTCAAACTTGACAACTTACAATATATGACGTAGTCCATAGCAAGAGTGCATAGTAGTGATCTCGATGATTTGATCCTCTGGCATTGTTTGTAGCTGTTCAAGAAATAAATCAGAGAGATGTTGAGTTGCTGCAAACACTAGTAAATGTCTAAATTATGGCTCGTGGAGCTACACATTGAATTCTAGGTGAGGGGACCGATATGGAAATTCAATTACAAATACATCATGTTAAGGCACCAAATAAGATGGGAATTTCAAATACTAAAATATTCTGTTAAGGTGTCAAAAGGTGGAAATTTCAACTATGAAGACATCCCTATCTGTAAAGATACTTCTTTTAATGTGACCCTTTAAGTACACTTTGTCTAGCTGCATTAGTAGTTTACTGCTAACCAAGATATGTACAATGTATGCCATTCCACACTCTGTACTTATTTTGTTGTGCTAGAGTTCACTAAACCTGCACCTATATTTTGTTAAATACATTGCAGGAATCTCTCTGCCTTAACCACTACCCTCTCATGTGCACACCTTGTAGGTGATGTCTGAAATGGATTGTGCCCCGTAGAATCTAAGGTACTGATACAGAATCAAAGTCAGGTTCAAGTACAGGTGTGGATATGAGATAAGGGTTCGAGGATTTGTCATTTTATTTGGACCCTAGCTACAGTATGACTTGATATGTCCCGTGGTAACACGGAGACACATCTCCCACCCCGAGACACATCTCAGAGATGGGGATGCATCTTCAGTACCAGAGACGGCCCCAGAAACATCTCAACGCAGAGTTCTTTTGGCCACGGTTCTCCGGCCAGAAAACTTAAGGAAAAAAATGTGAAGGCAAATAAATAAAGTAAGACATCCTGATATTTTGGATGATACAAAAATCCATGTGAAGTTATTGCGATCAGATCTACTGACAGTGTAGACCTTCTGAGAGGGACATAAACAATTGTATGACTGATTTCTTGTCATTGTAATGGTCCAAAAATAAATTGCCTTCAGTATTTACTGTTCTTGTTTTCAAAGTTCTATGTAATGTTATATTCTGGAAATTATTAAATTATATTTTTTTTAAATGGCATTTCAAGGCACCCCCATCTCCTATTTTTGAAAATCAGCAGTACCAGTACAGTCTATGGCATCTCCAAGAACCCCCCTCTCATCATGACTATGATATAACCATACAAAAAATGTTTTATTTGACAAAATGAATTTAAGTTAACCATAATATCAAAGTTCTATATTATATATAAAACAAAATATGCTGATTACAAATAATTTAAAAAAAAAAATAAGTCGTGATATCTGATATATCACATAGGTTATATTATGTATTCAAAAAATGGAAAACAATATATATTCAATGGTAATGATCACGTTCAAGAACCACATGAACAAAAGGGGTTCACCACGCAGCCTGACGGCAAGTCACGAGCCCTATTGAAAGGGCGGTCTCAATGTCGAACCTCACCAAACACTCACCGTGTTCCTGCAGCTCGTGACAAGTACAGTTTACATCGGACGGAGGGTAAGCACAGGTACGATGTTGCTGATGTGGCGCTGTTCAGGGTTCCAGTCAGCAAAACAGGAGATCTTCTGCCCGACAGAGATGCTGCTACCAGCGTGGTGGAGGGACCAACAGACAGGGAGATATAAGGGTGACCGGCAGGAAGATGCATTACTGCCGCGGGAGACATAAGGGGTTATGTGGAGTTGGTAAGGAGGCATAAGGTGCAACCAAGCTACTCGATGATTGGAGAGACAAGGATGACATCGACAGTGGTTGTGTGCGCGCAGGGAGATATAAGGTGGTCGCCTTACTATCAAAAATAGGGAGATATAAGGAGAGAGGAACAACACGAGATAAAAATCTGAGAGGCGCTAATGTCTTGGACTATGAAATGTAATAACCTCGAGGATGAGGTCCCCCACATGTGACCCCACTGGCTCATAGCTCCAGTCAAAAGCGTTTACCAATCAAAAAAAAAGAACCACATGAACAAATAATCAGATTACTCTTCATAAAGGGCATCCAAATCAGCAATTGGTTTATTAGAAATGAATAAAGTAGGATTAGCAACAATTTACTTGTGATTTTTTTACGTCTTTTACTTCTTTTTTCAATTTTCCTGTCTTCTGTTTTTATTATGACAATTGTACTTGTACCGGTATTATTTTTCAATTATGTATTCATTATGATTATCAGATACCCAAAATAACAGAACCTAAGAGATACCTAGGAAGTAAGTAAACTAGTGCTAGAGTGTACTATAATAACAACAATACAAGTGCAAAAGCCTATAGGACAGTACCCAGCAATGTAGCCTAGGACCATGAAAGTTGTTCTAGAAAAATTGAGTCCAGGACAAGTTATCATTCCAATTATGTAGATGTGCGCTGTCACACATGGAAAATTACATGACAAAGTGACAAGCATTCAATATTACTTTTGTTTTTTGAAGAATAGAATGCTTCAGGAAAAACCCTGTATGTTTTTTTTTAATCAATGTTTCAGGTTACTTCATGTGATCAGTCATCAGAGTATGACTCAAAATGTTGATGAAATACAAAATGCACTCAGCTTTTTCCTGAAGCATTTTACTTTTGTTTTCTCATCTGTCTTAAAGGATGGCGTCTAATAGACTTGTCCAACTCAATATCCAACATTCCCCACAAGCCATACTAAATGACCAACAAAACTCAGGTCACAAGCAGATACCATAGGTGAGGGTAGTCCAGAACAAACCCAAACACTGGAAAAATTAAGCACTCACACTTTCGTTAGTGCAACCATGAGAACTCTCTTGGAAAATCTATCTGCCACTACAGACATTAAGCCATGTTAGTGACGTGCCGTAGACAGCCCAAAAATTGTCCTGGTCCCAATCTCAAAGAGCCCAGCAATGCCATGCATAAAAAGTCAAGTGTAACAAAAGGCATTGTTTGACCTCCTCAAAGGCATATTCTGTAAATACATTCGATTTAAAAGTGGTTTCACCCCAATATCATTTGAATCTGCAACCATGAGATGTGAGAAAATCTAAGGACAAACACAGTAAAAAAAAATTAAGTCCAAGTAAACTCTTGGCATCTGTGAAATTACACAGGTTCCGCCAATCTTGGATCACTTTGATCTTCTGTGGGTCTACATGCATAGTATACTGGTTGATGATGTAATCTACATACTAGATCTATATGGCTAAATGTACACCTGTCTAGGTTCACTTGCAATTTGTATTTGTATAATGAGTCTACATAGATCAACTTGTCGCAGACTTATCGGCGATAAGTTTTAGGCTGCGACATGTTACGTAACTTTCGCGCCAACTTCTCGCGCAGAGAAGTTCCCAACTTATCGCGTGAAATATCGGCGATAAGTTAAAAACTTATCGCGATATTTACAAAATATATCGGCCACAGTCTGCTTATAGGGACTGACGGCCCAGAAAAGGGCAAAAAACTTTTCTTTTTTGCCAATGCCAGTTTAGAGAGAAGAAAAAGGGTTTGGTGGAGAAAGAAGTTGATTTGCAGCGTTGGAGATTGATTTTTTGTGGATTTGGAGCGGATTCGAAGAGATTTTTCAAGCAAATTTAGATTCAGCAGTAAGTTTTCAAAACTCTTTTTCTTTTTATTTTTAAATAGTTTTGTCTTGTCATTATTAATTTTTAACTCTAGTCTCTAATGATTAATAATAATCTTTTTCTACTTTTCAATTGTAGGTGTCAGAGCCCTTGGTAGATGGGGATTGAACCCCAATGGTGTATATTTATGAGGCCATGGATAGGGCCAAAGAGGCTATCAAACATTTCTACAAGGGGGACACAGCCTCAAATTTGACCCCATATGGGCAATTATTGATAAGAGGTGGAACAATCAACTCCATCAACCCATTCATGCAGCGGGGTACTTCCTCAACCCTCGTTTTCGCTTCTCTCCACCCTACTCGGATCCCAATGGAGAGGTCATGGAGGGCCTTATTGATTGCATGCAGAGCATAGTACCCGATGTTCAAGTGAGAGACCTCATTGTGGCCGAATTGGAGGTGTACCAGAATGCAACAGGCAAGCTATTCTCTTCAGATGTGGCAAAGAAAGGAAGAAGCTCTCAAACCCCAGGTACTATATTTGGATTTTTGGAGTCTTTCACATGCATGATAAGTAGATAAATACTAAGTTACTAATTATGTTTTCAAGTTGCTTTCTAACTTTTTAATATTTTATTTTGTAGATGCTTGGTGGCGAAATTGGGGTGGAAATGCCCCAAATCTGCAAAGACTTGCCCTCTGAATCTTATGTCAGCCTTGTAGTTCATCCAGTTGTGAGCGCAATTGGAGCTTGTTCGAGGCCATTCACACAAAGAAGAGGAACAAGTTATCACAAAAACACCTCAATGACCTTGTCTTTGTGTGATATAACCTTTGATTGCGCATAAAAAGAGTAGAGGCAACACCAGCTGGTCCACTTGATATAGATGACATAGATCCTTACTTTGATTGGACATCACAAGAGCAGCCTCCATTGCTCACAGAGGATGAGATCTATGATTTGGAGAGGCAGGCTATGGAGGACGGTGGATTCGCAGTGGGATTGGATGACGTTGAGGAGGATGAGGACAGTAACACTGACTCTAAGGACAGTGAGGAGGATTTAGATGATGAGGAGTCATTGCCAGTGTCAGTGCCACCATTAGCACCATCTACATCCAGGGTGGATGTCCCGTCACGACCAGTTGCACAGAGGGAGGAGGTAGTGGCACAGCCACAGCTACATCAGGATCAAACTTCTAGGGCTAGACTCCCTCCCACTCCAGTAGTTTTTAGTAGAGCTCGTGGGAAGAGGAAGATGTAGAGTTAGACTATTTTGATATTGTACTTGACATTTGCTGAATGTTTTACAATGACAATTTGCTATTTTAAGTTTTCTTTACAGTTTAGAGTCTTTAGACTATCAGACTATGGTTATCAGCCATCAGCATTCTACATGAGGATGCAATTTTGTACCCTATTTGCATTTATATATATCTAGATCAGCTTGTTTGGTTTGTTTACTCATTCACTGACTCATTAGATGCATCTGCTTATTGAATTTTGCAAAAAAAATGAATTTTTAATTAAATTTAAGTAAGTTTTAAAGTTCCCGATATTTTCCCGATAAGTTTTCGACTTATCTCCAATATTTTCCGATTTTTTTTTTTTTGCCCTCAGCGATAAGTTGCCGATACTGATATTTTGAACTATGAGTCTAAGAAACACATGACAATATCAATGTTCTCCTAATTCTTGCTAAAATGGAGAATATCATCCAAGTAAACAACAACAGAGTTGGTGAATGCCCTGAGTATGTCATTCATCAAACAATAGTCAAACAGTAAACCATGTGGCATAACCAACTACTCATACAGTCCTTTCTTAGTTTGAATGTTTTCCAAATGTCTCTAGGATTATGAAAGAACTTTTAATAATTCGATTTCAAGGAAATTATTATAAAGCAATGTACAACTCAAAACTAGTTCAGAAAATCATCCATGCACAACAGTGGATAACAATTCTTCATCGTGACCTTGTTGATTACCAAATAGTCGATGCATAGACACCATAAATCATCTTTCTTTGCACTTCAATAGAAGCCCCAAAGGGGAGAGTTGCAATTATTAATTTTGATAGATCAGCACTTTGGCTTCACTTTGTAGGTGTCACCTTGGTTATAGACATTGTATTTCAAACAGGATGTGCAGGGCTCCCGTGTTTCTGTGTGACAGGTGACTATAGCATGCATGATTAAAAGTGAATTGGTGCCAAACTTGAAAATCCTTACCCTGTTGGAGCCATCCAAGTGAATATGATTCAAATTTCAAGGTGCACCTAAATTGCAAAGCTAAGGCACTTAAAGTGCCTCTTGTGTAATGATGTTCTTCCAAACTCAAATATCGATGATGATATGGAGTAGTCGCCCTTGACCCAACACTTATGCAAAACAAACATTATCTTTCTTGAGCAGTGTCTAAAACAAAGTCACTAGCACTCAAACAAGAAGAATTTAGACTGGCATCTTACTCCTCGGCATGTCCTGATGTGAACTGCACAATCAAAGATTGTAGCAGACAGCATTCAGTGTTGCTATGGGTGGGCCCTATGGTATTTGCAGCATTTATCTCATTGCTTCCTCTTGCCTAACATAGGAGGTGATGAAGCCTTTTAAAGGCAACACAAGGGTAAAATCCACTATTGTACATTGAAGACTTATTTGCTTCATAACATTTTTCTCAAAAATGCAATTTAGTTCCAATAATCGTTTGTACAGTCCGGCACCAACTGCTGGAATTTTCATGCATGCACCCTTTAGTGATTCAGATGATCAAAATATTTGCAAATAAAATTGACAAACTTAACAGAAATGTCAACAGGACAAGGTCTTGCTCACGTTGGGCATTATATGTTTTCCTGGTTCCACCAGCACATAACTAATATGAACATCTTCAGCACAACAAATACAATCTTCTCTACATCAGTGAAGTGATTGAGAGACAATGTCTCAAGTTATGGTAACCCATTATTCAACAAATTATTGTCAATCTTGCCTTGTAAAATCAGGATATTGAGATTTAGATGCATCTCCGAGGGCCCATGATATTGAAGTAGCCAATAACATGCTAGAATGTATAGCATAGGGCAGAGCAGATGAGGAAGTTGAAGTCAACAAACATAATTAGGACCTATTTACATCACAAGCTCGTGGAATCAACCAAAAATGCAGGGTATTGGTGCTCTAAAGAGTCCATGTTCAGTTGTTGAAAACCTAGAAAGACATCAAAAGCCTGTCTAGTAATTAACAATCTTAACCATACTGCAATGTTCACTGAGAACTCTAATACATAACTAGTTTGTGGTCCTTCCTTATGCAGCAGTTCCAGACTAATAAGAATGAGAGTTCCAGTGATCAGAAACTATGGATTTTTAACCAGGAGGAAAGCTACCTAACCCATCCGCCGCCACCCCATCTTCTCGAGGTCAAGTGTGAGTATCTACACAACTACAAGAAGATTTGCTTCAGTTTGAGAATAATATAAAATGGTCTGGCTCAGTAACATCAACAGTTCATCTTCGTGTCAGTTTGGCAATTGCGCAAGCTTGATCTTTGAGGCAGCTCTAACCAAGGTGCCATCAACAAGGTAAGGTACCAATCAATGTGGAAGCTAGCATTGTGCTGGTATGGTGCTGAGACCCTTCTGAAGGTGACGGTAAAGGAGTACAAGTTGACAAGAAATTAGAAAATCATAATGAAGTGTCATTCCAAGGGCGCCAATCTAGATGATGGATATTGGATTGTGGACATCAATTGGTATGACAGAAATCTGCATGAGTCCATCTACACAGCCAAGCCTAGAGTACAACCAACCCGTTCACATCACCCTCCTTACTTTTTGTTGTAGATTTAGAAATAGCATATTCTGTCTCCTGAAATTGAAAGATATTCAAGCCATAGGACTGTTTTTATGTTTGCATGTATTTTTGGTGGTGGCAATGCAATCAATAAACCATGCATTCCTAAGAAAACTCACAATCAAGACATTTGAATTATACCTTCTAAATAAGAAACCAACCGTTACATGACATGGAACTTGGCATTGACAACGTGTCATTTGTTTAAATCTGGGTGTAATCAGCTCCAAGACATCATGATCATGCTGTATAATTTGAAATTGCTCTATATACTTATCAATGCCATGATCCATCTGCTTCTTCATTCAGACATTTTACTTGTGGTAAGATTAGATATTCTATGCCAATTAACATGAGTTATTCTATGCCAATTAACATGAGTGGCTAAAGTTGCAAATAGCCTTCAAAGAGGCAGCATACAGTAGAGTTAAGTTGTTATCTGCCGTGTTGTGTAAAAAGAACAGTATTGAACAAAAATTAAACTTTTAACTAAAATTGTCAAAGCTTGCTATTGAACATGTGCATATAATAAACTGGCCAATAGCTTTGGTTTATAATGTATACATAATCCCAGTCAAGAAACCTGTGGACACGGTGAGGTTATATCCACGGAGGACCAGAATATTTTTTATAGGTATAAAGAATCATGGAATAAAGACAACAGTAGTTGGAAGTTGAGACTCCATAACGTATCCCTATATCTGCAAGTCATGGAAATATAATGAGCTATCAGCTGAGGTGGACTTCTGGCACGCCACACAATACAAGGGTAGTCGTCTTTGAGAAGTGATCACTGCCACAATAACATGATCAGGTTGTCTCTGTTGGGTGGATTGCAAAATGGATGATATTTGAGCTATTGTTGCATCCTGCTGTGAGCCTGTGACTGGTAGATTAGAAGTACAAAAATTCTAAGAACTGTTAAAGTTAAACACTGTTTGCGCTGATTAAAGATACTTTAGCTCTTGGAAGAGCCTCAAGCTCTCAAAAGCATTGGACTCCAATGGAAAGCACGATGCACTACAGTCAACTTGTAAACACTATATCACATCCCCATTTATGAAATTCTGCAAATGTTGATGACATAGAGGTCCTATGTCAAGTGACTTTGTCCTTGAAACATTTATTGTGAATTCCTTCGCCATGTTGGCTGAAGCTAACAAAAAGATGTATGTATGTGGCATTGCTGCAAGGTTGATCTCTAAACATCAGTTTACCATCATCAATAATAAAAAACGTGTCGTTTTGTTCTTCAATATCTAGTTCGCTTTGGGTTTTCAAGGTGTACTGAGGAGTTGTGACAAATATTGTCTGATAGCAAGCACAACTTTACTCGTGTTCAGCATTGCAGGTTTTTATTGAAACTATGCTAAAACATTTTGTCAAGCATAGCATTTGTATCATAGAAGTACTAATATGCCTTTTGGAATTTGCAACATTACCTAGATTGTATTGTGATTTACTAATTGTGACGCTTCTGTAGGGCACCAAATGGATCTGTTTCTTCTCTTGTTTCTGATAACTATATAACCACTTTCAGAGTCTGATTCAGTGCTGTCATCTTTGTGCTGCTTTACAAAGTTGGGCTTGCCTTCCCTGGCGTAGGCTTCGTCATAAATTTATCTTCAAAACTTAGTAGTTGTAGTTGTCTCCAATAACGTTAATAATGACAATCATAACTTTGTGGGTACATGCTTTAAAACTGCTCAAGTAAATGAAGACCTTATTTTGCTCAGTTTTATAAAATGTCAATTTTGCAACCATGTTGTGGAGTTTTGGGTGCAGTACAAAACAGTATGATCATGCCTCTGGCAGGGTTATTGCCTCTTAAGACCAGGTCATCATAGTATCTCACAAGATAAAATTGGTTACCAAAAGCTTCCTGGAACTAACCTCAAGTTATTACTAGTTAAGCTTCATGTACATGCACCCAGTAATAAATCTCTATTAACAAAACATTGCCAACAAGATCAATAAAATTTTAGACTACAGCCATTAACATTCAAATCAAATAGGAAGGTATACGGAGGGATAGTTGACAGGAATTGTGTACTTCTTGTACATTGGCTTCATTCAGCAGATGTTGTCATTGGCACAAAGACGCTTCTAAATAAACCTGTGATAACAATTAAAGCATCAATGTTTCCAATCTCACTCCAATACCCATCATCGGGATGAAAATATGAAACAAGATTACAGCATGCGGCTCCTCATATAGATAACTCCATAAGATCATGTAGATGTCTACTGTAGGAACACATCAATTATTTTAAATCCAATCAATTAATTAATAAATTTGACAAATAATAATTACATGGGTTTGTGAGTGACTCAATGAATTCTAATGGTGGTCTTCAGGACTCGGCAGCCTTGGAAGGATCAATGGAAGCAGCCCCACGGCTTTGGGAAAGACGGATGCCCTCTCAGAGACAGTACTTTACAGAAATGAGTGTCAGACTGGAGGGTGTAGTTTTTCAGCAGTATGGTCATTGGAGTTTTCTAAAAGGGAATATTTTCTCTTTTCAAAATGGTAACAGGAGTTAGTGCTACTCCTTTGAGCAAAAGACAGGATCTGGCCCACAATAAGGTAAGTCATCATAAAAAAATGCGTTGTTATTGCTGAATCCATGCCTGTGGTAAGAGGATTTTAAAATTTTCAAAATTTTGCTCTTAATGGGCATGCGGTCGAACAGTAGCTATTGGTGCAATTTATGCAGGACTGGGTGGCAAACACATGGTCTCTTGAGGTTTCCTTTTTGCTTAAAGGGTTTATTATTCTGGTTTCCTCTTCTCCTAAAAAGAGTGTGAAAGAGCTCTTGCTCAGGCAGCTAAAATCAAATCTTGGTCTTTAGCTTTTCAAAGGTAGCAACTGGGCTTTTCAAGGGCCTCCTTCCCTTCGACAAGCGTAGATGATAGAGATGTGGATTAGGCTCTATGACCTCCCACTAGAATTCTAAGATCTAATATGTCTTAGCTATTGGTAGGCATAGATATTCGATCAGTGGAAAAACCTGATACATTTTATGCGTGGCTGAAGATCATAAGAGAATCGGACCTACCACTTCTGAAAAAAGTATTCATGCCTGCCTTTTAATGCTTATGTAAAAGATATGGATTATGAAGAGAGAAAATTCTATTGTTTTACTAGTCATAGAGTGGGGCAAGAAAATAAGGATTGTAAATCTAAGAAACTAATCTCTGAGAAACCTCTTAAAGTGTGGAAATTATTACAGCCAAGGTTGTTGATGAATTGTAGCTTCCGTCGGATTTATCCTATCGATGAAATCAAATGCATAAGTGGCCTATCGGCCTTGAGCATTTGATTACTATCCTTCTTCTGTACACTGCTATGATTATGGTTATTACAATACATGATTAATAATTAGTAAATCAACAATCATGTATATATATATATATGTATGTTTTTAAATTCACATATATACATGATTGAGTTTGATATAACAATTATTAATCATGCTGTTGATATTAATCATGCAGTTCATACTGTTGATATTAATAATGCTGTTAATATAGATCATAACATTGATATTAATTATGCCATGTATCGATATTGGATATCGACATTCACATTGCTAAGTATCAATAATAAATATCGATATCATACTATGCTTTCGACAATATGTATCAAGCATAATATGGTATCGATATTTATTATCGACCTTGCATTGACTATTATGTGAATCGATAATGTGTATCGACTTTGGCATTAATAATATGAATCGATAATAAGTATCGATTATCAGCAAGCACACCAATTTGTATATGGATTGAGATTAATTAATGATCAGTAATAAGACATGTCTCTACATGAACCATGTTTGCGTAGAGACATGTCTCTACGCGAACATAGGTCTCTACGTGAACTATGTTCGCGTAGAGACATGTCCCTACTGGAGACATGTCTCCACACTATTGTATATATGATGATCGATCAAAGTACCTTGGGCAGTACAGAAATCTATAAGCGCTAAGCAAGACAGAGCAATATATACATTAATTATATCGGTGGCATTATATATAAAGTTCAGATCAATATTGCATTCTCGTTACATCTAAGCATCATCTCATTGATATTCATATTAAGATCTCAGCCGATCGATATATATTCATGTGGCATTTATATTAATATATATCCAAGTAAAATTATTGAGATATTGTGATCAACATATCATATAAAATCAGTATATACATCTGAAAGCAGTGATTAAAATTTAAAATACTATAACCTCTAAATCTGATCAAATTTAACAATGGTGTGGAAACCCAAAATGGTCTCAAAGCTCAAGAGGACTTTTCTAAAGTTGTGCAGCCAGAAGTGGTTCAAATCTGACCTAGTAAAGCCTCCTGAGTGGAAAGATTTCTTAAAGGATTCACATATTTCTCCTCCTCTCATAGGGACAAGAACCTCTCAGTGGTTTCTAATGATAGTTTTTTTCTAATGATAGTTTTTACTTCTCTGAGAGGAAAGGTTCAGCAGCAGAAAATCCAAATGATTGCCTACAGAAAAGCATCAATAGATGAGCTTTGTAGGATTAAAGGGGCATTTCCAATTGCAAAGCCCCATTTGGAAAGATAGAAATACAGAAGGAACATGGAGTATGAAAAGATTTTTAAAAAAAGGTCAAGTAGAAATTGAATAAAAATTGAATAAGGTTCTCAAAGAAACTCTAGGGAGCAGGTCCTCCACCAGAACCATGAATGGACTCTCCTAGAATGTTAGGGGAATCAATGCCCCTAAAAGAAAAAGCTGGTAACAGGTTTGCTTTCATTCTTCTACAGGAAATAAAACATCCAGATGCGAATTTCATCGTTTTGCTCAAATCTTCTGTAATGTCCCCATTTTAGCTCACCTTGGTTCATAGTGTGGATTAGCCTATCAGTGGCCCTCATAGGCTAATGTGATAGTTTGAGGGTCTCTGGTTTGAGCTGCTACCCTTGGCAGAGGAGACATTACTTCTCTTCAGCATTGTTTGGATCAGGATCCTGCCTCTATTTTTCTCTGTTTGGCTCGATTTGAGGGACCTACTATTTAAAGTAAGTCAATTTTGGTCAGTTGCTATTTTTGGCAGGGCACTTAGGCGTCTGGCTCAGGCAGTGCGCATCTGGATTTTGAGTTGACCATTCCGAAGTATTAATAAGCTAATTATTTGGTCAATAATTATTAATTTAAACTTATTAATAATTAAGTTAAAAGCTTATTATTATAAAGTGGTCTAGTGCATTAAATGCTTATTTAATAAAGTTGACTTTGGCGCCTAAGTTATGGAGGGAAATATAATTAAATATTATATTTCAAATTCAACAAAAGCAAATAGAGCAAAGCTAAGTATGTTTTAAGTCATAAGAGGTGTATTCAAGAAACCTTGGTCGATTTCTTCTTGGGGAATATAAAAGGCAATTGAGGAGAAAATCGATCCGTTCTAGATTATTGCATTTTATTGATTGTGTGAAGAGACTTTGAACAAGGGTTTGCAGAATTCAAGCTTGGGCAATTGGTAATTCTTCAAGTTCTTTCAGCACTTTGAATTGGTTAAATGTCTGGTGAATTGTGCATAGGCGATGGTCTTATCTTGAGGCCGTGATTGGAATAATGAATGAAGAGTTGGTGTTTAAATTTTGTAGTTTCTCTTGATCTGTTTGCAAAGGGTTAGAGGATCATTAAATAATACAGATCGCAGCCTGTAGTGGCAGTGTTTATAAATTTTGAAGGCAGTCACAGGTAATAAGCAGCCGTGTGAGCCAGTGTTGGAGGCATGGGTTGACTCAGAGGCACGTTAGGGGTTTTTTGTGCATCAATACTAAATAGACATCAGTATTTGGCAACAAGGTTCAGAATTATTTCAGAATACACCTGCGATACTTTCTAGCTGCGATAACTTCCAGGTTCTCATTATTGCCAATAAAGTTATAATTTTATAAATGGATCATCATTGTAAATAATATCAAATTCCTGAATTGCAATTAGAATATACATTTTGTATAGTTTGCAAAGTAATCTCAGTTCTTGCATTGTAATTCTTATATTTTCGAAAGAAAACCCAAAAAAGCATAAATCTCTGTCATATAGTAGTCAACATATCATATAGCAATGAATCTCTGTCATTTTCCTCTGCTTCTCACAAAAGACAAATAGAGATTTAGAGGTGGCTAATGGTCTTTAGTCAAATAACCCTATAATGCTGCAGCTTGAAGACAATGAAAGAATTCTTCTTCCTTTCTCATAGAATGAAGTACAAAATGTGGTTTTGACCTTCAAAGGGATAAAGCACCAGGGGTTGGATGGGCTCCATGCAAATTTCTTCCAATTTTTTTGGGTTTGGGATAATGGAAAGAGTTGGAGGAGATAATTAATGAATCTCTAAAGTCGGGTACAAGTGCTTAACAAAATTAAAAGTGTGTGTCTTGCTATAGTTCCCAAAAAGAATAGCATCAAGTTCTTTAATGATTGCCACCCTTTTGCTGTGTGCAATACACTGAAAACAATTATTTTAAAAGTTACTACCAAATTTAAATTTTAATAGAAATGGAACAAGGAGGATTTGTAGAAGGTAGGCAAATATTAGATGGAGTACTGATCTCTCATGAGATTATGCATACGCTATCTCAAGGCAAGGACAGTAGCATGATAATCAAATCAGACGTGGCAAAAGCATACAACAGGATTTGTTGGAGCTTTTTGCACAAACTTCTAATTGCTTTTGGCTTCAGCAATAGATGGGTGGATTGGGTGATTGATGTAATGGGAAGGTTGTAGTTTTCTGTAATGATAATGGAAGTCTAGAGGATTTATTTCACCATGTTAGGGGGTTAAGACAGAGAGATGCATTGGCATCTTATCTTTCCATTCTGCTGACAGAATCTCTTAGGACGCTGATAAACAATTTCAGAAGATAGGGAGATTTTTTCCGCTTGGAAATGATTTCTTACAGTCAGTTTGTGAATGACACCAATCTTTTTGGTATAGCCACAAGAGCAGAAGCAAAGGGGTGGAATGCGATTCTTTATAAATATGCACTAGCTTCGGGTTAATTTATAAAAAGCTTAAGTCAAAAATCTTATTTTACAATACTTCTCCTGGAAATTAAGGTCAAAAGCAAGGCTTTAGGGTTTTGATATCGCATGTCTTCCCTATAAGTACCTTAGTTTGGCTCTGTTCTTTGGTAGAAATAAAACTTCATTGCGGGAAGCTGTGGTAGACCAAATTCAAAAGCTTTTAGAGTCTTAGAATGGGAGTTAGCTCAATTTAACAGGGAGGATACTCAAAATAAAAGTAGTTTCACAAATCATAGTGATTTATTTTTTTGTCAATTCTTCCATAGTGATAAATGGATTCAAGAAAGAGATAGGAACACTTCATATTTCCATTGAAGTAATGGTGACAAGGAGGCAGGTGAATAGAATATCACATATTTTGGATGAGCAAGGGATTCCCGTGGAGAAGGCAGTTGACATATCAACAATCAATCTGTGTCATTTTACTCTGCTCTTCACCAAAAGAAACCAAATATGGATTTAGAGGTGGATAATAGTCTTTAGGCAAATTGAATTAACCCCATGATGCTGGAACTTGAAGACAATGAAAGGATTCTCCTTCCTTTTTCATAGACTGAAGTAAAAAAATCGGTTTTTGCCATAACAACGATAAAGCGCCAGGGTTGGATGGGCTCCACGCAAATTTCTTCCAATTCTTTTGGTTTGGGAGAATGGAAAAGGAGTTGGTCGAGGTAGTTAATGACTCTCTAAAGTTGGGTAAGGTGTTTAACAAATTTATAAGTACATTTCTTGCTTTAGTTTCCAAAAAAAATAGTGTCAAATTCTTCAATGATTGCCACCCTTTTGCTGTGGTGAAATAAACTGAAAAAGCTTATTTCAAAAGCTACAGCAGAGCACTTAACCTTAACTACCAAATTTAATAGAAATAGAACAAGGAGGATTTGTAGGAGGTAGACAAATATTAGATGGAGTACTGATCTCTCATGAGATTATGCATTCGCTATCTCATCAGACATCGCAAAAGCATACAACAGGATCTATTATGCTTTTTGCACAAACTTCTAATAGCTTTTGGCCTCAGCAATAGATGCCTGGATTGGGTGTTTGATGTAGTGGGAAGGTAGTAATTTTCTGTAACAGTAAATGGAAGTCTAGCAGGTTTCTTTCACCATTCTATGGGGTTAAGACATGTAGATTCATTGGCATCTTATCTTTTCATTCTGTTGACAGAATCTCTTAGGAAGCTGATAAACAATTTCAGAAGATTCAAGATGGGGAGATTTAAGGACAAGGTATTTCCCTTAGAAGTGATTCTTACAGTCAGTTTCATGGGAATGACACCATTCTTTTTGGTATAGTCACAAGAGCAGAAGCAAAAGTGTGGAATGAGATTCTTTCTGAATATGCACTAGCTTCAGGCCAATTTATAAAAAGGGGAAGTGAATAATCTTATTTTTCAATATGGCATTTCTTCCCTATAAGTACCTTAGTTTAGCTCTGTTGTTTGGTAGACATAGAGCTACATTGTACTAAGCAGTGGCAAACCAAATTCAAAAGCATTTAGAGTCTTAGAATGGAAGTTAGCTCGGTTTACAAGGGAGGATACTCAAAATAAAAGTAGTTTTGTAAACAATAGTGATTTATCTTTTGCCAATTCTTCCTATTCTGAAGCCTGCTCTTTTAAAAGGATAAATAAGATATGCAAAAATAATTCTGTCAGGGTACTTCAGAGTTATGTGAATTTCCTCTTATGAAGTAGCATAGCATATGTTTCCATAATAATCAAGAGGGAGCAAGTAGAAAAAATTTAAAAGTCCAAAATATACTTAGGAACTAGTATGACGAATGCTAGAAGAGCCTAAAGCTCAATAGACTATTTTGCTGAACAAGATTTCTCTAGATACTTATGCCTTCCCAAAGACGGAAGGGATTCCAACAGGCTGCGATATGGAGCCTGATAAAGCACAAAAGGTAAAAGGTGAAGAATTGATTTGGGATTTACGAGATGGATGCAGGGCAGACTTTTGGTGTAATTCCCAGATGGGGAACAATCCTCTATGTAATTACCCTGCTGCAGAGGAGGCAAGAAGAATCCACACTACTACTTGGGGATCTAGAGTATGTGATTATTGGCAGGAAAGTATAGCAAATGGTTGTGTGTTTAGATTATGGAAGAGCTTTGAGGTCGATGGAGAAGCAGCAATTGATCTCTTCTATATTGTATCTTATTTTACTCTGTAGCTTTAAAATTCAAAATTATACAAAATGGAATGGTTGTCCTTCCAAGCTTTATTAAGTATCAGCGGGATACTCTTTGCAAAATATAAGGCACTTTTTCTATATAGATAACTGGCCACGAAGGTTATTATGGTGCAAAGAGGTGCCTCCAAAGTGTAATACCTTTACTTGGCTGACCGTTCTCAATAAAATATTGACATACAATAATCTAATGAAAAGAGATTTAAATGGGCCTTCAAAGTGCTGTTATGTAATCAAGAAGAAGAATCTGTTAATCACCTACTTCTTCACTGCCCTTTCTCTTCAAAAAAATGGTATAAAGTACTCAACCTAATGAATCTATGTTGGGTCAGTGAGAACGTTGATTTGTAGTTGGGCAGTGGCCTCCAAAAATTAAAGTGGGCTTTGAAACCTAAGCTACTGATCTTGGTACTAGTTCAGGTTCAGGATTGCAGGTTATGTCAAAAAAAATCAAGCTTGGGAATGTTTTGAGTTTGTCCATACAAAAATTTATATATAATATAAATATATACATATTTGAAACCAAAAATCAGAATCATTAGAGGCATCTAATATTTTTTATGGACAAGAATATTTATAAGCTTAACACATTAATAAAATCAATATATGATATTATAGTATAATAATAAGTTAAAACTAACTATTTCCATGTTTTTCCACGTCTACATTTATTAAAAATTATTGAAGCTTCATCAAGCACAGTAATTTTTGTATATCCTACAATCATTATATTCCATGATACCACATATTTTTGAGGAATCTTGACAAAAAGCTCATGTTCCTTGTGTATGCTTTCACAAATTGCATACAACCAACCACAATATTTGGTCAAAAAAACACTTCCTATTATGGTTTGATAGATGACAATATCGTGATCTGAGGCTTGTATGTTGACACAGGTTGGAGCATGTTGGAAAAAGTGAACTGATCAATTTAGACCCCTGTTAATTGCATTTAATAAAACATTGTCAATCCTCATGAGGATACCCATGTTTTTAACTGCAAATTAAGGTATTATATAAGAGGACGTTTCATTTTGGTGGCTGCAAATAAGCCTAAAAACAGTACCGATAATGACGAATTAAATATCAATTAGAAAACTAGAAAAATCACAAAAAAAGTGAGATTCATAGCAGCGGGAGCAAGAAGCAAAATTTGGAATAAGCTATAAGAGGATGTTTCATTATGGTAGCTGCAAATAAGCCTAAAAACAGTACAGATAATGATGAATTAAATATCAATTATAAAACTAGAAAAATCACAAAAAAAGTGAGATTCATAGCAGTGGGAGCCAGAAGCAAAATTTGGAATAAGCTCACCTGAGATCATCCTAAATGAACCCACAAAGCTTTTGCAAAACCTTGGCCAAATCTCCTAGAGAACCGAACCCAAATCCATATTCAAGCCACATTGGACCCAAATCTACAAATCCAAGGAGCCAAACAAATAACAAGGTTTGCTACATAGCAATTATGAGTACCTTATGGCGATATCTAGTAAGAGCCAATGCAAGGATTTTTGGAAATAAGTTTCCTGAAGAGAAAGATATTGGTCCCATATTTGTACAGCAATAAAAGCATAAGCAATTTTAATTTTTAATATTAAACAAAGTAAAAAATTCACTTTACACCCTCCAAAAAATGCTATTCTGAGATGAGGAATGCATAAGCTAATCCATGTTCAAGGTTTAGGAGCAAATCAAATAGGAAGAAAAAAAGGAGGAAGGAAAAACCAAATAATCAAGAGACAGACACTAGGTGGGTTCCCCCCGTCGATCAATATATGAAGTTAAAGGTTGGTGCCTCTAGGGCGAATCTGGAGGATCCTGAAGTAAATGGAAAGAAACATAACAGCCCTTGGACTGAGAAACAATCATTTGATAGCCCCAAATGCAACAATTGCTAGTTGGGAAGCCCTCCACCAATCTTGCAGCATTTTCCAAGAGTTCAACCAAGGATATAGATCTTAAGCCCTCAATCGAAAGCTTACAGCTATTGTGTACTGAAAGCTCACAACAGTTTGGTATCAAGATATCATGTCAATAGCACACAAGTTAGCCAAAGGAAAGAAAAAAGTTGTAATTTGCTGAAAACATCAAGAGCATAGATTTAAATTGGTTTCCCCATTTACACTTGCTAATGTCCAAAGACTCATGGCTAAGCTATAGATTAGCGTAACATTCAAAACAATATACAAAAAACTTATCTCTAGTCAATGCATCAATACAGACACAGACAAATCGACTTTATTTATTGAAACCTTATAGAACATCATCAAATTGATTATCACTTGCATTAAAGACTAATCAAGGCATAGACTGTCTGAATGATCTCATTAATGGATTATAGGACCCAACCAATGATGATTGGCAACACCAATAAACAACAGAACAATATAAGATCCCTGTATAATTTGAACATAAATTCATTTAGTCTTTCTCAAGAGTTTATATAGTTCTCGGTCTAATTATGTCACTTACTAGAATTGGATTAATTAGCAGCTATCTTTATCCCTAAACAATGTATGTTGTCTCAAGATTTTACACCGGCAATTTTTACAAGACACTATACAATTTTACCATTGACATATCTTATACAGTTCTCTACGCTTTATTAACTCAATTCCTCAAGATAGTTTGATATCCATTCTCCCAATTCTTAAACAAGAATCTAAAGATCATCCTAGGATCACTCCAGGCCCTCTTTCTTCTTGATGCCTTTTCTTGAGGGATCTTGCATGGTCCCAAAACCCTCTACCTCATTCTACTTGCAAACACACTCAGCAATAGTCAATCAAATTTATCTCAATCACTTTGTCTCAATATTATATATTCACTTATTAGGCATTAACCAAAAATTCAAGACCATAATTCAGAATTAATCATGAACTATAGATGTTACCAGTCATTGGTAGGTGGTGGATAAGGTTGCTTGGAGGCCAAACCAAGTCTCTAGTAAGTTTTTTTTCCACACAGCCACCCTCATAGCAAGGTACTCAGATTCACAAGAATGATAGTGAGGTGCACGTCACATGGAGAACTTATGGCTAATATGTCAGGGTGTATTCTCTCCTTACCAGTTCATATCACTATAGGATCAACCCAACAATAGGTTTGAGATCAAACTTGCCTACTACTGACACATGCATGTTCATACAATCCAAAAGCAAAAGGACACAACAATCAACCCATATTGAACACACATATCACATGTATGCACATACACTGGACTTGTCTCCAACTACCTTCTCAACTTCTCTCATTTCAACAATCACAACCTTCACCTTTAGCTTCTCCCCATCACACGATTAACACATAATTTGAGCTTGTCCCCATTGCTCAATTGCTCAGTAATTCATACAAACTTCCCTCGAGTCCCAAGGGCTTCCCAAGATACTGATTCTTTTACACATTGTGTCATGCACACATATACATACAAAACAAGGCAACTAGGCTTATACAAGATTTACATAATACACACATAAATCGTGCTCACAAGATTAGGCCAACCAATTTGCATATTCCTTCCCAAATCTTCTTCATTTCCCCTTTATTTCTAAAAATACATTTTCCTCAATTTCCAAAGCTTACACATTTGTGCATCTAGTTTCTGCAAACTCGTTAGAGTGATCTCTTCTAGTATTTATGTAGTTTCTTGAGCTCTCCTCTTCCAGGCCTCATTGATCAACCATGTGAGTGCATTTATCCCTTAGATGGCTACTCTAGATGTTTCTACTGGAAAAATCATTATTATTGAGATTACCATGCCATGCAAGTTTTTATCTCATTTTGATTCGTCATTCACTTAGTGCTACCATCGAGTGGGTAGTTTTTACCTTCTAAGCACATAGAATCCCCCAGGCTCATTTACTCCCACACATTAACCTAAGGCTTGCTCTAGCTATAACTTCTTGGAATAAGTTTGTTCACATTGTCCTTTACTCTTAACACCCAGCCTCTCAGCCCACAACTAGCTGCTCTGCTTTCACTCTATTGGCCCACTCGTGCATGATTACCAGTTACTAGTAGCTGCACATGAAATAGTGTACCCGCCTTCAACTAAGCTTGGCCTTGTCTACGTCAACGCCACCTACACACTAAAATAACTTCACCAGGCACGGTGTCTTACAAGAAATTTGAGATATCATATCCTATCCTAAAGTCATAAATTAGAATGAACACAACTATTTCAAGTATTGCTCTAAAGTTCTAAACACGTTTACTCAAGATCATAGATCTGAAAACCTTCTAGTCCGAGCATTTATGTATGTATGCAATATGAAAAGCAATATAAGCCTTCTATCTAACAATTTAATCACTTTCCTGATTAATAAATTATTGGTGTGAATATTATTCTGCACAAGTGTTAACCTGAATACCTTAATCAAGCAAATTCATGCCACTCAGAATCATTAGTTCGGGACTATAATTTTCTAATGCGTGAACAAGACAATACTAATCTTAACATGATTAATTAATAATCTAAAAATCTTTATCTAAGATCATTGTTTTAATGCGCATTATTCTAATCAACTTATTAGTTCATGAGAATACACACCTTCATGATGAATCTAAAAGCAAGAACCTAACCTGATTGGATCTGCCTATGAACGATGTCACACAAAAAATTCAAGCAATACACTCCACCACTTAAGTTTGGTTCAATCCAATCTTTTTAGTAGTTGAGAGTTTGTCAAATCTCGTCACAAAAAGCTTTTCATGGAGTATTGAACACTTTGCCCGTGCTTCTAACACTGCTTTTGCCTATTGATATGCAATCAATGCAGAAGCATCTAAAAGGCTGTGTAATCATTCATCAGCCAGAAAACATGTTTAATTTTATTGTGTGTTTTTTTCCTTTTAGTCTAGTTTTTGAAGTTCAGTTTGGATTTTGGTATTGTGATTCTGACAGTAGTTTGGACCAGGCCTAAAAATGCATATGGACTAGCATGTGGTAATCAGAGTGTTGTTTGCCAGTTAAAGATGGAGGCCGTATTGATAGTATTAAGCCTCTGTGCTAATGCTAGAGGAAGAATTCGTCATGAGGTAATCATGTGGTAATCAGAGTGTTGCTTGCCAGTTAAAGATGGAGGCCATATTGATAGTATTAAGTCTCTGTACTAGTGCTAGAGGAAAAATTCGTCATGTGGTAGCCATGCAGTAATATGGTGTTCATTGTTTCTTATCTTTCATAATCTGAAGTAGCACGAAATTCAAATATTAAAATTGGAGTCATTTTCCTTAACTTGGTAGACAAAGGGTTACATACCATGACCTGCACTAAAGATGGGGTTCAAGAGGGAACATTTCTGAGTGATTCTAAATTGTAAAAGTATCATAAGATCATCCTTATTTGCATTGTGATTATGTAGCAGATTTCATTTGAAAATTACCTATATAAAACCAAGGACTTAAACAGTAAATTCCTGTAAAGAAAGAGCAAAACAAAACAGCAAAAGATCAAAATTATGACAAGAGATCAGATCTGATATTGAATCCCAGCAGCCAAAGAATGGTATATAAAAGTGGCCTTAATTACTCAGTAATTAGAATTAGCATATTAGTCACATTCTGTATCTGTTATGTACTTTCAAACCATAGTTCACATTCTTGCCAAGTAATCGGTAAAACTTTTTCCCCCACAATTTTGACTTTAACTTGCCGAATGGCAATTTCTTGACAAAATTCACCGAGTTCTTGGTGAGTACTCGTCGAGTTGTTTCAGTGATTTTTGACAGAACTCGTCATGTACCTGGCAAGTCTGATATAGTCAACTTTCACCATGCCAGCAACACAAAGAAAAACATAGATTAAACATTCCAAAATAAGCATTAAGATACTGCCCCTCGACCCTGCTGGAGGTACTGCCCCCCTCAGCCCCACTGGAGGCATTGCCCCGAAACCCCCGCCAAACTCATTTGATAACATTTTGTAGCTATATTTTGCATAAAATTTAAATTGCCCAGTTTTGTCAAGTTTTTCTGCCAAGTATTCGCCAAGTCAGAAAGCCTTCGCCTGCTGAGTACTCTCCAAGTTCAAGTCTGCAAACTATGCTTTCAAAATTTAGATGTAAACGGGAGCTATTCTTTGACCCCAATTGCAATTATGGCAATACCTCAGATTTGTTGGTGCAATTCATTTTGGTATGTCGGCACCCTCATCATTTTCTTCCATATCTATTTCCTTGATTTGCAAGTTTTGAAAGTGTGAGGGCTATCCCTTCAGCAACCTCGAATCTCTCACAAGCTCTGTACAAAGTAACAAGTAATTTTGTCTGTGCCTTTTCTACATTATTTGTTTTTGGATGCTTCTATTTGTCAAGTCTTCATTACCTAACTAGTGACAGTAGAAGCCAACCTAAAGATTCCTACTGCAGTTGAAAAATTTAGTGGAGGTGAAAGCTCTTAACCAAAGATCTCAAAGTCACAATTGAGTAACGAGACAAACCATCTATGAAGGTAAGAGCCAAAAATGGAAAATTAAGGGTCTCATGAATAGAGCAACTTCCTTTTTAGAACAATTCTGCAATGTTTTATTAGAATATTTTTAGCATCTTGGGTTCTTGCTATTTTTAGCTCATTATTTTAGAATCTCGGTTTAATGGTCATTTAGGTTCTATTTTTCAGTTGTCTTAATTAGTTTATTTTAGTCGTCTATATTTAGACGACTTTGCTTTTCGCTTTTTCGTTAAAAGCTTTTGTAAACTCTATATATTTATGTATTTGATTAGTACAATCATTCCATGTTTTAGAGTTTCATGTTTCTAGCATCTTGTCTTGCACCATAACAATTCAGTGGCCAAATTCTTTTCTAACAGATGTGGCCAACAATCGAAGGACTAAATTCATTTTAACTGCAGACCCTAAGAATTTATGTAAAGTGAATATCTAAGTAATAAGGACTAGCATAGCATTAAGGTGAAGATCAAAGATATAATTGCACTCAAAAGAAGATGTAATCATTTGTTATATTATAAAATAAGCAATAAAGTTGATCAATATTGTATCTAATTGCATGTGGTGGTGACATGAGTGTTGTATTTGATTAGCTTTTGTTGAGTAAAGCCAGCAACTTCACAGTACCTGTTGAGCCTTTAAGGTGACTCAATGTGGCAAAATATCTGCAATAAATCATGTGTAATCAGCACTTTGGCCTATCAGCAATACAATCCGAATCAGATTGGCAAATTTTTTTATCTTGGGAACAATTCCTGATGTGGGAAAAATCAGGAATAACTCAAGATTTAATCCCAAGTCTTTGGAAAAACTCGTGAGTTATTTTTCAATTATTTGCATTTTTAGTTTGTCAATTATTTTCCTAATAAATCCTGATTAATTGAAAAGTGTTTATCTTCTGGTTTGCCAAGTCAATCCCAAGAAAGATTTTTGTTACTACAAGTTGACTAAACCTATATGAAGAATGATTAAACTCAAGGAAGCAAGTTTTTGGTCTATAATGTTATCATTGTACCATAGCTATTGGCTGTATACTACCTTATTCCAATAATGTTGCAGTTATCAAATCTATGATACATTCAATCTGTTGTACGATTGCTAGTTTGTAGTCCTTTGCTATTGTAATCTGATATCCACTCATAGTTTGTCCCCAACATAGTATCAATTATGATACTATTATGAGGAATTAGCTATGACAATCTCAAACTCAATCATGGTGTGTATGACAATCTCATACTCAATCATGGTGTGCCCCCAAAATTAATTAATTATGGTATAATCTGCATAAGAGCAAAAGTGGAAAATGTGTTGATCCTAAGATGGAAAAGCTCAAGGCCGCTCATACCCCAATAGCTCATATGAAGAGGTTAGGGCATTTTCTTAGGTAGCTCTCTTAAATCTCTTTAGATTTTCTACTGGTCATAATATTTGAACTCTCTACAATCCAGAAGGTTCTTTTGCATATAGGGGGATCTTTGGAAGAGAACAGAAGATGTAAGAGAGACACTAGACCTGTAACATCAGAACCTCATGCTGCTGAAGTGAGGAAGATGATTTAATGGATCGCAGAAGTTGAGAATTTACGTAGACATATGAAGAATAAAGTAACTTGTCAGGAGCATAACAAGGCTCCAAGTAAAAGGGAACGTAAGGAGCAGCGAGCCCCTCCTAAAATTTGAGAAGCAGGTCAATGAAAGACTTCATAGAGGAGGGAAAGTGTGGAAATTATAAGCAGAAAAAAACATCTGATTCTGAAAAGTGAGAATATTTGATGACATAATTACCGACAGTGAAGTCATCAAGTAGACATACTGCATTGCTACTGGTGTGGATTTGGACATAAGTATTAAAAATTATAAACAATCAACTAACCTACAACAAAGCCACATGCCAGGTTCAGGAATAACTCACTCACCTAAACTCAGGAATAGTGCAAAGCAACTCCTGCAAATTAATCCTCATTCAAAGTAGACTAAATGTGCCAACAATGTTGTGTTCTTTTAAATTACCCAGTCTCATTTTATGGAAATTTACTTGAATAAGCAAGAACGTCATATACTTGCTGCAATTTTCATCATGATGGCCGTCCATTTTACTACAGTCCCAAGTCCATATGACATGGTTAACTCTCAATTTGACTTCTGAATAATTTCAATGCTTTGCATTCTGAAAACAGTGAAAAGAAATAATCAATGCCATTTACTGAAAATGAATAGCATACAAAATTCTTAGATATTTGACTTTCACAACATTATATATTTACATCATCACTATTGTTTTCGTGGTGCTTGTTTAACCACAGGCACTGATTTGCCCTCCCAGCCATAGACAATACCCAATTGTCTCCCCCCGAGCACTGTTTATTCTCAATAAAGCAGATTATGTGTGATGTATATTATTTTTCAAGAGAGGAAGATTAATCTTCCTTTATACCTTTTGTGGTGCCCCTTCACCAAGGGACACCACTCTTCCAAGTGGTTCCAATTATATTATTAATATAATATAATAATTATTATATTATTATATAATATAATAATTATACAATATAATAATAATATAATTTTATTATCTCACAATAATAATATAATAATTATATTATCAATATAATTATTATATTATCAATCACAATAATTTTATCAATATAATTATTATATCACAATAATTATATTAACACAACCTTTATGTTATCTATGTCGGCCTGAAGGAATCTGACCATAGCTACAACATTAACACTCCCTCTTAGCTAGGGAGGAATCTTTCTCGATATCTAAGTTATAGAGTAATGTCCACCATGGCTACTCCCACAGGGTGGCTCCATCATGGCTGCTCCCATGAGTGGAAATGCAAACAAACACAAGTGCTCATCACGGAATCACTCAACGTGATGTCGTCATCTCATCATGACGTTCACCATTGCTACTCCCAGAGGGTGAATCAATACAAGTGTTGAGTCGTGGAGTCACTCACATGACCTAGATCCACCATGGCTACTCCCAAAGGTTGGGTCCATCATGGCTACTCCCATGAATGGAAATGCAAATGAACACAAGTGCTCATCACGGAATCACTCAACGTGATGTCGTCATCTCATCATGATGTTCACCATGGCTACTCCCATAGGGTGAAGCAACACAAGTGTTAATCCACCATAGCTAGTCCCAAAGGGTGGAAAGAACAAGTGCACAAGTGCCCATCACGGAATCACTCAATATGACGTTCACCATAACTACTCCTAGAGGGTGAATAAACACAACTGCAAAGTCATGGATTCTCTCTCATGACATCCACCATGGCTACTCCCAGAGGGTGGAACAAGGGCTTGCACCTCAAACTTCTCTCTCACAGAGAAGAATGCATTTACAAGGGCTGACACATCAAATTTCTCCGTCTCAGAGAAAAATGCTACAAGGACTACTACCTCGAATTTCTCCATCTCAGAGAAAAAGCTACAAGGGCCGATACCTCAAATTTCTCTATCTCAGAGAAAAATGCTACAACGGCTGACACCTCAAACTTCTTTCACAAAGAAGAAAGGAAACTCCCGATACGATCAATACTATTCTGCCTCCCGACTTGCTCAACATCCACCGTATTTGGTTGTCGTTGTCTTCATTCTCCCCGAAACCAATAATGTTCAACAATTACTTCATGACCATAGTTTGATGCCAGTTATAAACCCGAGTGTATAGTCGAACCTCATGATTGCAAATCAATTCCTCTGTAATAAATCCATTGTTATGCACGTCACCTTCAACTACGAACACATATGATCAATATGATTTGTTTATTGAGCTACAGTTCGCCACCTTCTATCTTTGCAATGACTCCGACCAAGTAGACCAAACTTGCGTTGGTGAATGGTCTTCTCTGCTCCAGAGATTTAAACACTTCAATATTCACTTTCTTCTTCCTCAATGTTGAATCCATCCTCAAAGCCGCCTATACAAGTTTGATTCATTTCCCGTATGTAACTTCCTTAACTTATTGAAAGTTGTTGATTTTGCAGAGATCAAACATCCTTCGACTCGCCCGAGCAGAGACATTGCCCAGCACGGCTTGTTGATCCCAAAGACATTGACAACCTGCAATGCAAGCTCGTTCCTGCTCTGATACCATGTTATTTTTGTGGTGCTTGTTTAACCACGGGCACTGATTTGCCCTCCCAACCATAGACAATACTCGATTGTCTACCCCCGAGCACTGCATATTCTCAATAAAGCAGATTATGTGTGATGTATATTATTTTTCAAGAGAGGAAGATAATTTTCCTTTATACCTTTTGCGGTGCCCCTTCACCAACGGATGCCACTCTTCCAAGTTGTTCCAATTATATTATTAATATAATATAATAATTATTATATTATTATATAATATAATAATTATACAATATAATTATATCATCTCACAATAATAATAATATAATTATATTATCACATTGTAATGTAATTTTATTATCTCACAATAATAAAATACTAATTATATTACCAATATAATTATTATATTATCAATCACAATTATTTTATCAATATAATTATCACAATAATTATATTATAACAACCTTTATGTTATCTATGTCGGCCTGAGGGAATCCGGCCATAGCTACAATAACATTAACAATCACAAACTTTTGTCTCTTGTAATTTTACTTTTACTGTTTCAAAATCTTTTGTTTATTAATTTAACTACTTGGGTTGTTCTCCTTTTCTTTAGTATTGACATTAAAATAGCACTTACACTCTTGGCAAAAATCCTTGCTGTCTTATCAGCTTTGACAGCTTAACAACCAAATAATATACCAGTGAACAGTTCCCAATCAAGATCGTTCACATTTAATTGTCAGTGCAACAACTTCATTTTTCCAGGAAAAATGAACAGTAATTTTGCAAAAAACGGCCAAGAGGACGTGATAGTTTTTTTCCTTGAATACATTTTAAATTTTTCATAGAAATTCTTCCTTTTATGATTAGTATTTCTGTCACATTGTGAATGATTGTTAGCAATCTACAGCTGCATCCTTTGCATGCATACTTTCTGATTTCATTGACTCTAGATAATGAACATCCTTCATCATTGCTTCACAAACTTCAGAATTGTCATGACATCATAATAATCATTTGGCATTTGTATTATTACAATTAGCATGGATCTGTTCCAATGACTAGGTTTGTTCAACTAAATTTCTACAGTGTTCAGTGTTTGCATTTGCTGACTAAAACATTAGTATCATCTACCCTGAAACGATAGCACCTATTTCTTCAAAATAACCCAACAATTGTGAAATTAATCTTATTCTCCTTCTCTTTCTATCCCCTGCCTTCACTCTCTATCCCTTCCTCACACTCTTGCTTCCTACCTCCCTCCATCCCTGCCCCTCTCACTCAGGATTTAACTCAGGGATCCCACATTTCATATTTCTACATTACATCCAAAGGTCTAAATGTAACTGTGAATAATTTTGTAAACACATCTTCTGGAGAGCATATAAACCTAGGCAGATCTTTATCAGACTTTTATCATTAATGCAATTTCTGTGAGTTTAGCAAAAACTCTTTATTACTTATATATACAATTGAAGAACTAGGAACCTGTCTAAATTCTAAACAAAGAAATCTCAGTTTGAAGCATCATTAATCAATCTAAAAACCAATAGCATGAAACCTGTTAATATATCAGGAGTTAGGCAATGAAATAATTCTGGATCACATTAAAAAAAATTTAACCAAGTAATATTGTAGGTGGCAACTGATATCAAAAGCAAGAAGCATCATACATAGATCAAAATAGATTAGGGGTAGAAAATGAAATTATTGTTTTATAATTTATTCATACTCTTGCTAGCAAGAACCAACAACCAATCATAAAGCTTAATTTCAGCCAAAATTCAGTATCCTTTGGAATTAGATCAGTCAACTAGCCAGAACACTAACATTAAGCTAAAGTAGTTTGTTTATACTAACGAGGTGTTTTTGCTCAAGAATGAGCATAAGCTTTAAAGGAAATAATTTTTTATTTTTAAGAAATATCGAATGTAAAGATTTAAAGTTTAACAAACCTACTAGGGCAAACCATCAAAAATTACATAAAGGGCAATAAATTGTTTTAGCATTTTAGCATTTTGAGCACAAACAACAAAATTCCAACTTCCAAAACTCAGAGACCTTTCCAAATTCCAAAACTCAGAGACCTGTGGATTCTAACTCTTTCAAGAATGCTAATTAATAAAGGAATTCTCCACATAAATAGCCATAGATTAAAACAGTATATGAATGTATTCAGGTTTGACAAAGGCAAAGAAAGCTTATATACCACTGTTTTTGTCTGATGATGGAGGGCGGACAACAACATGCATTGTTATAACCCCACCAGGTAACTCGACAAAAGGAACTCTCGATTCTGCAAGTGTCTTGTTGTTCTCCAATACTTTTCCCGCGTTGATGAGTTTCATATCATTTATTGTTTTGGGAGCATTTTCCTTGTCTGAAACATTTTAAAGATTTGAGGACTAATTAGCAGTACATATTTCAAAAAGAAATTTTATTCCCTGAAATTATTAAAAAAACAATTGATCAACTAGCAAACAGATTTTGTCTTAAAACTCCAAAGCAAGAAATCAAGGCCAAAGCGAATGAGAAACACCTATTTATACACTAATTTGCATAAGCTCTACCAAAAAAGCAGAGGCACATCCACTAAGATCCAATAAATTTAGCACCTGAGAACTCGGATTAAAAACTGGGAGAAACAACTAAAAAAATAGATTCATCATTTCCCATTGAACCCAAACTGCAGAATATCAAAAAAATTACAAACATGAAAAACTAAAAGACATTTTACAAATAAATGACCAATACAGAAACAATTAAAATAATGTACTCAATATCATCTGGGCACTCAAAGCCTGGATATTAAGACGACTGATCAATGAGATAATCGTGTGTTACTGGTTCTGGCATGGGTCTAGGATTCAAGTTTGCCAGTATGGCAAAACAAATCCTGGGTTCAGTGCAGCTGGGTATGGCTATAAAATTATGTATATGCTATTTTATACACACACACACTAAAGTTAGAGAAAATTAATTAATATTGTTTCTTGCTTCTGCTACAAGGCCCCAGGAATAGCTTTTCCTTGCAAGCAAGTACTGCTTAATCATACACTTGAGGAAAAAAGTCTTTCACATTGAAAATCGAAACCATCTCTATCATGTAAGCTTAAACAGTAAAGATCCATAACCTTTTGCAGTAAATAATTTGAAAAACAAAGCCACATATAAAATAAAGAAAAATTCAGACACAAAAACATTCCCAGCCATAATATACTCTGACTAGCTATGCCACCACATTATAATTTGCTCAATCTGTAGAATCTAGATATTCCTACTTTGATACTGAGATTCAGGTTAGACACCCTGCAAATAACAGGCAGCCCCTGTTACTACACTGATAGTGCATACCCTTACAGCCTAATTCATTGCTTTATTCAATTTTGAAATGTGATAAAGATAAAGTCAATATTTTACTATCTCCAAGCAAGGACCAGTAAGTCGACTGGAGACTAAAAGATTTATAGCACAGCAGAATATGTGAAATGGAAAATCTTGTTGGATTAGGGTTAGAGAGTTCATTGATGAACTGAATGATTCTGGGTTCATAAAGGCCAGAAATAACTCACTAAAAGTACCAAAATAATGGAATAATTTTCAATTTGAGATCAAACCACAACGAGAAAAAGATAAACAGCATATTCAGCTGATCTCTCATTGAGAAATATAACTGGTGTAAACTAAATTAAATATAATAGAAATTTTTGATAAGAAAAGTGCTACCAAATCAGCATATAACAAACACAGCATGCCCTTACAACTGATCAAAATTGTGTACAAGCTCAATTAGTGAAAAATAAAAACAATAAGTAAACAAGTTTTGAGAGTGACTGGAACCACAAAATAAACTTGAAATCTTTGCAGCTTTCTGAAGTGTTCTGAAAATTTGGCCCTTGTGCATAAGAGTTGCATTACTGATTAAATCTTTCTCAAAAAAGTGGGATATGTAATGTGCTTTATCATTTCCCAATTGAATTCACATTTTTTCAACTGAAGCATTATTTTTATTTTCAAATCACCATTTTCACCATGATGAAACAATCTGCAGGCAACCAAAGACTGAGAATGACTATCAACACTGAGGTACAGCCCACAATCCATATGGTAAATGTATACTATGTGCCCATAAATTGACACTTCCATTATGTATGTATGTTTAACCAAGGCAGATAATTAGATAAAACAAATATGACAAAGCAGGAGTATTATTGTAATTACAATGATCTCTGGATTCAATCCAAAATCATAAGATTTCATTGTTTAAAATTATGGTTATACCCTAAAGGTCACAGAGTTCAACAGATTTTCATTTTATCACAGAACTTGATATCAGGTTAATATTAAAAAAACCTTTAGAAGTCCTTCAAAATCATCACTATGCAGCTGTCTGGCTTGCAATAGGAAAATCCAATGGCATAGTGTAAATGCTGTTATCTGGAAAGAAATATCAAACAATAGTGAGCAATCAAGAGAAATTAACTGATTTTTGAAGTGTCATTGCAGGTTGCCTCTTAAACAGTAGCCCTTTTATCCAGGGCATCCATAGGTTTATAGAAAATCAAACTACCAAATTGAACATTCCTCTCCTGCACCGCTGAGATGAAAAATAACTCTGTGGAACTTAATTGTATGGGAATCTTCTCCACATGATGGTATGCCCCCTCAGCAACTTCAGTTTTATTTGCATATCTTTCTTCCCTCTTCTCCCTCTCTTTGAAAATTAAAATAATAAATGAATATTGTGTTTGAAACAGCAGGAGAACTTTGCAGGAAAAATCGTTTAAGTGCACCAGCATGAGAACTTGGAGTTAAGATTATCCATTTGATAATGCCCACAATATAGTATGGTGTTATATTTGTCACAAAAAGTCCAGTCAGAATTTGCATCATGAATTAGACCATACCCACATCAGAATTAAAATGAAAATGAGTAAACATCACACTCTAATCACAATTTACTTTATGAAATAAACCAGTGTTGCTTCAGTAATCTGGAATATTAGCTATATATTTTGACATAACATACTTGCTTCAGATTTTAGAGTTTAAAATCTACCCATCTCGGAACTTGGAACTATAATCATATCAACTTCTGATAGAACTCTTTCCCTCAGATTATACCCACTTCAGAAGTTATAACTGTGCCCAACATCATGACATGTAAGATATACATTTAATATTTAGACTGAGCGAACCCATTTCAGATTTTACTTTTAGGGTATGTATCACAACCCCTTCGGAAATTACTAATATTAATATCTACCTAAATGGTACAATTATTTTAGTTTCAAATTCTTTTTCTCTGTACCAAGAGATGTAGATTTAACAATTTAAGTAAAACTGAGAACATATTAATCTATTTCTATATATTTCAATTTTAAAACCAATTTCTTTCTTAGGTGTTTAATGGAGTGAATGAGTTATTTTTTTCCTGATCGCTCTAGGTAGTTATAAAGTGAATAGGTTAGTTTCCTTGTCCCAACCAAATTACCCACAATCAATAAGATTATAAGCCTTAAACGAAATCGTGCAAAAGAGATCCCATCCACAACAAACCACCTCCACTGTGTCTACTTACTGCTGCCAATCCCTCCTTTCACCTTCTACATACCGGCCACAACATTGCATTATCAAATTACCTCCATTGGGATAAATCCTGGCAATATCCAAACACTCAGGTAAGATCCACCTTCGTGTATTAGAGCAGAAACCTTTGGGTTAGGTCCAGCTTCAGAAATTAGAGAATTGTTCCTGCCTATATCACAATTTGGACGTGCCACCGAATATAAAAATCAGAATTCCGGTCTATATGCAAAAGACCACATCCGCATCAGGAATTATGATGGAATTTTGCAATGTAACAATTCTGAGATGTATTCCATGGCCAACAGAAGGGCGGTATGTGGGTAAGGGAATGTCACAGGGGAATATATTAGAAAGGTTAAAGCTATATTAGACCTAGAGATGTAGGCACAAGTGTATAAGTGTACAGCTATGTTATATTTAAAAATAGTTACAGAACCCGAGTCTCCTGTTGCCTGATTATATCCATATTTTCAGAACAGGCTGACATTAGAACTATAATCATACCAGCTTTGGAATTTACACGCATAGCCTTCACATGACGGCCGCTTGAGACGCCAACCGACCATCAGAATATGCGAAAAATGACCACGTAAAGATCCGAAGCCAGGTATCCATCAACAGGGCAAACGCATATCATACAAGTATAGACGAATGCAGACTGAGAGAGGAATTTAGACATTGTAATCATACCCACCATGGAAATTAGACATTGAAATCATAACCATAATGTAATTTACACATGAAACACCTGCCCAATTCTCCAAATGCAAAATTACAAATCTAAACCCCCTGCGACCCCACTCTCCCTACCCAAAAAATGCAGAAGATATTACTAACCTTGTGGCCAATGAGATAGAATGATTTCTTTAAGAGAACCAATGGTTGTAGCAGGGGCATATTTATTGGGCCCAATATCAGTACCATCAATAAGCCTAAATTTAAGCTCCAACAAGTCCTCCGCTGCCATAGCAGACGATCCTCTTGTCCACCCACCCACCTCCCCTGCTATATTTCAATCCACCGACAGAAAACCAAATCCTCGTTCATAATTGAAATCAAATTCACCATAAGATTTAAATCAAATTCACCATGAGCTTTAAAAGGGCCCCACTAGCAATTCAAGCCTCTTCGCCGATCACTTCTGAAGAGTTTTATAAAACCCTTTTTCATCCAAGCGCCAGAGAATTTGCACTTGGAGAGAAAAAATCATGTGAAATCCAAAGTCTGTTATATCCAAAACCCTTCAACGCCGTCTGGCCAAGATTATGAATAACCGATGAGCATTAAAGCTCGGGCAGTTCGTGTGGATCCAGAGAAACAGAGTCGACACAAGGGTTTACAGATCGTATCAATTAAAGCGAACCGATCACATCATAACGTTCTCCTGATTCAGCCCAAAATGGTCACCAACAAAACGCAGAATTATCGTGCGAGAAGAAGCTTTTCGTGCCAACTCTTATCTTTTTTTCTTTTATTTTCTCATTTTTATGAAAGAACCTTTCTTTTACAATGATTTTATTTTTTTTTTAAATGGAAATTTTTGGTTCCAATGTAATTTTCTCGTCTAGGTGCCTATATTGGATGTTGTGCTATTTGTTTTTGTTTTTGCTGGCCTACGAATCCTATGGCCACATAAGCTTTTGGATTATGATATGATTATCTAAAGTAGTTCATTTTGGCACGTAATAGCATCTTCTACCTTTTTGGTCTGCTGGAAAGCAATTAATCTAATATTCCACCAATTTTCTATTTTTAAAGATAGGTTGGGATTTGAAGGCCTAGGATCTATCGACTTGTTGGATTGGTTGACCTGCCACTAGTGTGAAGGGAATGGCTTTCATTCTAGGCAATTAATTTTAATGGTTGTTTGTGGTCCAAAGATTAAAAAATTACTTAGTTTGTGCTCGTAAAGGAATAAAATCATTGGGCAATTAAAAGATTATATAAATTAGTTTAAATGTGTACAATTAGATGGAAATTGATATCTGGAATAAATGATTGTTTAAAATAAAGAGGTAAGACATTTTAAATGAAGAGGAAATAAAATAAAAGATAAGATATTTGTTGATAATTATCAGATATTTTTCATGATAAGTTAAATTATGGTATTGCTATTAAAATTCAATTGTGTAGTTTTCAAGTCAAACTCATTAACCCATGTTTCATGAGTAGTGGTTAACAAAAACTCATCTCTCATGAGAATGAATGGTTCACTCAGCACTCATTGTATCTAGGTGATGCTTACAGAGGTGAAGCATTGGGCCTTCCCAGGAGGTCACCCATCCTAGTGCTACTCCAACTCAAATGTGCTTAAGACATTTATTTTTGAGAATTTTAATGAAGAATAAATGGTGTTATATAAAATTTAATTGTCTTGAGCAAGAAAAATAATGTTCATAATAAAATTAATATTTCAAGTTTTAAATGGTTAGAAAACTCAATTTGGATTGAATTCATGTTCTTTGGATCAATCTCAAACTCATTGGAAAATACTTGATCCTTACAATCAATTGTGTAACTTGTAGGAACAATCTCAAGCTCCTTCAAAAATACTTAATTTGCGGAATCAATTGTGTAATTTTTTGGGATTGATTTAGCTAAGTGTACACTTTTTCAAACAATTTCACATTGATAACTAGTATCCAATACAGTGTAAGGAATGGCAATATTTAAAAATGTCTTAGGGAAGATGTTGAATTTTGAGATTCCCTTGATAAACCAACTTTACAGCTTTGGATGCATGATTAGAGATAGCTAACTCAATAATATATATATAGTAATTTATTTGTTTTAGTACTTCATAATAAAGTGTTCCTGGGATGAACACTCCTTATAATGTAGTTTTTCTTTCTTTTTGATATATCATTCATATTAGATATAATAAGATATCAAGTGTCTATACATTTAATGTTCTAAATACCAAGACATGGCAATAAATCATGCAAATATGTACCACATTGTCTCCTAACCTTTAAGACTCAATTTGACAATGTCAAACTTTTCTTGAATCTCAATTCCTTTGTGCACTTAGGCCTCATTTTGTCCAACACATATAACAAATATGAGAAAACTTTGTATGGGTAGCCATTTAGCAATTTTTTAATGGGTGTTGTCTTTTATCATCCTCCATATGTCTATCAAGTGTTAAAGTTATCAGTAAGTGTGGGGAGTTAAATATGTTTTAAATTTTTTAAGGACCCTTTTTGAGTCAAAATTTTAAAGATGCAAGATGCCATTGGATCTTGTTCATGTGGCCTCTCATAGATCCACTTTCTCGAGGGCCTAAAACCTTGACAAGGTTTAAAGGTTCCTTGGAACCCTAAGTCCCAACAAATTGACACCTCATTTTGATCATTTGATCCTTACTCCCTCTGCATTCTCATTCGCATTTCTTGCACAATCTCAGCCACATGAGAACTCACACTTTTGAGCTTCATTCTGATTCCTTATTTTTTCTACCTCCCAACTCCTGCCAATCTACTCGTGCATGTCCTCTAATAGATTAGTGAACTTTTCAACAATCTAAAACCTAGTTTAAGGTTATTTTTTGACCCAAAAGCCTATCAATTCATCATGATGCATTGCTTCACCTACATCCTTATTGTGGCAATATCTTTCAACAACTAGAATGAATTTTTATGGTCTTCAAAATATTTTTCCCACCATTTTGTGAGCTAGATATGTGCCCTAACATACCGTAACCAATTCACCATTAATGATGAGGATGATTTGTAGAAAAAAGAAAAATCTATCCTTATGCCCTATGAGTATAATTAGATATCATGGGTCATCAACTCAAGGAGAAATTAAACCTAAAGGATATGGGCATCTACTATATAGTGCTAATCAGAGGATTTTGAGTTTAATGTTGATTTGCATGGGGGCCTCTTACATTGGTCATATATTCTTGAGTTTAGAATCCCTTGGCACCACCTATCACCCATGAGCTATGACTAACATAGGGATTTTAAGTACCAATTGGTTCGATATTCAAAGGGTTGGTCATCGTTTTCTTCTGGGTGTGCTTTAGTGGCGAATAATCACCAATGGCGAATATTTCACGTCGACAACTTGGAAAATGACGAATATATTGTACCGATTGAGGGTGACCACTTTGCCCATACTTTATAAATATTTGATCCAATGCACGGCCCAATCGCCCATCATTTTATGTAATTAATTGCATCTCTATCACGATTTCACCAATAACATCTATGTTTTCTACACTGTAAATTAAATATTTTTGCCTACACTCTCTGAGGTTGTCTTAATAGATGACCATAATTCGTCAATAGCAATATAAAGATTTATTGGCTAGGAGGACCCAATTCGCCAACTCTATTATAATTGCCTACTAATTGGATGGTCCATAATCACCTAAAAATTTACATAAGACGTGTTATAGTTAAGCGAGATTTGCCAAATATTTGTATAACATTTTAATTCCCAACAAATCCACTAAATAAGGATTGGTATAAATACATCAACCGAGTTTAAACTTGAGATTTACCTCTACACAATTTGGTTGAATCTAAGCAGTGAGCTCTCAATTCAGATCTGAGACATTCAGACCAGCAACAACCATTGTTGTTGATTGCATTAGCGACTACTAGTGACCTAAAGGTCAGTGATCATATTTTTAAAGTGTTATAATATTATTTTGAATTTGTCTATATCTGTTTGCACTATTGAGTTCATTCTTATTCAATGGACCCATCAAAGGTCACCCAGGAGACCTCAGACATCTAGATTGTAGGTCATAGGGCCAATGAATAATATAGTGTATTATTACTTCTTTAACAAGTTCATTTTTTACAGCCTTTATTTCATTGGAGATGTCAAATGGGAAGAAGGGTAGGAATCTTGAATGTGGGGAAGGCATAGAGAGGCCAACAAAATATAGAACATTGTCTTTGTACTTTGTCATTGGCAAAGATTGTGGTGAAAATTAGGAAGGTACATCATCACAAGTACTAGCACAATATTCAAAACCTACACCACATATTGAAGAAGACAACGAACCTAATATCTCAGGTCACGATGAACTTGAAGAAGATTTTCTAGCAGATACCCAGGTTAGCCAAAATGATATAATCGACTTGGGTGATAATGCACGGAAGGGGAAAATAAAATCCAAATAAAAAAAGGTTCAACCCAAATCAAAAAAGGATCGGGAGTGGGATATGTCAGTGAGGAATTTTCAAATTACTTGGGCGTCAAAGTATCCATTCATTGAACCAGTGTCGAATCCCATTGAAGGCAAGCCTCCAGTAGAATGCAGGTGTAAGATTTGCACTTGGAAACATAACACAGAAAAGAGGTTGCAGCTAAAAATTGACATCATAGAAAAGAATATGGGTAAAGTTTACGAAAAACAAATGATAGATGGAGTTGAAAAATCAATGATAAGATGGAAAATAAAGGAGGATTGTCAGCATGTTAGGAATGCTGAAGAATACAATTTTTAGGATAAATTATAGATGAAGCTTGTTGAAATTAAAGGCTCTATTGAAGCTTTTCTTGAAAAGCAATGAAAATAGAACAACTGGGAAAAGCTCTTTAGTTATGTGTTGTTTTTAATATTTTGAGCAAAGGGCGTGCTATGACAGACTACCCACCAATGAGTGGTTTATTACATTTTTTGAAAGGTCCTAACTATCCTTACAGTCATTGGTCAGTAAAAAATGGATGGAAATGGGCAAGTTGTCTTGCTGAGGTTGAAAAATCATATGTAAAGAGAAAAATAAGAGAGTCAAACTTCATTGCATTGTCTTTAGATGAAGTTACGGCAGTAGATAATGCTTCATGGGTATGCATGCATGTTTATAATGTACATAATCATGCTCTCCAACCTCATCTACTCTATGTTGCTAAACTTAATGTTAGTGCAATGACATAAAATTTATTTCAACTAGTAAAGAATTCTTTGATTGAATATGGAGGTACGGATGACATGACGATTGCCCAAAAGTTGGTGTGTATTGGAGCGGGTGGAGCTTCAGTAATGCAAGGTCACAGGAATGATCTTTGCACAAAGATGGAAACTTCTTGTGCACCCTACATTACTGGCATTCATTGCATAGCCCATAGAATGAATCTAACTATTGGAATTGTGAGAAATCATGCCACTGTAAAGAAAATTAAACATTTAATCATAGAGCTCTACTCACACTTCTATCGAAGTCCCAAACAATTAATGAAATTTCAACAATTTTTTGATGGAATAACTAATGGGAAAAAGCTTCTTAAGGATAATAATACTAGATGGATCTCTTTGGATGGACCACCACATCAATTTTTTGATAGTAATAATAGAGAGGGGGGGGGTGAATCAGTGGCCTCAAAAATATTCCAATAATCAACCCAAAAACTTAGTAACACAATATTAAGCCTCTAGTTATCTTCAGTCCTATAAGATGAATGCCTCCAAATACTTAAATATCAAATTATTACTGCTCAGAATGCT